>OY720445.1:84773305-84849599 GCA_963082915.1 Dolichopus griseipennis | reverse complement strand
AGCTGACGCTCAATTTGTGATAGATACCCATTTTTCCAGACCATATATTAAAACTCTGTAACTTTTTTTCTAAAAGCTTAAGAAATCTATTAATTTTTCATTAAATGCTCTTTGGAGTGACCAGCTCTAAAGAAATCCATAGATTAACTCATTTTTAATCAAATTGTTTTCTTTGCAATACCAACATTTTATTCAAGCCTCGACTGAACATCTGCGAATTAATAATTTGTTTTTCTTATTAATCAAATGATTAACCATGTGATATAAAGAAATGAATTCAATTTTAGGACACTCTGTGTGTAACTCAGTTTTTTTATCACCTTGCTTTCTTTGCAATATCAGAATTTTATTCAAGCCTCGACTGAACATTAATTACATTAAAAATTTTGTTTTATTTAACTTTTTAATTAAGAAGTAAGCCATGGGATATAATCAATTAAGTGGATTCACATACAGGGTGTCATGTCCATAATTACCTGACAATACCTGAATTCTTTCCAAGCCTGGACTGAACATAGCGTAAATTAAAAATTTTTTTTTTAATCAAGTGGTTAGCCATGGGCTATTAAGAGTGAATTTAATTATTATACACCCTGCATCTTTATGTGTTAAAAATATTTTTATTGTATTTATTTACATATGTACTTAATAACAAATCAATAATTGAAGATAGAAAAACAAAATAACTCGACCCAATCATAAATTTAATTGAATTTTATTATCTTGCACTTCTAGTTTAGTTTCAGTATTTATATATTTACTTATCAGAAATATAATTATTACTAATATTAGAATATTTTCTCTTTCTAATCTATAACTTATGTTTAAAAATTATTCAACTTATTTTTATTTTATTAATTAATGTGTTTTTGATTATTAATTAAATCGTTGTCGTCTCTTTTAATTCATTCATTATCTTTAATATTTTCTTTAATATATAACTCGTTCATTGATTTTGTTTTTGTTTTTTTTAATTGATTTCTTAATTAAAAATTTTAATATTATATTTTTTTTAATAAACAATTACTTGATAAGCATAAAATTCATATTAAAAAAAATTAATTTAAATATATTATTAAAACATAATAAATTTTGATTATATTTGCATATACAGTAAGTAATTAAAAATCAAATTAAATATTATATATAGAAGAAATACATTAAATAATAAATATCCCATGTAAACTAGGTAAAAATAATAATTATCACTTTCATTTATGAATTCTATAATAACTATATAATTAATCTATTATATACATATTTAATTATAGCATATGTATTTTTTTTTTAATTAATGTTTGTTTTATATACTTGTAATTATGAATAATAGGATCAATTACGAAACGAGTTATATATAAACTAAAATGCTACTTAAATTAATTGTAACGTATATATATATATATATATCTCTATGTTTATCAGGTTGTTTGTAAAGTAATGAATGTAAGCGTGTTTAGTTTAAACTACTTATATAGAATTATATGATTGTTGATATTGAAAATTATATCACAGACAACAGCAATCTATTTCGGAAGAAACTGCTTTAGTAGTGTCGTAGGATGAGGGATAAGCTCAGGATCAATAAGTGATATTGAGTGATAATTATAAACCCTTTTCTAGACCATATTCTAAAAATCTGTAAATTTCTTTTGAAAGCTCAAGAAATTTTCCGTTAAACAAATGTCCATTTTTCTATGCAATTTTATTAAAAATCGTTGTCCGTTGGGGAGCCCAGCTATACGGAAAGCTATAGATAATTGAGTTTTAATTTAATTAAAAGTAAAAGAGGTCAACTCCATAAAACAACTATAGAAACATTTTATAAATTGATTTGATGGTAAACTTAAAAGAGAATCATATAATACTTCTGAGGAATTAAATAGCGCCCTCAAGCGCCCTCAATATTATAGTAGACTTTTTGGTAACTGTGTTCTTATATTATAGAAACATTTTTATAAATTTTTTTTATAGTAGCATATAATACCTCTGCGGAATCAGACAGCGCCTTCAAGCGCCCTGAATATAATAGTAGAGTTGTAAAAGAATCAAATTTGTATATCACAAAGACTCAATTTGGGAAAGAAGGGCCACAAAGTTGAGGAAATAAAGCTGCGACGGAAAAAGGCGAGTTAATATAGTAAAAGTATGACTAAAGTAATTTTCTATGCTATAAATTAGTACAAAGTATCCGAAATTATATATTATTATATTACATATCATTTATCTATTATTTGATGACGCAAATGATTCTCTTGAAATTGAATTAAAAATTTAATAAATACTTAAAACAAAATTCTTACCTACTTAATTATAAAATTGTATTCACGATTTTCTAAACAGATTAGATATTATTATGAATTTATCATATGATTACAAAAATTTTAATTGCCATATAAATACTTGTAAAAACAATTACTTTATACGATAGAAATATAATTATCAAACTAACCTTATGAGTTTTTGTTTAAACTGTGTTGACAATATTTAATATAATCACGAATTATATACTTAAATATTAAAATATGTAAATATAAACCTTGTTTGTTTTAAATTAGAAATCAATTCGATTTCAATTAGTCTATTATTTATTTTTTTTTGTTTTTTTTTTAAGACATAATAAATTTAAATACTTAATAATAAGTACATAATTTAATGCAAAGTAACCAATTAATTTGTCAATATTTAAAATTAATCTTATTTAATATAATACAAATAATTGTTGAAATTTTTTTGGAATTATTCTAATTTATTTCTATAGGTAAATAATATGATAATGAAGTTTGAAGATCATTAATTAAACAAATTTTAAAGAATAAAATGTGAATTTAACAGAATTAAGCAGATCTAGCCCAACTAATATGTTCACAGTCTTTTAAAATAAATTTAAAATTTTTAAGTTTCTGCAGAAGATTCTTTCAATGGAACCTGGTTGGGTACTGTAGGCATTTAGATGAACTCCAATTAATAACATAAAAATTAACAGAATTAAGCTCTAGTTCAACTTATATGTCCACTTTTAAAATAGATTTAAAATTTTTAAGTTTCTGCAGAAGATTCTTTCAATGGAACCTGGTTAGGTACTGTAGGCATTTAGATGTATTCCAATT
Organism: Dolichopus griseipennis; assembly: GCA_963082915.1. Taxonomy (NCBI): domain Eukaryota; kingdom Metazoa; phylum Arthropoda; class Insecta; order Diptera; family Dolichopodidae; genus Dolichopus; species Dolichopus griseipennis. Next base: position 84,846,492 of record OY720445.1, on the reverse strand, counting down.
AAAAATATAAAAATAAAAACTTTAATACTAAAGTAGGATTTCCTTATGAAAAGAGTGAGATTCATCTCAAAATCATCATCAAAAAGAATTTGGGATATTGCGTCAAGTTCCACCCAGGAAATCTCCGTCCCGATTAACAGAGATTTTTATTAACACTCAATTCAAAGTGATCAATATATCTGTAGTATCTCTAATAAATCTGTCAAAGAAAACGATCTTTACCCCTGTCAATTACTAAATTACTTTTTAGAAAGGCTATTAAAAAAACGATTACTTATGGTATTTTGTTTCAATTCTTTGATAACCCTTTAGGGCCTTTTAAAAATAAAACGGGACGGCCATTCTTACTTCAACCTTTTCTAACTTTAAAAAAAATTGTATTAAGAAATTTTAAGACATCTGTGCTTGCTAGAATAATTTAAAAAATCTTTGACATTTATTTAAGTCGAGGCCTGTATCTTTTTAGTCTCCTTATCTTTCCATTATTCGTTGGACCATTTCCCATATACTAACGCTAATTTTTTACCAACAATCAAACACCATTTTATTGATTATCATTCTTATGTCAACTAAAGTTTAAATATAAATAAAAAAACCAATCTAACATTCCGAAATAGGTTCCAAACTTTAACTGTACTCTCCCCTAAAATAAGCCTTTGCCCCCTAAACTAATTTAAAATTAATTTCATTCATAAATTATATCTCTAAATAAATTTAAGTTTATTGTACTTCATAATTACTATTACTACTACATTGTAATTCATATTGTAATTAATATCTAATGTAATTCTAATGTAATTAACAAATAATAATAGAAGTAAGGATTCCCAATTATCAGTACAATTGAATTGTTTATTGCACATATATTAATTAATTATATTAGATATAATTATATTTTAAAAAAAAATAATAATAACTATTGCATTATCAATTACACATACTTTCCAAAACAAATATTTTGCAAAACTGTATAACCTTATCAATATTGTTAAACAGATTGATTACTATTTACAAATATATATTTAGTGTAATCATGAGTACTTGTTTTTTTTTTTTGTTTTTTTTTTTTCTAATTAGTTATCAATTCAATTTCAATCAGTTTATTGTTTGCTATTATTCTTTAAAGACAATATAATCTAAAAATACTAAGTAATAAAAATACATAATTTATAATTTATAACTAAGTACGAGTACATATATAAATATTATAAAATATAATTACTTATTTGGAATCATTTCAATCATATCATGTACATATTTGATCACGAATTGATATCGTAATTTGTTTTTTTTTTTTAGTATAAATTATTGATACCGACAAGTTAATCAGAGTACTTATTTATAAAGTTTGGCCATGATGACGAAAGCACGATAATAATTAATAATATGTCAGTAATCAGTATATATATAGTTACGTACTCGTATTTATTGTTTCTAAAAATAAGAAGATATTTGAAGGTTGAAAATAGCATCAATATGCAATTAAATATGGGTTTAATTTGAGGTAACAATGAGTGAGTGAGAGGGATGGAAGAGGTTTAGAAAATGCATGCACGTAATTATCTCTATTGTATTTAATTATTATTTTACAATATTATATAGTAAGCATACTAAATATATGTTTTATAAATATATTATATATTTAATTTTTTTTTTAAATTAATTTCTTATAATATATACTTTATTTAATTTTCCATTTATATTAATTTTTTTAATTAAATATTATAATATGGAAAAATTAACATTATATATTTATTACCTTTTGTTTACCTTTTGTGCATGATTAAATTTAATCTTTCGATATTATTATAATTAATATAATTCTTATACTTAATATACATTTATATAATGAGTTTCTATATCTAAGTAATTTAATTTTTATATTAAAAACTTCATCAGATCATTTCTATTTTTGTTTTAATATTTTAAATATGTTTATAATAAAAGAAACTACGACAGCTACTGATCTATAATAGGTTTAGGAGTAGGTCATTACAATATTAACTGACTAAATTAGTGTTGTTTAACTGGTTTAAAAATTTTGGATTTAATCATCTTTAGTTCGTAGTAGCAGATTTGAAAAAAAACACAAAAGATATCATTGAAAAAAATTAATTTGTATAATAGTAAGATTGTGGAATTTATATGGACAGACTAATTTGGTGATATAAAACAGCTTAATTTTGAAAAATATTTTTTAATTGCTAATTATTAAACTATAAGCTTTGACAAGTTTCCCTGTACCAAGTAGATTTTCTGTTGGAATAACAGACAAGGCATTAAAAACTGATCCCAATGAACTCCACATACAATTACTACCACTCAAAAAAATATATAATTTGAATTTGGATTTCGGCGAGTGTTTTAAACTTAAAGTGAAAAATTTTTAAATTACTATTCTTTAGTATTAATTTTATAGAATAGTAAGATTGTGGAATTGATGTGGATTGACTAACTTGGTTATATTAAACAGCTCCATTTTGAAAAATTATTTTTAATTGGTAATTATTGAATTGTAAGCTTTTATAAGTCTGCATGTATCAAATATATATCTGTTGCAACTATAGGAAAGGTATTAAAAACGTAATTAGAACTGATCCCAATGAACTCCACATACAATTACTACCACTTAACAAAATATATAATTTGAATTTGAATTTCATCGAGTATTTTAATTCTAAAGTATAATAATCTTACTTTACTATTCTTTAGTATACTTGAACAATTATAAGCTATTCTAGTAACAATGAATCTAATCTAAATTGTATAATATAGTATAGATTTGTTAATAAAAAAATACTTTTTAAAAATAGAAGATGATCTGCATATAGAGGTAGGTTTTTATACTTTATACAGTTTAAATAATATTCATCATCTTCTATATATGCAATACCGTTGACCAATATAAGTCAGGTCAGTAATTTTTTAAGCAAAATAAAAGCTTACACTAATTTTTAGCCAATTCTTTTAATATAATACTAATATTGCCCCAATAGCTAATCAAGTTTAATGACTTTTGACAAAAAAAAAAAAAAAACTCTTGTTTTGTTCCAGAAATGTTTTTTTCTTGTTTTTTACTTTTTTATATATTTCTTTTAAAAAAAAATTAATTCATTAAGAAATTTAAATATACATTTTAAAAAAAAATACAATTAATAAGAAGAAAAACCCAAAATAAGAAAATAAACGTGAAATAAAATAAAAAAAAAATCATTTTTACAAAAATAGAAAATTATTTTTATATATGAATATGAATGAGTAAGTATATAACAAAAACTTTAAAATAAATAATATTATGAATAAAATTATAATAAATTATGGAATTTACCTATATTTGGGATTGTTAATCTTCATTATATGACATATATTTATAAATTTAATATAAAATTTTCGAATTAAATAATTTCCATAAAATTATGATTATTTTAAATGGTAAATATTTAAAAAAAGGCATTGATAAATTAATAAATTTATGGATATAAGTTACTTAATTATTAATTAAATAGTTTACGCATAATAATAATAAAAAAATATGTAAATTTATAGCTTGTGCCTCAAACATAGTTGAGAATCTAAGATATAAATATAGTGTTACAGATTTTGATCTAATAAAGGTCTAATCTCGTAATTAATCTAATAATAGAAAGATTTCTGAAATACTATGGAAAGAATATTGAAAAGATTTTTTTATGCATGTTAAATAAACAGCTTTAATCTAAATGTTTCGAAAAACTTATGTTTGATATTATATTATGTTTGTCGACTATGTATGAAATTTATGTTATGTTTGCCGACTATGTATGAAATTTATATTATGTTTGTCGACTATTAAAAAAATATAAATATTAGTTTAGACCGATTTATCTTCTACTTAGGATATAAAACTTAAAATCTTGAAATTTAGCTATATTTTATTTATATGAAAGTTTATAATATATATATAATCTCTCAATTTATTTTAATATGGAGCAATAAAATAAAATTTGATTACACTTTAAATATAAGTAATTGGTTATAACATGCTTATTATCATTTTAATGATTAATATAAAATTATTAAATGTTAAACATGAGTTTATTTGAAGAATTATTTGAATAACTATTAAAATGTGGAATGATTTACAATTAATATGTTAAATGCATAGTTAAAACTTTAATTAAATACATGTGGAATTGGACCACAAAATCTTTTTATTTTATTAATTCCTTACAGAAGTAGAAAACTTTTCGACATTGAATTTATTCAGGGCTAAATTCAGAGATATCCAGTGCTATATTTAATTAAGTTTAATAACCCCAAAATGCATTGTATGATTTAATCACATCTTATATGAAAATTTAAAACATACTAAAACTTTTCTGCAATTTTATGTACGCTTATGTGATACATAAAATTCCAGAACAGTTTTTAAATTTTAAACAGACTTAACCTTTTTTTTTGTACTTATATTGAGAGATAAGAATATGTAATAATCAGTGGAGCTGAACATAAGTACTCGTTAAAACAAAACATTATTTTTCAATGTTAATATTCTTTAAAAAAAAAAACTTTAAATGAAGGTTTTGATAAGAGAATAATTAAAATATTTGATATATTGTATAAATTTATTTGCATTTACATGGATTTTACATTACAAATTGTTGCGTAAACTTCATTGTGTATTGTAAGATTGTGTATATATACATACTTATATATATATAAATATTTTTCCAAAAAGTATTTTTTGAATATATTTAAAAACCTTGTAATATTTATTATTTTTAAAAGTGTCATATTTTTAAAAATAAAAGATCGCAAAATTAATGTTATGTAATTAGTTGGATATGTGGCTGCATGAAATAACTCCCAATGAAATAAGACCTAGGAATATTAATGAAATGAAAATTAGACATAAAATAAAAAAAAATTTGTATATTGAGATTTTAACTAGAAAACTTCTAAAAAAATTAGACGATTTCTCGAAAATTCGTATTGAACTGATTGCGAACTTAAAAAATTACAATATTCAAGATTAATAAATTACGTACTACTTAGCTCCATTTTTATTTACACGCTAACTAAACACTAGGAACAGATTCCTTTATTCATAATATGTATATTTTGCTGGAAGGGGAAGGAAAAAAGGATTTTAAGGGGGAATAATGGGGTAAATTGCAAATGCATCTGAAAAGATTGATTTTGAATATTTGTAAGTTGTAGTATGGAACGTTATTAACAGATAGGAGCGCTTTAGCTTGAAGCATGTTCCACATCTTAGCAGATCTCACAACAAATGAGTTTCCATAACCAGTTTTAAACCAGCATTGTGGGGTTTCCACAGTGTATAAATGAGTACTTGCTGCTCCTCTCATGTTACGTTGGAATTGTTTAAGAGGAGGCATAATTGACTGTAGTTGAATAGAGCAAGTGCCATTACCTACAAGATATTTATAAAACAGAGAAATTGTTCCAATATTTCGATGTTATATGTATGTATATAATATCGCTCCTTGTGTAGTAGTATATATCAGTGATGGAAACCATTTAATTTTTTTGGTTGGTTTGGTTTCGTGGTCCGAAAATATTATAGTCTTGGTTTTGGTTTTGGTTTCGGTTTGCCAAGCCATGAAAACCTTGGTTTGGTTTTGGTCTTGGTTTGGTTTTATTGAAAGGAAATCAATAAAGTAAATCTTCAATTGAATATATTATAAAAAATAATTTATTAAAAAATTAAAAATATAACAAAAACAGAATAATAATAAATTCAAATCCAATATAAGTAAATCCACCAGCATTATAAAAATAAAAACTATATATATAGGAACTGAAAATAAAAAAATTATCCATTATTATATTATTTACAACATATATGTAACATTAAAATTACCTATAAAAACGAGATAAGGAGTTTAGTTTTACATATAGCATATTTTGCAATACCTCTTCCCCCAACCTTTCTCTCTGATCACTTAAAATAAATTTAAGAGCAGAAAATGCTCTTTCAACAGACACTTGCGTAGCAGGTACAGCAAAAATAATTTGAGCAATATTGTATAGTTCTATTTCAGATTGTTTTCTATATTCCCAATATAAAATAGGATTATCCGTTTTTGGTATCCTTTTTATATTGCCAAAACCGTCAATTCAATATGAAATTAAAAATGTTGCAAATTTTTTTATTCGTGAGGGCTAGATTATGCATTTCAAAATGAAAAGAGCTGAATTGCAAGTTTTGTTTTGAAAATGTCTAATGACTTTTTAAGTAAAAATTTTAAATTGCTCCTGCAGGATTTTTTTTCATTTTAAATTAAAACCATAAAACCAACTAATTTTTTAGTGGTTTTGGTATGGTTATGGTTTCTGTATTTTAAGTTATGGTGGTTTTGGTTTTGGCTTTGGTTCTCTAAATTTTGACTGGTTTTTTGGTTTTTTGGTTTGGTTCAAAACCGGTTTCCAACCCTGGTATATATACATATTTCACCTCATCGAATTCATATTTTAATGAAAGATTTTAATTAGAAAAAAAAAATATGTTAAATACCCTCTGAAAGTTTTTTTTGGAACATGTCGGCCTTCGGGGTACTAAAATATTTTTAAAGAATATTGTGGAACATAGAGTGAATTAATTTTTAAAAATTTTTTTAATAATCTCTTCTTTAGAAATTTTTTGGACTTTTATTCATTTGGTCTTGTTTCTGGAATCCTTCTATATGTATATTTAATTGGTCCATATAAAAGAAAAAAAAAATTGGATTTGTTTTATTTTGTTTCGAAAATCTAATATATGTATTAATATATGAATGATTTAATATAAATTCTAAATATATATTTTAAAATATATACTTATTTATAAAATATTAATAACATTTTTTTAAATGGCATATTATTGTTTTTCTTTCTTCATTCAAAAAATTTTTTTTAAAAGTCGAATATACCCTTGAATATTTATTTTATTTTAATATAACCAAACTATTATACTATTTAGAAGAATTAGAGAATTAGTTTAATAATAAAATAAATTTTAATATTATTTATTTTAAGTTTTGTGTGCGGTTATTTTTTATTACTTAATTTTATTAAAAGCAAATCCATTCAATTTTAGTTTCTTAAATTTATTTAAAGTTTCTTTAGTAAAGTTTTTATAATTAATTTCTCATTAATAGTTTTACAAAAAAAAATTTGATTAATAGTATATTAGTATGTATTTAAAATTTTTCAAAAATTCAAAATAAATCAATTAGGATTTAAAAACTTAAAATATGTTTTATTATTTGATTTCATTGCATATAAATTTTACTAATCGGTTACTTTGATGAATTAATACGAGTACATGAACTCAACCAGATGTTGTATTCTGTATAATTCAAAAAAATTCCAATTAATCAAAAAAAAATACCGACTAATCACAGATGGGCCGTGTAATGTTAAATTGATAAGTTATTTATAATATTAGTTTTGTAATTAATTTTTATCATACTCATAAGTTATAACTGAGGTATTAATGGCTTAAAAATTAAAGAATCATTAAACGATGTAATCATACTAAGTTAAAGATTAATCAAAGAAATGACTACATGCAAAATATTCATTCCAAATGTTATTTATAATTTATATTTGTGTATTACAAGTGTAATTGCAGGAATGGTGTTCATAACAAAGGTATTTAGTGCTATAAATTTAAGAATCATCAAGATGTAATCACTTAAGTTTTTCAACTAATCATAGTAATCACTTTTTACACTGAATAAGTAATTAAAGTATAATTAAAAGAATTATATTCATAAATTAGGTTTTCAGTGCTAACAAATTTTCTTAAAATCAATATGATTTAATAAATTATTATTTTGAGTTAAAAAAAATATAATTTTTAAGAATCATCAAGATGTAATCACTAAAGTTTGCCAAATAATCATGGTAATTACTATATAAACATATATGGAATGAATAAATTGTTAATTAAAATAACTATCATAAGAATTATACTATAAATTAAAATTAAGTACAATTTAAAGAATAATATCACATTACAAAGGTATTCAGTGCTATAAATTTAGAAATAATCAAGATGTAAACTAAAGTTTGCCAATTAATTATTTAGTAATCACTAATTACTATATGGAATGCATAAGTTATTAGTAGCATTTTTTTTTAATTAAATATAATTAAAAGAATGATATTATAGCAAAGGTATTCAATGCTATAAATTTTTAGAATTATCAAGATGTAATCACTTAAGTTTGCCAAGTAATTATAGTAATCACTTTATGCAATGAATAACTAATTAAACTATAATTAAAATAATTATACAAAATAACTAAGATATTTGGTTCATAAAAATTCTGAAATCAATAAGATTAAATAAATTATTTTTGAGCTAATAAATAAAATATGTAAATAAAATTTTTTGAAATTCTAAACATGAATTGTTTATTTAAAATTTTAAAATATAAATTACTTATAAGTTTCAATAAATCTTTGCTTAATTCAAAATTAAATCAATATATACATTTCTAATCAATCTTTTAAAATGAGATCATAATTCAAAAATAAAAAAAAAATAAAAATAAATAGAACTAAAATTAATGCAGCGCCGTTAGTAAGTTCAAAAATTAAAAGAGACTCCTAATTAATATACTAAAGTAATTGTATGTAATCGCCGGTACTCGAATCAAGTACTTATATGGCTTCCAACTTTGGAGATATAAATTAAACTTTTAAATAAAGTTATTACTTTTAACTGAGGGTTCTTAAAACAATTGAGCCGAAGGGGTATTTAAGGAATTTTCGGTTTTCAAGAAATGGTTGCGTCCAAAGGGATTTAAAAGTGATTACATTCTAAAGCCAACAGAAAAGAAACAGATAAATATGCAAGTTAACTTCAGTTTCTTTTATTCTATGTCTGCCAAGGGTTAATTTGTCCTATTCTACAAATTATTTGTTAATTAACTGAATTTAATTTAATTTTAATCCATATGTTATTACCCACTATTTCCCACCAAAATTTCTAACCCAAAATTACTCGTAACATTTTTGAGTATCAGTACTCTATTGTACCAATTACTTATCACTAATCAAATACTTAAATAATATTTCTTTAGAAAAGTTGGTGTTTTTTCAATAAAAGCCAACACATCCAATGATGTCTTAGAAATTTTTATTCCTAGAAACTCAATAAAAATCAATTTTTTCGAAATTTTTTTTATTAATTCGAGCCCTAAATTCTTCTTTGACTGATAAACCTAAATATGTTTATAATATTTCATATCAATCAAAAGGTCACGTTAAATGATAACCTTCATTTCTATTTAAAAAAATAATATATGTGTATGTATATATATTTTTCACTATCATTGTATTAATCAATCATTATTTTTGAAAATCATGTCAAAACCTTTATATATATATATTTATATATAGATATATGTATATAATCGAACATTTTAAATTTTTTTTACATAATAACAAATCGAATCAAAAAAAAGCAAAAACCAATTTTATATTAGATTAGAACTAATAAAAAAAACTTATAAATATTCACCAATTTTATTATGATGAGAAACTTTCCCGAAGACAACATTTGTAAAAAACTACTAAAAAAACCAAACAAAATAACAAACTTGTTATTTTACCAAATATACTATTTTAAAATAATTCATTCAGTTTTTTGTGAATAAGAATTAAAAAAAACGAGGAAGAGTGTGGTAGAGTAGACTGTGTCAACTCTGGGATACCCGTATGACCGTTATATAAACATTATAACATCTGGTTAATTAATTTTAGCCAAATTTCAAACATACAGCTTTATTAAGTGTAGTGTAATGCTCATATAAAAGTAGGGGTTGTATGGCAGCTACTCGAACCCTCTGGTAGACCAACCAAATTTTACAGAAACTTTTGCCATTACACTAAACTATTTTTGCCAAAATTTCAGACACCCAGCTTCAATAGGTATAGAGTAATGCTCATATAAAATAAAAAGTTGTATAGCAGCTACTCAAACTTTTTGCAGTAGACCAACCAAATTTTGCAGAAACTTTGGCCATTACACTAAACTATTTTTGCCAAAATTTCAGACACCCAGCTTCAATAGGTATAGAGTAATGCTCATATAAAATAAGAAGTTGTATGGCAGCTACTTAAACCCTCTGCAGCAGACTAACCAAATTTTGCAGAAACTTTGGCCATTATACTAAACTATTTTTGGCAAAATTTCAGACACCCAGCTTCAATAGGTATAGAGTAATGCTCATATAAAATAAGAAGTTGTATAGCAGCTACCGGAACCCATGGACCAAAATGGCTTGATTTAAATAGCGATGACGGCTATTGCAAAAAAACGAATTTGCGAAAATTTCAAGATCCTACCGGACGGACGGACATACACAGCTAAATCGATTTATTTTTCGATACCCCCCCCCCCCTCCTTCTCTGCGTCACAAATGTAATGGCAAATTTATTATACCCTTTGACTATATAGTCATACGGGTATAACAACTTAAAAAACCAAACAAAACAACAAACTTGTTATTTTACCAAATATACTATTTTTAAAATAATTCATTCAGTTTTTTTTGAATAAGAATTAAAAATAAAAATTTTAAGAGAGAAAGCACGTGAATCATTTTTTACCTTCATAGTATTCATCTTCAATACGATCTATAAACAATAAATATCTGTTATTCGTAGTTTATTATTTATCATAAAATATCTTAAGATACAAGATTTGTAAGCTGTCATCATTAAAGATCTAGAATCTTTAGAAAATACGAGTAAATTAAAAATCATAACAGAAAAATCAAATGAATAAGTAAAAAAAATGTACCGAATTTAAATATTTTCAGTAAAAAAAATTAAAAAAAAAATTTTAAAATTCAAGACACCAGACTGAATAGGAAAAAAAACCTCAGAAAATAAGAAAAAAAACGCACCATTAAATTTAATGTTTTTTTTTGGTGAGGTTAGGTTAGGTGTGATGAAAAAATATTCAAAACAATTTACAAATAAAGTAATTCCAAATTGATTATTAGTTTAGGAAATTTTTTAATTTTGAGAGTCACTTTAGTTCGACGGTATTTAGAAATATATGTTAGAACACATCTAGTAAGCCCTTAGTTGCTTTGAACATTGAATTAAGTTAAGCAGGTATTTTGAAAGCTTTAAGCGTTTTTAAAAATATAGATTAGTATTTTTATTACACCAAAATTATTAAATAGAATAATTAGTCGGCTGGAGGACCCAGTGGCTGGGAGTGCCGACATTTCATTCCGATGAAAGTGAAAAAACTTTTCTGGCTTTCGACTCGACTCAGCTACCATTCGCCATAGGGTTCAAATTTATGACATATAATTTAATATAAACAAATAATTTAACTCAATAATATAACTCACATACATAAAAAATACTTTAAACTTCAAATATAAATTTATTACAACTAGTGTACCACCCAGCTTTCGAAATTCGAGCGATTGTCGCGATCTAAAAATTATTTTATTTATAAACAAAAAATTGAGCCGCAACCGGCAATTTTGCGACCAAATAAGCCGATTAAATACGATATATAACAAAATTTTATGTTTTGAATATCCAAGATGTTTTTACATGTTACAAGACCTAATACCTCATGTTTAAATTTCATGTGGAATTCATTAAGATCAGTTCTATTAATAAGAATAAAATATATCTCCCTTGTTACAATATGCACCTATGGTAATTAAAACTTATTTGCTCAACAGTTAAAGAGCTAGCACCCAACGGATTATTTTAATGATCCAATGAAAGAACTTCAACCTTTTGATCTGCATAAATTGATTATAGAGTAGTTTTTTTACCATCAATTATATAGTTAAAATTACTCTTGTAATATATAATTATAAAATGATTATATAGAGTGAAGAAAATCAGAAGATATTTAATTATAGTAACTACTTTTAGTTATTAATACAATTAACTAAATTATAAGACTAAAATATAAGTAAATTAAATTATTTTATTATCCTATTTAAATTAATATAATGAACATGTGGTAATGTTCTATGTATGTACTTATTAACATTTCCCAATTTTGGCGTCTATCCCTCAAATTTGTTAATATAGATATAGTAAATGCATTATCTTCTACGTGTCACATTATCTAATTTTAAAATTAGAAAGCTAGTTACAAGGTTCTTTTAATTGTTTAAGATATACATTTAAAAATTCAATTGAATTGTCATTCCAGTTTTGGGTATTATTTCTAATGTCAACTTCAATTCTATTCAATAGAATAACTTTTTTTAAAAATATTCACCATATTAAGTTTTAAGTGATAAGTTAAACTTAAACTAAATTTAATAAGTTTTACAAAAAATATTACTGCCAATTATTAAAAAAATTATAAATATAATGCGAATTTTAAGACACAAATTACCCCTGGCCTGCCAGCCTTAAAAGGATATTCTCAGATTATTACTTATTTCATTCTCAAATAAATAAATATATAATTGGTTTTTTGAAATCGAAATTCAATATTCTTTTTAAAACAAATATTATTGCCAAATATTAAAAAAGTTGTTATAAATATTATGCGAATTCTAAAACACGAATTACCCCTGGCCTGTTTGCCTAAAAAGGATATTCTCAGATTATTTCTTATTACACTCTCAAATAAAAAAATATATAATTGATTTTTTAAAATCGAAATTTAATATTTTTTTTTAAATGAATATTATTGCCAAATATTAAAAAAGTTGTTATATATAATGCGTATTTTAAGAGACGAATTTCCCATGGCCTGTTTGCCTAAAAATACAATTCTTGGGTTATTACTTATTACAATCTCAAATAATTAAATAGTTTTGCTTTAAAAATCGAAATTCAATTTTCTTTTTAAAATAAATAATGTTGCAATTTTTAACAAAGTTGTTATAAATATAACGCGAAATGTAAGACACAAATTACCCCTGGCCTGTTAACTTAAAAAGGAAATTCTTGGTTTATTAACCTTTTAAATAAATATTTATTTTTTTTTTTTAAATCGAAATTCGATTTTCTTTTTATATTAAATCTTGTGAATTCCTTTTTTACACTATTTTCTTATATTTAATTTTCTTTATCTCTCTCTCTTTCTCTTTCAAAATTTAATCCTTCGAGTTTTCTCTTCTTTAACTTTTTTTAAAAAACTTTCCACTTCATTCCAGAAAAAAACGACATTATAACATTTGACTCTATTTCACTGAATTTTGTATCTTCAATTAAAAAAATAATTTAATTCAAAATTTTTTCATCATCATAAATAACAAAAAAAACTAAAATTTATATTTTGTGTGTTTCTTTAGATTTTAAATCAAAAAAATTAAAACTAAAACAATAATAAAAAAAATTAAATATACAAATTAATTAAAAATACTTACTTATTATTTTTCTAAATAATTATTGTATTATCAATTAAATTTTCCAAATTGGAACAACTAAAAGAAAATTAGGAACAATTACTATATATTAGTTATATATATATATACATATATATTCAAGTAAATATAAATATTTTTTTATTTCTTATATAAAAAAATTATAATAATAAAAATAAAACAAAAAAGAAATTCTAAAATTAAAAATTCAAAAAAAAAAAAAATATAAATTTTTCAAAAAAATTTTTTTTCTAAAAATAATCCCGCGGTTTTTAAAAAAAAAATTGGTCTGAAAATTCAGAAATTTAAAATAAATTTTATTTTAATATAAAAATTATATATTTTTTTGAGTAAATCAAAATGTTTTAATTAATCTTTTAAAATTTAATCTTATTTAATTTAAGTATATTTTGTAATTTATATTTATTTTAATTAAGCCACAAAAAATTATTTAATTATTAATTTTTTTTTAATTACTTTTTTATTTAAAAACAAAAACCACCGTCGATATTATTTCACTTTACGCAGCTTATTATCACGGTATTCTGTTGGCAACTGAACTGAGAGTTAACTTCAGTTAACAGTTTAGGTTAAAAATTAAAAAAAAACAAAAACAAAATAAAAAATATCATTTCTAAAATAAATTCTAAAATAAAAAATAAAAACAAAAATAAAAACAAAAAAAAAATGGAAAATTTTAGTGACTGGATTCTCTTTTGTATTTGTTTTGTATTTTTTGTTTTTTTTTTGTTTATTATTATTTTTGTTTTTTTTTTATATTTTTATTTAACATTTTGTCAATATCTTTTTTGATAATGATCGTTTTCAGTGTATTTTTAAAAAATTTTGGTATATTTTGAAAAAATTGTGCCTATATAGTTTCACTCTGTGCGTTCGCCGTCCATTGGTCCATTTGTATGCTTACAATTTTTTTATACCATTTGAAATTATAGAAAAGTTATTTAAAGTGATCGATAGGTATTGCAAAATTAATTAGATGGTAGAACTTTTTTCTAGAGCCCTACACACTAGTTACGGAACTAAAGCCCAGCCCCAAAATTCCGAAAAAGTCCTATATTTAAATTGTTATAAAACAAAAGTTCTTTAAAGACGTATTCCCAATCTGGAAATGCCAAAAGGTAGCTGTTTTTTTGTGAGCTCTATGAATAAATGTTGTATAAATGATAATAGGGTTGCCATACGGTATTTTATTAATTTACCGTTATGGGAAACTCAATGTTTCCCAAAAATCTTAACCAAATTTATATATCTTCCAAACGATTTGGTTTAGGAACTTGAAAATTTGAAACAGGTTAACATTTTAATATGGTCCTCTATTCAAGAGTTGTAAGGGGTATGGTCTAAAATGGAAAATTTGTAATTTTTGTTTGCCTTTGAATGCCTTTAAAAATTTTTTATGTACTAAAGGAATATGCAAAAAATAGTGCCCCAAACATTATGATTTAAAATGTTTTCACATTTTTTCTTAATTATAACGGTATTTCCTTAAAATTGAAAAAAAAATAGGCCAAATGTATCTGAATCTAAAAAGTAACTCAATCTTATCTTAACTAAATCTCAAATCTAATAATAAATATAATCTAAAACAACACTTGAACTCAAAATATTGTTTTTAAAAAAGTCATAGTTGAGTTTAAGCTCAGTTTTATGAATTCGACCTATTTTCTTCAATTTTAAGGAAATACCGTTATAATTAAGAATTTTCTTATATAATAAAACTCTAACAAAAATTTTAAAAATTTTTGTAAACTATTTTTTAATAAACCATTTACTCAAAATTTACGATGGAACATTGTTTAATTTGGAAATAAAGTGCTTTTTTAAAAACCTTTGATTTTTTTCATTACTTGTTTTGTTATTATTTTTTATTAATTTTTGATTTTGTTTTTTTTTTTTGAATATGATTAGAAGCTTTTTCCAAAATATTACTTGAAAATATTTTATACAAAATAATAATATAAATTTGATAAAAAATACAATTTAATTAAGTCTATCCGTAAAATATAAATAAAAAGCTTATCAGAGACGCAATTTTGAACTAGAACTCTACAGAACAGATTACACAAGTACCTACTGTAGAATAAATGTACTATAGAATTTCCATATGCAATTATTTTTCCTTTAGACTTAATTATTCTGCTCAGTTTTTTTTAGAGTTTTTTTATTTTTTTATTTTTATTAAATAAAATAATTAAATTCATAAAAAAATTATTAGAAAGAGAGGGGTAAAAAAGCTTAGTTATTTAATTTATTTTTAAATGCTTATCGCAACTTTTGGTTAAAGTTCCGAAATTAAATAATATAAATAGGAATATACTATAGTGATAACAGATTAAGTTAATTTGTAGTGGTGAATATAGTAATTGTGATGGTTTTGGTGGTTACTATGAATAAAATAATTGAAAAAAAAATGTTTTTTATTTAAAAGGTGTTAAATGGGATCGAATATTGATATAGAAGAAGGATTTAAACTTTTAAAAGTAGAAATTATTAAATTTTTTTAAGGTGAATTGTAAAAAGTGACATGATTTAAATGGCTTCTATTTGCCTATTGGCAGTTGCTATTCTTAAGACATTTTGAATCACGTTACGTAATTTCTGTGCGAATATTCGGCTTTAGTTCCTGAATGTTTTGTGATTTATTGAAGTAAACGCGCTCCTTCAAGAAACCTCACCAAAACAAGAGAGTCGTCAAATATGAGGAACGAGTTCAGGCAAAATCGGCATTTTTTTGAAACTATTCGGTCATCGAAATGTTCTCGCAGAATCGTCATTGTCCTTTTCGCGTTATGAACTGGAAACCGTATGTCACGATTATTAAAAACTACTGGACGTAAAAAATTTTCTAACATGATCCGGTAAATCGCACCTCAAAAATGGTTGCAGGATTCTTAGTTTTATTTTCGGAAAAAATATGTACCTATAACTCTATCGCACCCCAAAAACTGTTTCTGGATTCTCAGTTTCATTTTCGGAAAAATATGGACTTATAACCCTATCAGGTATAATTTCACATAAAATTGTGCATTTGAGACGGTATAATTATCGCTGATCCACACTCTCGGGCTCTTCATACTCCAAATTCGCCAATTCTGTTAATTGAATGTATTTCAACGCTAATAATGAGATTGTTCAAAAAGTTGGCATTTTCTGCCGCAAAAACTGAGTATGATGACACTTATAAAATTCTTTATTATCTGCAAGTACTTCAAATCAGTCAATTCAACTTGACCTACCTTGTACATGAGAGCTGATATAATAAAGCTGTAACACTTCAGTTCCACTATAATTTATATCATAATATAATAAGGCTAGTTATTATTTAAATCACCAAATTTTATTTGGCCTTTTAGTAGCTCAGATTCATTTAGCAACAATTTGACACATGTAATTTAAGTTCAATTATTGATTAATTAATAAAATAGCACCACTTGTCAAAATATACAACATGAATCTGCAAACTTTTTTTATAAACTTGCGATAGTACACTCACACTATTAAATAAATTGATTTAATTCCAGATTTAAGACGTAGTAAAAAAAAAAAAATAAAACTTGCATGTTATTTTATTATTACAATAAAATTTAACAGTCATTTCAAAACAAATTTAAATATATCTTCTTAATACTTTAAACGTCATATTCCTTTTAAATTTAATGATGCTTTAGTTTTTTTTTTTTTTATTGAAAACAATTGAATTTTTAACGAGAAGAAAAAACATAAGTTTATTTCTGTAGTCTGTTATTTTTTGCATTTAACAGAAATTTAACATAAAAAAAAAACAATTAAAAAAAAAAAATTAAGTATATCAATTATTATTGACTTAAAAAAGAGTTATATGATTTATGATTCATACTTTGTATTCTAAAACAATTATTATTATTGCATGGCTGCTTGATTTTTTATTTCACACAATTTTAAATTTAAATTTTGTCAATTCATCTTACGGATGTTATGCTCTTTTAAATGTTAAAATTTTGATCGATTATAAAAAAAAAACAAATTATACAAAGTATTCAGTTAGTTTTACAGAAAACATGGAAGTAGAGTAAAGTATGAAGAGTACGAAGAGTACTGTGTCAATTCTAGGATAGCCACACGAACTGCGAATGTAGTATAAATGTCATATGATCTGATTAACTACATTTGGTAAAATTTGAAATACGCAACTTATTAAACTGTCAATTAATAGAAAATTTAAGCTAGATGGCGACTATTCTAACCTCCTGCACTAGGAAGTCCTCAAATTATATTTTGCGCCAATTAAATTTAACTATAATTTCAGATAATCAGCTTTATTAAATACAGATATATAATATAAGAAGTTGAGCATATTGCAATAAATGAGTTGTAAGTTCTCGAAACCCGCTCCAGTAGACGAGTTGACAGTTTCTCGAAACGGCTGCAATTGATTTATCAAATTTTGCACAATTTTTGGTTATTAGTTCTCAACTCGCCCTGAAAAAATTTTAGACATCCAAAGAAGGAGTAGTATGGCCGTTTTTCGAACCCTTTGAGCGAACTGGCTTAGTTTATTCAATCACAAACGAATTTATGAAAAGTTCAGCTATTGTGCGGAGAAATTGACGAACGAATTGGCGGGTGGAAATACATGGCTTAATCCACTCACTTTTCGAGTTTGATTCGATCCATCCATTTAAGTCTATATCAACCCTCTCTCTTTTACAGCGTCACAAAAGTTATTTGGAAATTTTATATACCCTTCATAAACTACGCTCATACAAATTATAATATTGATTTTCGGATCTGGACCCAATTATAAAAACTGTCGAACTAAAAACAAAAAAAAAAAAAATTAACCAATTCAGAAATTAAAAAATTTTGTTTTTTAATAGGACTGTTTTTAATCTTAAAGATGTCTAATATTCGACTTCCTATGACAAAATTTTTTATATTTTGATTATGATTTTAGTTTTCTTATTGTTTCTTTCTACAGATATGGCATCTGAAATATAAATGATTTTACCGGATCATGTACATATATTAGATCAAATATAGAAAATTTGAAGAACACATGGAGCATATTAACATAAGTCGGAAAATAGAAAAAAAAACAAAAACCAAAATTACAATTTGATCTGTTCAACACACAAACACACAGACGCTTACAAAAGAGATGTAGGAAGATTCAGATTAAAGTAAAAAAAAAAAGATTTGTTTTAGATTGAAGCGATTATGAACCAAATTAATTATCTCATGATTATAATTATAGTTGCCATTCCATTGTATTAATAGATCAGTTACATATGTTATACATATGTTAGTATATCTATGTTAAGTTCAAAAATAATTATTACATCAATTTAGTTTTAAAAATAGTTTTGTTTTAAAATATATATTTTTATATACAGGTTTTAAATGATGACTAAAAATTGGTTTAAATGTAGGCATATAGAAGAATTTAATAGGAAATTGTTTTAAAGATTTATGATGTGGATTGTGGACCATATTTAAAAATAAATAAATGGAACTTGATACAAAGATAATGTAGCATGGATTAAGCAGCTTTAAAATGGATTACAAAACTAAATTTTTTAAGAGAGGGCAGTTGGGGTTAGGAATTAAGATGATTGAAAAGAAGTTATTTGGGAATTTATGATATAAAACATATTATAAGAATTTAATATAATGCGGCTGTGCACAAGAAACTGAATCTGTTCCAATGTGTAATGTAAGAATCTCTAAAAATTTAAACTGCGGGAAATAACTCCCCAGTGTCTTATTTTCAATACCTTTCTATGAAATTTTTAATTAAAATTAGGGTCTTTCTCGTTTAAAGCATATTTATTTATATATGTGTATGTGTTATTAAAATTTTGGATTCAAAATTCTTGAAATCCGAAATATTAACCCCGGTGTTTAATCTAACTAAACTAAGATCCCAGACGAATATAATCTATATATTATAATGATCACCCCAAAAATTTGCAACAGGCCGAAAGTTAAATTAAATGATATACTGAAAGATGATATCACTATTCTGAAAAAGTTCAACCAGAGAAGGTTAATCCAATTATTTAGGGTAACGACTAGCTCAAGGAGGTGCTAGAAGAATGAGAACTGATTTATATGCCGCGGGAAGCAAAAGACCGCAGGGCCAAGGTGTAAATCTTATACATGAGTTTTGTTAACTATTTTTACCAGTGACGTAGTGGTAAAGACGTCGGGTTCAAACCCCGGTCAAATCATATATAATAAAAAAAAAATCGTAAAAATGTATATTATTTAATAATATCGTAAAAATATCGTAAAATTCTCGAAATAGAAATAGGTGGATATTCTTAAAGGAGTGGAAAAGGAATAAAAAAGAAAATTCAATTACAACGTACGGTAAGACCACTCGCTTTTAAAAATCACGCTTATAGGGAGACTCATAGGACTCGGTTTTAGAAGCTCTAGCTACAGATTCTATTGTAAAGCACTATGTAAAACACCAAACATAGCAAAATGTAAAGCATCAAAGCACATTGTAAAACTCTAGCTACAGATTCCATTGTAAAGCACTATGTTGACTTCAGAATTGATACCTGAGTCTTAAACAAATTTGATGGAAGCATCTTTCATATCTTGGCAGTTCTCACTATAAGACGTCGGGGTAGACTTTCAAAGCTTTCCATTTCCTCGGAAAAAAATAAAAATAATTTTTAATAAATTTTCTTATCATTTTAATTCTACAAAGTTCAAATAGAAAGAAATATAATAAGTGTATAATAAACAGCTAAAGCAAATTTAAAAAAGAAGCGTTTATTTTTTTAAACTAATTTTTTATGTATAATAATTGCCATTCATGCTTTCAATTAAACAAATTAAAGTGTGTTATAATTAAAATGCCTATATATACTGCCGGCATATTATTTTATCAAATTAGTATAGGCATTAATATTATAATTTAAACTGCACACTTCTATATTTGTTTATAAATTTTAAGAGTAAAATTTAAATAAAATTAAAATAATAAAGTGCGATCAATGTATGGAATGTTAATTTGTAACTAAAAACAAAATACGTACTAAATAATTACTTATACTAGGTGAATTTATTTTTTTTTTTGCATAAATTTTAAAATTTGAATTAACTTTTCAATATACATAAAATCAAGCAAAATTATAATATTACAAAAACCCATTGTTTTAATAAAATACAAAAAAAAATCATTAAAAGTTAATTAATAACTTAATTAATTTTTTATTATATTTAGCATAAAATTTTGACAGCTTATTTAAAACTGCTACTAATAAGGTGAATTTAAAGTAGTCTCTATCACAGAAGATTTTTTGAAGTCAAATCGTAGGCTGAATACAGATGAATATGTAGTGAGCAACCATTACTTTTGTAATGCCTTAATTATTTTATTATTTAAGATAGAAGAAGAAATGGGAATTTGAAAGGATTTAAAGTGCTAATAATAAGCCCTGTAGAGCGGACCTGTACATTTCAAGTACCATTTCCTAATACTTAATAATTTATAAATACCAGTATTAAACCTAAATTTCGATACTTAGAAAGAACCAAGTAAAATCATGAAGACACAAAGCGCCAACTATTATCTAACCCAACTAACAATATTCTAAGTCAACAAAACGTCGCCAAAGCTGGAACTATTTAACTATTTTTACTAGGTTCAAAAATTATGAAAATAAATTGATGACAGGATCATGATGTTACGGTAGTCAAAGTGACAATCATATTTTGACGTTTATTGACGTTTTGAAAATTAGACAAAATAAATTAGCTGTGTGACATTTGCGATACTGAAACTACGAAATTATTATAAAATAGCAATGCTTTTCATGATAACCAAGAATAACACATGTGTTAAAGTTACGGCAAATGACAGTTTTCAATGTCACCACCATGGCAGTTTAATTGAAAACTTGATATAAAAACTGCTATTACTGCAAAAACATTCGCCAAACAAGTTTACCGTTATGATAGTCAAAATAAATCCCAAAATATTTTATTGTAAATAAAATGAAATTGTTTTAATATTAACAAAAATTTTACAGTTCTTATAATATTACACAATACAAACAGTTTATATTTTAATTAATTAATAACTAGTCTATATAGGTATAAATTATATAAGAAAGACTAAATCGACTTGCGGTTAATATTCAAAAGTACTCGATCGATTAATTTTCAAAAGTACTTCGACCTTAGAGGCTTAAATCAACGAAGGTAATTCAAGCTAATTCGGAGGATGTGACTTTGTAATTTGAAACCCTATCTTCTTCAATTTCAAATAGCTGAATAAATAAGATAGAAGAAGCATAAGACTTAAGAATTTAAATCCTCTTCTGACTTAACCCTCGAGAATAAATGTTAAAAACTAAAATACCCTTCTGAACTGGTTCTAACTGTTAGTCATTTAGTTTCGAAAGTTTACTAATTTTAAAAATACTTATCAATTGATTACTGCAACTTTAAATCGGTCATAATCAAATTAATGCAACTCTTTGAACCGGTTATAATCAAAAATTTGTAACTAATATTCTTTGTGATCTGATTTCTAATGATTTGATTTTATTTCCGTGTTTTGTCATAGTTCAATAATTTTTATGATTCATATAGTTTAGAATCAATTTGAAAAATGACATTTCATAATTCCGACTCAATTCAATTAATTTTAAAAGTTTAGAATAAAAAAATTTTTATAAAGGAAAGACGATATTATACTCATATTGTATTTGATGTAATTAAAATAATCGGTATAACTATAAAGCAGCAAATTAATAGTTTTAAATTTCATTATATTGCTCGTTTTTTTTGGTATTTTATTATATTTGTGTGCTTCTTTTATTGAAGTTTAGAAACCCCTAACGTATAAAATAATAGGAATGCACATACTAAACCTAGTATACTATAGTATAACAATTTTTTGTAATTTATTCCACAAAAGTTACTACAATTAATACAATTTATTTTTTGTGTGTGCATTACAAGGTGGTTTCACACAAATTTTATTGTAACTTTTTCCTGCAATTAAATTTAAAATTCAACATAATAAAATTAATCAATAAAACTAAAAAAAAAAACTTTTAATTACTGTTAAGTATATTGAATTAAAGGAAAAACCTATTAAAATAATTGTTTTAAAGTAAGTTAATAAGCTATATAAAGGTGAGCTACGTTTTATATTAATTAATTATATTTCATTTTTACATTAAATATTTTATAGTTTTAAAGTCGATTTAAATACTCGGCTTCAAGTAATCCCTTTTTATGCGATGCATTTTTTTGAATTAAAAATCGTTTATACAAGTGATTGGGGGTCTGTGACAGTTGATCTAATTCTATTTCTCTAAAAGATATTTCATTTACTTCCATTTAATAAAAGTTACCTATGGCAAAATGTCCTTTCACAAGAACACATTTAAACAGTTTTGGAAGGGAAGATTTGTATAAAACTAATAATTCATTAATTATATATTTGTGTATATGTTATATAAAATGGATTAGCAATAGAGAATATCATGGCTTCCTAATCTTTAGCAAGGTGTTTCTTTTATTAAAAATCCTTTTTGTGTTGAAAACCTTTTTGTAACAGGACTTCTGCTAAAATTCTAAGATGTTTTAGGGATAAAAAGTCTTTCAGCTAACTGGATTAAGACAGACTAGTGTGCTCTCGATTAATTAAGTTTTTCCACCTTTCTTTGTATTTGTTATAGCTGGATGGCACAGTGGTAAGAAGGTCGATTTTTCATGCGAAAGGCCTGGGTTCGAATCCCAGTGAAAGTCAGGTTTTCGACGTCATCAAGTTTAAATTAATGGCCTAATTAATAATTAATAATTCTAAATCTTTAATAAAAAATACTTTAATATAACAATAAAACAAATAATTTAATTGAATAATATAACTCACAGACATAGAATAGCATATCTCTCAAATACAAAATTTTTACAATATATAAAAAAATAGAACTGTATCAATTGAAAATCTAAGACGTTTCCATATGTTATAAGGCCTAATACTATGTCGTACTTAAATTGTATGTATGTAGTTTATTAAGATTAATTCTAATAACATGAATGTAATATGACCTCCTGTTTCAACATGTAAACATGTATTAGCCTAACAATTAAACAGTTATAGCACTTAAAATAGAGCCTTATCTATGAACTTATTGCTTAAAATAAATTAAAGTGGATATATGATTGGATAGTTAGGAATGTAAATTTTTTTAAGACATAGCTTGTTCTTGCCCAATTTTCCTGATTGCTAGGTATTACATCTACGTAGGCAACAATTTTTAGTGCTATACTGTTATATCATAGCCAGACATAAATCTTTTTTATTGATTAATTTTTTTATTTTTTTTTTTTTTGTAAACGTAGCCAAAATACATACTTATGCGATTATACCTTGAATTTTACATTAAACTGGAATGTTAATGTTAATATTCATAGAATATATTATTAAAAAAATTTTTATTAGTTTAAATAATTGCATCTATAAAAATTTTTAATTAAGAAGCTTCTCTAAGCATATAAACGACAGATTAAAATTGAGACAAAAGTCGTGATTATACATATTTAATGATGATTGACTGGAGCTATTGCATTGTCCATACGAAATTATCTGTTATTTTCTAAAAAATTACAAAATATTATAAATGGAATATAAATTCATTTATCTGTTAGGTAAATTTAATTAGTTACAGTAATATAAATATTAAATAGCTTTAAAAAAAAGAATACAAATTAAAAATTTAAAACAATTGATTATTAATTTGATTTAATAAGTATCTTTTATAAAATATATTCTTTTATTATTTTTTAATGAATAATTCATGTTTAATTGATGCTATAAAAATTTATAATTTATTTTTTTTTTTTTTTAATATAATTCAAAACAAAATTCTAATCTATACAAAATCTATAATTAAAACTATTAATAGAAGAAAACTAATCCATATTGAAAATATAAAATCATATATTGAACTATGTTACTTCAAAATCTTTAATTCAATTTTTAATACAAAATTTTAATATGAAAGAATTATTAAAAGTTTTGGAATATATTTTAAAAATAAATCTAGATACTTGTATATTTGATTTTAATTAAAATTTATTAATTTTTAAAATAATTTACATATTTTTTAAATATTTTAATATAATAATCTAACTTTAAAAATTTTTAAAATTCAACATCAATAAAATATAAAAAAATTATTTCAGCAACTTATCTCTCAATATTTTCAGCAACAAAATGTATAATGACATTTTTATTCAATTTGTAATAAAAATTCACCAAAGTAAAAAAAGAAATGTGTGGTGAATTTTATTTGAATATTTGAACTGTCAATAAAATTATAATATGTATATAAATAAAAAGGATTATACTTTTTTTATTCTATGGTTCTTAAATAAAATATATTATATATGTATATGTATACTTTATTGACATAGTGTTGAATAAAAATAATTTAAAATAAGATAACGGTTAAAATGCTATAACAACTAATTTAAATGTCAAATGAATGAAAGAGAATGTGAAAATTCAAATTAATGTTAAATTATTGCATACTTTTAGGGATCTCATTTATGTATATGGAAGATAATGGAAGTTTGGTTATGTTTTATTGGTTATATCAAATTAAAAATTCATAATTTTAATAATAATATATATATATATATATATAACTAATATATATATTTTTATAGTTATATTTATAAATATATATAATATGTATAAATTATTGTTTAACAATATTAAAAAAAAAAAATAATAAGCCAATTTAAAACTTTTAGTTTTACTAGACAATCAGAATTCGAAAATTATAAAAAACATATACCTATTTCCAAACCTATGCATTGAACTTTAACATATTATTATTATTAGGATTCTTTATTAGCTTTATTTTTATTATTATTAATATTAGAAATTTGCATTTAAAATTGTTTTATAAAATAACAACTGTATACAAAAGTTAAGAGTTTTAAAAGATATTGTTATAAAACTTTTAAAAAAAAGTCATTAGGCATCGTGCCCAAAAGGGTTAATATATCACAACTAAAATATCTAATTTAGCTTTTGCACAATATTTAAAAACATTTTTTATTCCTTTAACCTTCTCAAGAGTGTACTCATCAACTTCTTAAAGTTTCTTGGCGATCGGAAGAACAGTTTAGTAATGCCTACAGGACATACACACATACAGAAATACGTATACATTATTTTTTGTATATATAGATTGAGTTTTTATATAATGCACTAAACTATATATTTTTGGATATTCCCATGACTAATTAATTTTTTTTATGAATGTATTTAACTAAATAATAGTCTGTAGTCAGTTAAATTTCAAATTGTTTTCATATATCACCCATAGATGTCACCTATGGTTACTACAGTGCTACAGTGTTTTTTTTTTCAAATTAACAATTATTTGTACTACAGACTCCTCCTTGAAATATCTTATTTATTTTTTGATATTAATGAATGTAATTAATCTTTGTACAAGTGGTTAGTTAGTTAATTAGTTTAAAGGTTTTTGTTTTTGTACTTCAATCAAAAAAAAATGGCAGAACTTTAATTAAAGTCTAAAGAAATTTAATAATAAAAGATAATTTAATAGAAAATATTACAAAGCTTCCAAAAATTTTATTAATAAGATTTCCAGACATTGTAAGAGATTTTAGAACTAAGCTACTTGTTTTTTGAATTTCAATTATTTTTTGAATTTTAAAATTTTAAACCCTTTATAAAAGATTTCCAAAGCTCATACAAACACTTTATTAAATTTAATTCTGAATTAGAGAGATCATTATTTAGGCATTTAATTTCCTAAAATTAAAATTGAATAATTTAATTAAAAAACAATTAAATAATCTAGAATTCAGGGATATTTTTTCTGGTTTCATATTTAAATAAATTCAATGAAATATAATGAAATACTTCAAGTTTCGCATGAAAGGCCGGCACCTCAACCACTGTGCCATCGGCTGGATAAAACGTAGGAAATGGAGATGGATAGGCCACACTCTGAGCAAAGAACCCACAAGCATAACAAGAATGGCCCTTGAATGGAATCCCCAAGGCAGTCGGAGACGAGGTCGATCCAATAACACCTGGCGTCGAACAGCAATAGCTGAATTAACCAAGCATGTACTAATTTGGGAAGAAATGAAGGCGAGCGCAAATGATAGAGAACAATGAAGGAGGCTAGTTGATGCCCTATGCTCCCACGAGGAGTAACAGGAAAAAAAAAAAAAACTTCAAGTTTCAAATATACTTTGGTCTGTTCTAGCTGATTGGTAGCTTTTGAAATTTAATCATGAATAAATATTATACAGGATTCAAAAGTTAATTTTATCTGCAAAACTGATTTTAGGTCCTTCTGAAAAAATTAATTGTGCCCTATTTAAGTTGATTATATAAAAACAATTTTTTTTTAATTTTGTATTTTAAGTTATTTTTCAAAATTTTTATTAATAATCACGTGTATTTGATGGTTTCACTTTTTTTTTAAATTTTTTTTTTCCACAAAAAAAAAACATAAAAAATAAAAAGGAAATAAAATTATTTTAAAATTAAATGAAATTTTTTTATATAATTAAAAAAACAAAAAAATTACTTAATTTAAAACATTTTAATTAAATTAATTAAATTAAATCTAATTAATACTTTTTTGTGTTTAAGTTATAATTATAAAATTATGTTAATTAATTGTTTATTTTTTAATTTTAATTTTGTAAAATAATTATTATGTAAATGACTATCGTAAAATAAATTTTGGATACTTAAGTAAAATTAATAAAAATATAATTAAAAAATAAATTCAATATTATTTATTTATTTATTTATTTTATTTCGATTTGTAAATGAATTTTTTGATGTAAAACTTTATTGAGTACCTACTTTAAGAATCTGGGGAATATTTTTTTACGAATTTTTTAAATTTTAAATAATTTGGTAGAATAAATTAAAGATGAATTTGTTTTTAAATGAACTTTGTAATTATTTTCAAAAATAACTTGTGATAATCAATTTATCCAAATTTAAAAGAATTTAAATAATATAGCAGTGACTCCTGGAAGTACTTTAGATATTTGTTAAAATATTTTTAATTTTCTTAAGTGATATTATGTATTAAAATACATATTGAGCTCAAATATAAAAAATGATCTTATATGAAGCTCCAGATTGAGCTCAGGTATTTAAAATGATCTGTATGAAGCTCCATATTGAGCTCCATTATAAAAAATCAAGGTTTATCTTCAAAATGCGGAAATCATAAGTTAAAAAATTTTAAAAAAAATGTTAGATAAATCAATTGAACGTCCTTGCATGATCCATTTAAAAACTGCAGGGAGTCACGAATTACCTCGAGTATATTTCTCAGAGTACATTGTAAAGTAAAAGTACAAATTTATTGAAATTAATTAAATTAGAATATTAATTAAAAAATAAATGAAATTATTTAAAATTTAAAAATGATATCGTGACTATTGATCTGTTTTGTATTAATTTTAAATTGATAAGTATTTAACCATCTACGATTTTCATTTTTAGATTAATTTGCTATTACAAAAATTTTAAAAATTTAAATTATATTCAAATTTTATTTAATTCTATATTCTATTTATTATCTAAGATTTTTTTAATTCAATTCTCTAATTTAGATTGTATCTATCTAATTTTGATTGTATCTATCTAAAAATATTTAAATATGTATATATATATTTTTTTTTAATAATTTTGCTATTGTTAAGTACATATTTCTAAAATATTTAATTTCAGACTTAATAATTATATAATTTATTTACGGAAGCACAGCAATTTCCTTTAATTTAATTAAAAAAATTAATTTAAAATATAGATTAAAACCTACCTATGATCTAATAAATAATAATTATAATTAAATTTAAAATAATTATTGCTAACAATCTGAATTTGTATTAGATGGTGAATTTATATTAATTGTTGTATTTGTTCCAGTGGTTGGTATTGATGTGGTTGTAGTTGTCACTGCTGATGGTATAACTGGTTGTATAACTGTTGGTATTACTGATGTTATAGCTGATGGTATTACTGGTGTTGTTGTCTGTTTATTTGATTGTATCGGTGTTGTTTGTTTAAATTGTGGTGGTTTACGAATACTACCACGTATACTACTATTACCACTACTAGCACTACTAGCATTACCAGCACCACCACCCCCACTATCACTAGCTGTTCCACCAATACCAATTGTTGCTAATGGTGAACTTTTTCTATTAAAATCTTTACTCAAACGTACTGATAACTTTCTTTGCAATGCTGTCGGATATGATGATACAATTGGTGATTGACCAATTCCAGTTTGTAAATCAGCCACAGGTCGTACACTAAAACGTCTACCATATTTATTAATATCAGTTGGTTGTTGATCTCTTTTATTAAATTGACCAATACCACCCGGCCCTGATTCTGCTGATATATTACTACTAGTCGTAGTAGTTGTTGTAGTATTAAATAGTGATGGTCTTCTTTGTGTAATTGATGAATTTTTTAATGCTGCTATTGTACGATTTTTATCATTATTTTGTTGTTCTACAATATTAATATTAGTTGTAATATCAGGATTCTTTTCATTTGAAAATATTGTAAATAGAGGTGATAGTTTGGGTGGTGTTGATGTACCAATTTTACGTGTTTTTGTTTTGGTTTTTGGTATTGATTTTTCATTCAATTCGGGAATTGTTGGTATTAAATGATGTTCAACCCCATGGCCACCCACTACACCACTACCCTGTGTTACAGCTCTTGTATGCAATAATTCTAATGCACGTATTAAATCAGCTAATGATGTATTTTCTAATATATATTCACTTTTTTTATCTGAGGCTATCGATTCAATTGATTTACGATGTTCATAATTTAAACTACTTGTACGTGAACGATTCTTTTCGGGTGAAGTTGATGTTGTTGATGTTGGGAATGCTAATGAACCTGATCTAGCTTTTTTATTATAAAATAAACTATTACGTGGTAAACTTTTACGTACACTTAATGGATCTTTAAAATCACCCAGCATATTATTATTTAAAAATGGATACAAGCTTCCCTTACGTTGACCAAATTGTCGTATTTGATTTATATCTGGGGGATGATGTCCACTGTAATCTTGTGATGATGGTATTGTTTCATTTGAACGATTTTTTAAGGATGAACCACCACCACTTTTTTTATCAATTGATTTTAATGAACTATTATTACTTTGCAGACTTGGATAATTATTTTGTATTATTGGACTGAATGCTGATTTTTCATTTATAGCTTGAATATTACCCAAATTTGGAATATCGAAAGAATCTTTACGTTGATTTTTTGTTATATCTAAATTGCTGGCTCTTCTTTTAAACAAATCAAAAACAAAATCTGATGAAAATTTTCGGGATTTTTTCCTTTTTTGTTCGACCGAAGGCGGAAGGGGATATGTCCCATCAACATTTAATATTACAGAATTATTTATGGTAGAATTAAAGAGTGCTGTTTTAGCTAAATTTTTCTTATTTTTATTTAATTTAACACGATCATTAATTTCTTGTTGGATTTGTTCATTATCACCACACCATGTCCATTCATTATGATGATATGGTTTTTGTGCGGGTATTGTTTTTGGATTAATGAAGAAATCTGATGATGAACGCTCTCTATGATGTGGGTGCAGTTCATTTTGTCCACTATTCAATAACATTTCATCTAACAGGATTTGTGAATCCGTGAATCCATGATATGCCCCAAATATACTACTATTTAAACTTGATTCTTCGCCACCACCATACTCGTATTGTGGTGGTTGTTGTATACTACCTAATGCTGAAACAACATTAGCCAACAAATTTGTTGTTTCACGGAATGCATTCATTGTTTCGAAGGTTTTTTCTTTATTTATTCTACTTAAATCTGTATCAGATGATGCTCTATTAACTGGTGTTACATAACCTCCATGTATTTGATTGTCATTTGATAATTTATTACAACTTTCGGAAAATGCACGTTTTCTACTTAAAATGGGACTTGCTGTACTATACATTGTTAATTCGGGGCAAGATATTGATCTATGAATATCACAATTTGTACATGGACCCAATTCATTATAAATTGGCTAAAAAAAAGGTTAGAATTGAAATTAAATTTTATTTAAATATGTATTTTGAAAAAATACCTTAACATTAAGATAAACTTCATTAATTAATTTTCTAAGGTAGCCTACATCTTTAACAACTCCATGCCATATCCGAGTTTGAGTATTTTTTATATTACTTTTAAGTTGTCGTTCAAGTTCTCTAAGTTTTTTACTTTTAAAACCTCTGCAAAATTAATTGATTTTAATAAATTAATTTGAAATTAAGAAATTTAATTAAAATTAATACTTTGTTATATAACCAATGATCATTAAAAAGTAGCCCAGGGAAAATATAAACCAAACTATAATAAAAATCTGATAAGCAATGAACAGCCCACCAAAATATCTTTCCTGGAAAAATTATTTAAAAATATTAATTAAAATTTTTTCACTTAATTTAATTAATAAGGGATTTTATTAAATACAATACCTGATGCGGTTGAAATGTTGGTACATAATCCCCAAAACCAATTGTTGTTGTTGTTACATATGAATAATAAAATGATAATGAAAATGGCCATCCCTCAAAATAACAAAATAAACATGATGGTAATACAAGAAATACTATAATTCCAGGTACTAATGCTATTATTATTGTTGCTATTAATCCAAATTGTTTTGGTATATAGAGATCATTATTAGACATTTTATAATTTTTATATCTTAGATGAATATATCGGAACTGAAGTCCAAAAAAATGGAAAAGATTCAATTAAAATTATACTGAAGATATATTTACAAATTGAAGTAAAGCCTTACCAGTCGTGCAAAATATTCACCCAATCCCGCAAACAATATTGTATTTACAGGCATACCAATTAATGAATAACCAATTAATACCATACGGCCTAATGTTGTTGATGGTGATAAATTTCCATACCCTACTGTTGAACAAACAGTAAAGGCAAAAAAAAATGAATGATAGAATGTCCATCTGAATGGATCTTCAAATTCGTTTTTATCAATTGCAGTCACTTTTTTACCACAATATTCTGTAATATTTGATAATATTTCATATTTTTGTTCATCATCACCCTTTAAATTTTCTGTTATATAAGCTGGGAAAATATAAATTTGAAATAAAGAATTAATTATATTAATATATAATATGTGATTTTATTGAGAAAAACTCCTTAGAATATAATTAACATTAGAATTTTTAGTTCAAAACTAAAATAACTTAAAACTTTAAGTGAATTCGCTTCTAAATTTCGAAAAGGTTCGCTTCTATAAGGAAGCAGCCCAGAACTAAAAAAAACTTAAAATCAATTTTAATTTGTTTAAAAGCTAGAATTCTTAACAGTTTTAGAAACAAAACTGTATTTTCAGCCATGGCCTGTACTAAATGTGGGCTATGCTAAGTATAATTAATGTTTAATTTTTTATTAAATTTCCTTACAAGTTACTATAACAATTTTCAATATAAAAATGATGCCTCATATGGATGTATTTATATGTATATGTAAATATATATATATATGTATTCTTACCATTTATTTTAATACGTTCATTTGCTTCCAATACTCTTCGACTAACTTCTTCAGTATGTTCAATAAAATAATAAATGCTAGCTCCAAAAAATAAATATGATATATAAAATAATAATAGGGCTAGCCATCTTTTAAATGACATTTTTAGTTCAACATCATAAAATTTGTTTTTGTTTTTTAACTTTTATATATATATTTATATATATATATAATTATAATTTTATATTTTTTTAAGTTCTTTTGTCTGCAACAAAAAAATTACTATTTATTAATTTTAAATTCTTAAATCAAATTTATTGAAAACAAATAAATATTAATAATTTTTCAATTATTTATTTTATTTATTTGATATTATCAATTACATAAAATTGTGCAATATCACTAAAACCATGTTTTATAAAGGTCTAATTATTATTAATTTATTAGTAATATTTTTTATTTATTTAAATAATCGTTAGATTTCAATATTTTGATTTCTTTAAAAAAAAATGCATACTTTTAGGCGAAAGATTTTTCAATACTTATTTTAAAGCAATATTATGTTCTACAATAAATAAATCTATTGCAATTTAAAAAATTTAATTATATTTTTGTTTATCTTGTTTTTATTTCTAACATTAACAATAAAATAATTTTGAAATCTTAATAATGAAATAATTAAATTGTTAATTTAGTGGGAGATAAGGTGTGTTTACTTAATGACTAACTTAAATAAAGTGGTTCTTCCAATGATCATACCTAAGCATTTAAATTATTATTTCTTCCTATATTTAATGTATGTACATTATTAAATAATTCTATTTCTAATATTTTTATATTCTAGAATTGTAAATGTAAATTTTTTTTTTAAATTTACATAATTTGAAATGATTTATCTCTAATTGTAAATACATTTAAAACATTAATTGGGGAGTATAGTGCTCTAGGAATAGTAATTCTACAATACATTAATGGTTAAAATCTTGTAAATTTACTTATTTTTATAAGGATTTAGTCGTATAGTTTATCATACAGGCAATTATTCGTGGTTTTTTCTTGCGGCGAATTCAAAATATTTCGCGGCGAATTAAGAATAAAGTGAATATGAGATGATGCTATATCATGCATAGAGTGTGAATTAAAATATCTAAATCCATTAGGAATTAGGTTCCGGCGATTTATGAAATAATATCGCATACAAATTAAATTTGAAAATTTTTAACTGAGAATTGTTTCTGTGTTAAAATTAGAAAATCCATGAAAATATATACTTTAACTAACTTGTGGATTATTTTTGAACCCATGAGAGCACTACTGTCATTTTTATCTCTATTGTGCTTTTGGTGGCCCTTTTCTCTGAATCAATTTAATTTACAAAGGCTTAAAGATATTTTTGAAGGTCAAAAGAGGTGGGAAACTTTTAGTAGAACACTTCTACAATTATAAGTATTTAATGTAAAATAATAAAAATTTTAATAATTGCAAAAATAATTAAAAATTCTACAGAAAAAAACAAGAATTTAAAAAATTTAGTTTTTATTTCAAATTAATAAGATTCTGAATTTTTTAATTGTAATTAAAAAATAGATAAAAAAAAATTACTCAATTACAACTTTTAGAATTATATAAATTGGTATTAACTTTAAAATAACTTTATTTAAACGAAATAAAAAAAAATTGAACATAAATTATAATTTTATTACCTTATTGCAAATATTATATTCAAAATATAAAAAAAACTTTTATATATTAAATTTACAAAGAAAAATCGTGTACACTAAAATTTAACCATTGAATTAAGACAATTGAATTAAGTAGGATTAACAATTTTTTTAAAGATATTAACTAAAAATATAAAATTTTAATTTTTATTTGTTTTTTAATTTGCAATTAATTTGCAAATAATTAAGACGAATTTCTATTTTATGGTAATCCGATGTAAGTTTAATTTTTTTTAAGTAATCTTATTAAAAACCATATTGAATTTCAAAGACGAATTTAAGTAATTAAAAAGTTATTAATATTTAATTACATAATTTTTGTATAGGTAATAATTTTTCAAATATTAAAAGTAATATAATTGTGATTTTAGTCAATAAATATTTTAGTTTTTTTGCATAGTTTCCTTGGTTCCAAATTTCGACAAAGACGAAAACAATAAAAGAAATTTTAAATTATCATACCGGCTTACATTCTTTAATTATACTGAGTGTTTCTTAATTAAATTATCTGGGCTGAGGCGAAAATATAAATTCTTTGGCGATTAATGAAATAATAGCGTATACAAAATAAATTTAAAGATTTTTAACTGAGGAAACAATTCCGTGGGAAAAATTAGAAAATCTATATTAATCTATTTTGCTGATCCCAAAAATTACAAGCTTCTGCAGATTTAAATCTAGAAAGCCTTCAACTTCAACTTAGCTTTAGTACAAATCAGTGCTTTAAATTAGGAAACATTGAGTATATGGGTAAATATTTTTAAAGATAAAGAAGTTTAAAATCCTAAAATTAACAAATGAGTACATGGGAATTTAATCATGTATATACACAATTCTTTTAAGCCACCATTTGCTGATCTTCGACGAGTTCAGGATCGAATTTTCATAAAATCTTTAGGCTTGTAGTTAAATATTAAATTTTAGCATTAGCAGCTCAATGAAACATTGTCCGTAAATATAATGAGTTAGTTAGGTAACTGAATTATAATTTAGTTATTTACTAAAATAAGTTAAGATATAAATTATTGAAAAAATTGTGGAGAAATTAGGTGTTATTAATATCCGAATGAACAAATAATATAATTAAAACAAACTTAAATCTATTATTATCTACTTATTAGAAAAATTTAAAATAATAATTAAATAATATTGTCAAAAAAAATATTTTAAATTACTAAATTAATTCATATTTTAATATTCAAAAATTATTTAAAATTATTATTTACAGCATTTTTATCAATCATAATAGCCTGCCATAGTAATCAACACATCAGACAAGCTATTAAATATTAATTTTTGGTTCTAATTTACTTATTTAACACTTATAATTAAATTTTCCCGGAAATCTAGAAAAACAAAATTACTTTTACTTGTTTCCAAAATATGTTTTTCTGTATGTAATAACCTTTAATTAAAATAAACTAAATAATGACATGAACTAATTTTGTATAAACTTATATTTATTTAAACACTTAAAATATAAATATTTCAATTTTTTAGAAAAGTTAGAAAAAAACTAAAATATCAAACCTAATATTAACAATTTATATGAATAAAACTACGTTAGAATAGTGCTAGAGCTGTAAAAGTAGTCTAGACGACTATAGTTCGAAATCAGATATCAGATGGATTGATGAAGGTAGAATAAGAGCTGAAGCGAATACAAACCTATTTTGTTAACTTAGACGCCTAGTTCCAAATCAAACTTCGGCTTCATAGATCAAGGGTTGATAAAATGAAAATTTAAAGCGAATTCAAACTTTCTTTGTTAGCTTAGCCGCCTAGTTCCAAATGAAACTTCATTTGGATAGATCAAGGGTTGATAAGATGAAAATTTGAAGCGATCAATAAAATAAAAACGTTGTAGATTTGAATATGGACTGGTACCATAATAACAGATCAGATCAGATAATGAAGAACTAAACTGCAGGGAGAATTCGAATTGAATTTCAACAACAAGAAGTTATTTTTTTTATTTCTTCAACTAAGCAAAAATAACCAAAGGGAAATTTACATGGGCAGCAGCTGACGTAGCTCACAATCAGGTAACGAAAGCATAGCTTATTAGAATTGAAATATGAAGGTGAGGTAAAAGTCAATCAAATAGAGAGATGTTAAGCAAAGTTTAAATTATTTGACTGCATCAAATGATGGAAGTCTTTAGAAAAAACCGAAGCAGTTTTATGTCCAATAATGAACAAACTTCAAATACCAAATACAAAATTTTATACCAGAATTAAAATCAATAGAAAATAATATACTTAAAAAAATTATCTAGGTAAAAAATATTTATTCTAATTATCGTTTCTAATCTATAATTGAAGTGTTCTTCAATTTAATTGGTTCATCCTTGAACTTCAAATTTTAATTAACCTTTGCTCAAAAATAAATGAAAAAAAAACAACTCAAAATTCAATTTCACACTCAAATATGAAAATAATTACTATAATATATGCTTTTATACAGACTTATACAGTTTTTTTCTACATTTTAAATTATAATTTTACTTAACTAAGATATTAAAACTTCAAATTTTTTTTTGTCTAGATTAATTCTATATTTGAAGCATAAAACGCTTCAAATAGAATGAACGAATGTCAAATCAATCAAAACTTTGAAAAAACTTAAAACAAACAAATTAAAAATTAATTAAACCATCTTGAAATGAGCAGGGAACTAGTATTTTGGAAATTGTTTAACTTACAAAATAATTAGCATATACTTTAAGTATTAGTATCAAATTAGAATTGCACTCAGTAAAATCACTGGACACTAAATACTCGTTAAACATGATGGTTTGTTTTTAAATGTACTCAAATTCCTAGAGTCAGTTCATAGGACATACCGAGTTATACCCGTATGACAATATAGTTATTTAAGAACCTTTACGACAGAACTGGCATTCTTAATTGTTCGAATTCTCACGAAATGTTTTGAGCGCAACCATTTATTGAGATGTTATTTTGCAGAGTCTAGATATGTGGGTATGTGTGATGGTGTTCTTCACAAGTCTGTGTAAAGGCATCGATTAGCTTAAGATTGCACTATTTTTATCCCACTGCGCTCATGTGTCCTGTGTATTCAACCCGTAGCGTTCAGATACGAAATGAGTTTTTTTTTATTCCGCAACCCTAAGAGAGAACGTTTGACTGAGTGAGAGAAGTAGGCTTTGGCTAGGATCGGACATTTGCAAATGAATGCTCGATATTTTCACTTTCGTTTGCTTCTTTACAACTCCTGCCGGAGGTTTTTTGAAGAATTCTCAAATTGGTTGCAAGGGTCTCTACTGGCCAATGACCTGTGATAGTTGCAAAGTGTACTTCCTGAGTTTTTGCTGCATTGAAACATAAATATCTAATAAAATGAAATTTGCTTAATACTAATTAAGTAAAAAACTTTTATCTGAACCTACATAATTTGGTTCAAAAACTTAGATTCTAACATTATTGCAGACCTTATAAAAATCAAAAATTATTTTAAAATTACCTATTAATACAATTAAATTGAATATACATTTAAAAATTAAAAAAAAAAAGTAATGAAACTAAAATTTAAAAAGTTTACATTGAAAATTTGCACATAATCACATAATAATTCTTGCTAATTGATTACAAAAGAACTATAAATTTTTCATTAAACTAATTTTTATATTTTTTTTTTATTTTTTATTTTTAAATTAGAATAAAAGAAAATAACCTATAAAAAAACGCTAAATAGTTAGAATAGAACATTTAAAACAGCTATTACAAAGTTAAACAAAAAATAAAAATCAGAACAAAAATAATAAACAATGAATAGTATAAAAATGTGATTGTGAATGGACCTTTGTAAAAGTTCAAAAAAAAATGGTTCACAATTTTTTTTTTTTTTTTTTTAAATAATCATATCATAAAGTTACAATTGTTTTGTATTAATTTTTTTTACAGTTTTTTTCCTTTTTTTTACTGTTATTTTAAGTATTTTAAAGTTTATTTTAAATTTGGTTGCTAATTAAATTTAAATTAATGCAATTCTAAGACCTTGGTTTAAAACTTCCGGATTTTTTTTTTAGATTATATTTGAAAAAACTAGAAGATAAGATTAAAAAACAGTATTTGAACAGTTATGTCAGTTATGTGTTATGTAAAAAGTACTCAGTTATTAATTAGAATGGAATAAGTGGGTTAATTTGGAAATTTTAGTGGGGTTATGATTGACAAGTAAAAGATCTTATTGTTGCAAGGCATATTTATTCGAAATATTGAAAAATTTACATCTGGAGCAAATTATAATCCGAAAGGAGATAAAACTACTCAATAAATCAAAATTAAGACTCAATGAATTTGAGGTAAAAATATTCTAATAAAAATATTAAATGGACTTATTTTAAGTCAAATAACGGAGTTTTAAATATACTTAACATGGTTGATTTAGAGTAGATCTTTCGAGTGAGTCATAAGATATGAATTGAAATAATACTTCCGTTAGAATCTTCAGTATGATTTATAATATATTACTGAATTAAAAATACATTTAATATAATACTGCAGTGTATCATTGAATTAAACTGCGCCCTGAGGGCCTTATAACAGGTAAAAAGTACCAAAGAATTACAAGGAATTATCCATGATGAAGACTATTAACGCAGGTACTATACCGATTACCATACGATAAAAAAGTTTTAAATGTACTAGAAACTATAATCAGTCCTACAAAACTGCCCCTAGAACAAACCCTCCTTGAAAATTTTCTAATTATATATCTCTGGAACCAATTTTAATTAGATTACTAATCAAAAAATGTATATACTTATCAAATAATCGTGTGGGAAAATCAATATTCCAAAAATAAATTAAAAAACCGTTAAGAGAATCCCGCCAAAAAACTAATCATAATAAAAAATAAACTAATTTCTAAAAATTAAAAAGTAATATCATTAAATTAACATAATAATTGAAATTAACATATAATAAAAAAAAAAACAGTTAAAGTTTGTTAAATGGTTGCATTATATTTACAAAACAAAATTGCGCCACTTAATTTCTATAACAATAAAACAATAATAAAAAAATAATAAAATATACAAAAAAAAAATATGAAAATAAAAAAAAATATAAACAAACATGTAATCTGCATTCAAAAGTTTTTTTTTTTTTTAAATCAATACAACAATTTAATTGATGATCACACGTTGTAATCATTAACAATGGCGCTATGTTCAACGGATAAACGACCACGTTCATTTTTCATTTTACCATTGTATTGAAATTAAATTATGTAAAAAAAATGAAAAACAGAAAAATGAAATATAAAAGAAAACAAAACTATTGAAAAATAGTCATATACTCGTATATATAGGAAGAAATACAAAATATATAATAATAATAATACTTAACTAATCATTGTTAAGTACATAATATACGATATGTATAAGTAGACTTTTTCTCATTAATACACTATTGATCAAAATTAATTGGATTTAATTTAATTTTTTAGACGGGGGATTGTTTTAAATATGGGATTATATAACTTTATAGAAGGTTAAATTATAGTTTTAGACAGATTTGGTATGATCCTATCCACTTTTAAAAATGTCCTCTTAATTGCAGCAAAATTACCAATCCCAATTTCCAAAGCTCGTTTTTCTATTCTTTACTAAAAAATCTTTAAAAATCTCATCCTAAGGTACAGATTTGATAGGAAGTGTTCTTCGTCAATTAAACTTTAAAATAATCCAGAAGAATCTCGTGCAGCTTTAAGTCACCCAGACTGTTATACTGCATCATGTCTAAGGTTTTGTGTCTCTAGGGGTAAGAGTCTTTAGAGTCAATTGCTACCCTGAGGGATTATTTTCATTAACTCTTGTTTAATAAAAAATACAAGGTACCTGAGAGCGAACAGCACTTGATACTTATAATTATCTAAAACTAGAAAAGACTTCGATGGTATTCGTAATCTATATCACGCTGTAGGATGCCGCTGACTGACACAAGGGGATGTCACAGAACACCACTATTCTCATTTAAGGAGTGAATTCAACAAAATTAATAGCCTTAATTGGTAGTGTGCTGATAAAAACCATTTTCGGGAAAGTCTTTTTGTCAACAGGCTACGAACTATTTATATCCAACCGAACACAGGCTTCAATTGCTTCATTAATCAATCGTAGGTTCTACTCGCACCTGTGTAGATAATATAAAGCTTCAATAAGTTAATAGCCGAATGTAAACTTTAAAAACCACAGTATTATCAACTATACCATCATATTAAATTACTAGGTCAACAGAATTATCATAATATTGAACCAATGGTATGTTTTTTTCATATATAAATGACGTATACTTGATTTAATTCGTTTCCTCTGGAAATAACCAATATAAACCAACGCCTATGTCTAGTAAAACTACGTTTAAATATTTTAAAGTCAAAACAAATCAAAAAAAAAAAAATATGTAAAACAGTAGCTTGTTTTTTAAATATTCAAAATACAAATTTTTAAATTTATTACTGTTTTTTTTTATCGTAAAAAATTTAAAAGAGAAAATTATCATTTAAATGCTTACGTCTGTAAAGCAAGTCCCATTTATAGTTTTTGGGAAATACGTTTTCAAAAATGATTCATTTCATTCCAATTTTTAAACATATTTTTCTTTTATTACTTTGTTTTTAATTACAAATTAAACCAAATTAAAAATCATGTATTACCCATCATTTATACTATAAATTTAAATTATAAAAAGAATTTATTATCAAAAATACAGGTTATCCCAAAGTTTTATTCTATCAAAAAATATACATATGTATTTAAAACGAGAAAGAGTGTAGTAGAGTAGACAGTGTCAACTCTGGGATACCCGTATGACCGCAATATAAAAATTATATCATCCGGTTAATTACTTTTGGCAATATTTTAAATACACAGCTATGTTAGATGTAGAAAAATGCTCATATAAAAGAAGGAGTTGTATGGCAGCTATTCGAACCCACTGCTGTAGACCAACCAAATTTTGCAGTAACTTTGGCCATTACACTAAACTATTTTTGGCAAAATTTCAAGCACGCAACTTCATTAGGTGCAGAGTAATGCTCATATAAAAAAAGAAGTTGTATGGCAGCTATTCGAACCCACTGCAGAAGACCAACCAAATTTTCCACAAACTTTGACCATAAAACTAAACTATTTTTGACAAAATTTCAAGCACGCAACTTCATTAGGTGCAGAGTAATGCTCATATAAAAAAAGAAGTTGTATGGCCGGTACTCTAAACCGTGGACCAAAATGGCTGGATTTCAATAGCGATGACGGCTATTGCATAAAAATGAATTTGTGAAAATTTCAGAATCCTAGCTTCTTTTATTTTTTGAGTTATCGTGGGGACCGTCGGACAAAATAGCGAAATCGATTTACATTTCGATTT
Source organism: Dolichopus griseipennis (assembly GCA_963082915.1). Classification (NCBI taxonomy): domain Eukaryota; kingdom Metazoa; phylum Arthropoda; class Insecta; order Diptera; family Dolichopodidae; genus Dolichopus; species Dolichopus griseipennis. The sequence goes on along the minus strand of OY720445.1, from coordinate 84,805,385 downwards.
TGATCCGCTCCATACCTTTAAGTCTATATCTAACCCCTCTCCTTCTCTGCGTCAACAAACGTAATGGCAAATTTATTATACCTTTTGACTATATGGTCATACGGGTATAAAAAAGAAACTTGTTTAAAAGTAATATATTATGGGCTATTAAAAAAAATCTTGTGCGATTTTTCGGACACTTAAATTTGCACACTTTAAAATTATACTTAGGAGCTTTAAAAAAAACCAACTTTTTTTCTAGATTTTGATAAATAGAATTTCTATAAGAAACATCGTATATAGAAGGTTATCAGTGTTAAATAAAAATTGATTAGTTTTACTTTTATATTTTCTTAAAAAAAAAAGTGTTTAATGTTATATAATTAAAAAATTTTTTTGAAAAAATTTGATTTTATACGTGTTTTTTTTTTTTTAGTATTTTTTTAAAATCTTGTAATCAATTAGTGATTAGTATATTAAAAAAACACGAGTTTTTTAACACGAGGTTGGTTTTGGGTACAATTTAGAAAAAAATACATATTGACGAATATTGTGAATGTTTCCGTCTTCAATTATTTCAAAGAATTCACAAAAGCTTGGAAGTTAACTAACGATATTTATATAACATTTTATATTGATAACATATAATAAGAATATTGTAAATCTCTGATTTTCTAATGGTCATATATATAATTATTAAAATAACACTCTTTTGGTTATTGGGTTGGGTTTAAGTGGTTGGTTCTGTCGATCATGATAGTGCATCCAAGTGTAGGGTCTTAACACACAGTCTTAATACCACTTCTGTCAACACAAAACTTTTATTAAGGCTATTCTGAGTTTAGCTTAAATTTTAAATATATTTCAAGTACCAGTATATTACTACTGAGTAAAATAGTATGTAAGTACAATTACCAGTATCAGTACCGGTTACTCGTTACTTTGTCTGGGACCAGTATTACTTAGATTTTTAAATCTACAAAAATTAAGTATAAGTAAAAGAATCAAGTAAAAATATACTTGTAATTCCTAGAAAGTAATTAAATTGTGAGTTTGATTACTTTTGTAATATTCATTTTTGATATTTTCGAGTAATTAAGTACTAAGAAATACTTAAGTATCAAGAATTAAATTCTTTTCCTTCATAAAGTCCAAAAAGAGTAAAATTTTTTATTTGTAAGTTTCGAAATCTAAGTAATACTGGTACTTGACAAAGTAATGAGTATTAGGAAATGGTACTGGTAATTGTACTTAAGTACAATTTTACTCAGTATTAAACAGGTGTGGTTTAAAATACATTTCATTGATTTTAGAAACCTACAAATTTCTGTAGATTGTTAAATCTGAAGAGGTTTTGGATCATTAAGTCTAAGACTATTCAACTCGTTTTTTAGTCCTGATTACTCTGTAAATTTGAGTTGGACTCAAGATATCGAGAAAAATGTATCAGCCCCTAAACTTAAAATTAATTATTTTCTAGAACTTTTTAAACTTATACCCAACTATCGATAAAAACCAATTACGATATTAAACTCTTAAACTATCCCCTTTATTTTTCTAATTTTTAATAATGTAATCATTTAATTTCATCAATTACTGTAATTAATTTTATTAACCCCTATAAACGTTTTCTTGTTAAATATATTAATATTTTAATTATAATTTATTAATTTGTTTAATTAAATTGAATAGCAGCTATATATAGTAATTATATAGTAAAATATTTTTAAAAATCAATGTAACAAATGTAACAAATCTAATCTATATAATTATATACTTAGATAATTGATGTATTCAAAAAAAAAAAAAAACTAACAATTTGTTTTTTATTTTTTTTTTTAATTACAATTGAAATTTAAATAAATAATAAAAAATACAAAAACTTAAAAAATAAATAAAAAATATACAAAATATACAAAATTGAAAATTGAACACGTTCGTATACTATTAGTTACTAAATATTGATCAATACATTCTTAATATCGTATTTAATCAAGGTTACTTATATATTATTATTTTTCTATATATATTAAAACTTAAATATGTGTTAAAAGGAAACTATATATATACGTATACAAATTTAGAAAAAAATTTTAAAATTTACAGTGTATACCATTAGTAAATATTATATTAGACTATAATCAAACGCACGTGATTAATATAAATAAAATATTTTTTACGATATTGATTATCAATGATAGAATTTGTTTAAAAACTTAAATGTTTTTATAAATTTGAATATGGAACGGAACGGATCGCATTGGTATGGGGTTTTTAAAATACCTCTTTGGAAAGAAAGGGTTAAAAAATTTATTTGAAAACCAATTAAAATTTGATTATTTAAAATACAAGTTAAGTAGCTTTCAATATTATATGGGATTAAGTTTTGTAATTTAATTTTGGGGTTTTTTTGCCCCCTCCTTAACTATTTTACTTACAGGACACTCTGTATACATAATTTGGGTTATTATAATCTGTTTTACACCAGTTAACTTATAGATAAATTATTCATGATGAATTTTAATTTACGATATTAATTAAGAATTAATACGATATAAACTATTGACATTGAGTTTTTATTGAATTTGATCTAAGCGGGGTTTAAACCCAAGATCTTTTGATTAAGTCTTCCGGCGGCGTCTTAGCCGCTATGCCATTGGTTAGATTAAAATACATTCTTACTTGTAAATTAATTACAATTTAATTGAACCTTATGTTAAAACCAATTTTTTTTTAATTTTTCTATTGAAAATGATTGTTTCTTTAACAAGTACTCCAATATTTTACAAATCTATACAAAAGTTATGTTCTTCAAGTTTTACTTGCTCTATTTTCTGTGTTAAAATTATATTTTTTAAAAATAATTTTCATTTTTATCACAATCACTAAATTTTTTTTGCCTATTTTTCCAATTATTATTAAATTGCTATTTAATTATCACATAATTTTATTTTCAATTTTTTTTTTCCAATATTTAAACTTTATATTAGTGCAGATATTTTTCAAGCATTTTATGACTATTAGTATAAATATAAATAAGTATTAATTTGCAGTTTTTTTATTTTAAATATTTTAACATATGAAGTTTTAAAAGTGATATTAGAAAGAAATAACAGCTGAATTTTAAAATACAATTACAAAAAATAAAATTTAGAGCATGTGAATATTGTGGGTATACAAATTAGTATAACAAATACAATCAAAAATAATATTATATGTAGCATAATAAGTTTTAGAAAACATTAACCCCATAGTTCTGATGTCATTTAATGTCTGGTTAAGAAATATTTATCAGATTAAGTCAATACAAGAGATCTGAGGAATTTTTGCTTAGATAAGTACAGTATTACAGGCGCAAAACTGTATTTAAGTAGCGCATATATTATGGAATGAAGAATGATTTTAGAAGAGGCGACTTAAATCATGGCCTGATATGAAGTAAGTCATGAATCACAAATATATTACTTAAATAAGAAAAACGGAAACCTCTCAATTCTATAACCATTTAATTTCGAATACATATATAAAAATCCAAAAAATAACGGAACTTATCAAATGAATATCAATTTCAGTGAACATTTCATTTTTTTTTCATTTACTGGCCTGTTACGTATATTAAGGCTATGCACAAGCAAATAAATCTGTATAAGAAGGACCCGTGTTACAAAAAGACAATTGAGAACAAAAAAATTTTTTTAAAGGAATTTGAAACCGTGTATGAGAAGCTAGCTAATGTGTGTAGTTTCAATATATTGAACTTTTCCAGATCTGAGGAGCTAAATCATTAACTAAAATTTTATTATCAAGTTTAATAAGTTTTTGTAAAATGAAATAATCACTGATGGTTAAGTGTCCCATTATAAAGTCCAAGTTACCAAGTCAATTGTTATTTTAAAAACACGTTTCACAAAATACTTTAAAACTAATTTTTAAATTAAGAGTTAAATAGTATCTAAGTGTAAATTTCAGTTTTTTTTTTTGAGTAAAAAAGTTTATTAAATCTATAAAATGTTGATAGCCAACTTAAGTGTAATCTTTGCAACATTTTTTTAAATAAAAACTTATCTTTAAAAATGTTTAAAAACTACTTAAATATATTTATTAGTATTATTATTAATTTTATATTGTAATTTATCATGTAAATAAAAAAGTAAATGGTTTTGAATAGAAATATAGTTCATGCACTTGAATTATAAGTCTGAATAAGTTTATATACACATATTACTTAAAAAAACAATCTTAAATTATATTTCTAAATATTTATTTTAGGATTTCGAATTAGATTATAGATATAATTGTTTTTATTTAATTAAAAATTAAGAATTCAATAAATATTAATATATAAAATGGGAACAGGATCGGAATACAACAGGGTTCGAACAAAAACAGGATCAGAATAATGTATTCTATATTTGATCCAAAAATTCTGAATTTTAATCTGAAAACATATTCTATTGCGCTTATTTCATAATTTTCATTTATTATCTGAAAAATGCTCTATATTTAATAAATGTGTATTTCAATAAAATTAAAAAATTATGTAATTTTTGAATAAATTGGGTTTTTCTTACTTAATTGATATTAAAATTAAACATTTTTAAGTTTTCAATAGAATTTCTAATAAATGCCGATACTTAATAGATAATTTTCAATTATAAACGTTTTATTTAATCAATTATATTTATTTTTATCAATTATTAAATTTTAATTAAATTCTACTATACTATTTGTATAATAAGTACTATACTCATAAGTGTTTTGAATGGTAATGATAACATGCATTTGTTAATACTTTCTTACTTATAGTATAAGTAAATTTTACTATGAAGGCTCCATAAATAATTGTATGTACTTCCATTTTTTTACGTTTCGTTCATTTCATTGTAAAGATAAGACAGTGTTCTTAGAAAATAATCTATAAACCTCAGACAATAGAATTAATATATTTATTTTCTAATGAAGTTATTTGAGTTAAATAGAATTGTTCAGGTGTTAAAAGAAGCCTCTAATACCCAGAAGTTGTTCAAAAATATTGGTAAGGCCTGTTACAATAAAGAGGATATGCCATCATTATACACCAGTTTTCGATCATTAATTTTTAACTGATATACAGATATTTTCCCATATATCGTAATGGGAATTCCCCAAACTTCCTTTCTTAATCCCTATTTTCAAAAACCAAATCTTACAATTCAATCAAAAACCTTTTCTAAAATACTGGCCGGGGTATGCTAAGTAGTATATTACCCAAAGAACCTCCGTATAGTTTCACTCAGTGACTCTGAACTCTTTTCCTAGTACCTCCTCAAAAAATAATGCATTATAAATACCAAATACAATTAATAAGAAAATGAAATTAAGGTTAATTCAATTTTTATTGCTATTTAATGCCAAATTTTCTTTTCTTTTTAATTCAAAATTAAAATATTTTTAATTTATATAATTAACACGTACAAAAAACACTTAATAAGTTTTGTCAGACTTTGTTGTCAAACAACTTTTAAAACAATAAATTACACTTAAAACAATATAAAATGAAAAAAAAGTCCAAATAGAACCGATTGCCATTTAAATTGCATCAATCGAAAACTACAAAGTAAAAATTGAATAAAAAAATGAGAAGAAATAGATAAAAAAAAAAATTAAATTAATTTGACTAACTCAACTTTTCACCCACTCAATTGTTAAATTTCGTTACAATTATTTGTATATGATTTGAATATAAAATGAGGAAGCGCGTTATTGGCTATTCTTTTTAATTTTTTTTTTTTTTTGGATTTAATTAAGGACAACAATTTTGTTTTGAATGCAAATCAATCGAAGTGAAATTAAATAATAAAATAAAAAAAAAAAAAACCTGAATTTTAAAATAGACGATGATTGCAATTCAATTCAATTTTTAAATAAAAATAATAATAAAAAAGTTAAAAATTAAAGTTTGAGCTTTGGAAAATATATGCACTTATTTTTTCAATTTTGAAAAATCGTAAAATTATATAAAATTCAATGTATTCATTGTACAAATAATTAAAATTTAAAATCAATAGAAATACAATATGATTTCTTTTGGCTAAATTCAATTAAATTTAATTATTACAATCAATTATATAAATAGTGATTGTAATGCAGTTACTTATTTGATAGTTATGTAGATACTCTCTAGATGGTATAGAAGAATCATAATTAAAACATGCTTCAATCAAATTGGTAGAATCATCAAACGTCGTTGATCCACGAAAAAAAATTGTTTTAATCATATAATTATTAAATATTAAAAAAAGCAATATACTGGCCTGTTAAGTTTATTAAGGCAATGCACAGGCATAATTTCATATTTGTTTGAACTGGTAGATCAATCTAAACCCAAAATTAATCCACGATTTAAAGAATTTTAACTGTATAATAATTATATAAAAAGTAAGTTATCTAAAGGCCTGTTAAGTTTAATAAGGCAATGCTCATAAAATTAATCTTAAAAGATAAAGAAGATTCATTGATACAAACAGTCTTAAACTAAACTTGTATATCCAACAAAATTTTAATAATACACAAATAAAAATTTAATTCAATTATGTCATATACAGGCCTCAATCATATTAAGGCAATTCACAGTCTTTATGGTTTCTTGATAAAGTTCAATTAAATGCATAAATATAATTATTGCTTTTAAAATGTTAATGCAAATCTTCTTAAGTTTAAGGCACCGCATAGAAGATTCTTGTTAGAACCTATAGATGAATTCTTGATCCAAACATTCTTAACCTAAACTAATATTTAACAAAATTTTCCATCCATGACTTAATACATTAAATTAATGAAGGCCATGGAAAGGGAGATTCATCTTATTTAGGCCTTACGCAAGACTACTCATATCCTACTTATGGCTTATTGGTAATCTTAATTGGACACACTATAGACGGATTTTAGATCCGAATTTTTTAATCTGAGCAATTTTAGATCCAACAAGACCAATTTATTAATCCATAGCTTAAAAAATATTTGGAAATATTTCAACATCAAGGAATCTAAATTTAGTTTTCGTAAATGGTTACAAATGATCATGATAATCATTTTAACATCACTTATCACTTAATCATATTACTTATCAATTTATTTTCAAGTATTATCATCACTTTCAATATTCAATAAAACCTAACCTATAGATACTTTTTAAAAAAAAATTTAATTGAATTACGTAAAGAAAAAGAAAAGCAACACTTGAAAAAATCCAAAAAAAAAAAAAAAAAAATTCAAAAAAAAAGAAGATGTATTCCTTATTAGTTAGGCGTGACAACATATAAAAACTCAAAACTCACTGTCAAAAGTAACTACTTTTAAGTGGATTCAATAAACATATCATATGTATACATTTATAATAAGTTAATAAGTGAATCTTCAAAATATATTTTGTTGCTGTTTTTTTTAATAATTTGTCTGATTTTAAATTAAAGAATCGATTACTTTCAATTTATGTCATATATCGTATATATTATGTTTTTAGCACATTTTCAAAAAAATTTTTTCAATAGCTTCACTCTGTCCGTCCGTCCGTCCGTATGTTTACAAAAAACCGTTTTACACCGTTTGAAATAGAGTAAAGATATTTTAACCATGGGTAGGTAATTTTAACCATAATTTCGTAGAAGAATTTTTTTCTGTAACCCCACCTGTTACGTGGCTACAGCCCCCTAAAGTTGAAAAAAGCCCTATATTTAAATGGTTATAACAAGACTAATGCTGAATGTATTTTCAATCTGAAAACGGCAGACGATAGCTGGTTTTATAAACTTTATAAATTTTTAAAAGGCAAATGTTTAGGGTTGCCATACGGTAATAAAATTTAACATTATGCAAAACTCAATTTTTGCAAAATTTTTGGCCAGACATATTTTCTGAACGATTCAAGCTAGGGTCTTGGGAGGAGTTAGATCCTTAGAAATTAGTAGGAGTCGGTGGGGTCAAGCCTCATGTTCAGAAGCTATAAGGGCTCGAAAATTGAAATTTTGCTATTTTTAAACACCTGTAACTTGAATACCTGTTTAAATATTTTTTCCTTAATATACAAAATTTAAAGGTTCAACATTATATTTTAACATATGTTAAAAGTTTTTTTTAAATTTAAAAGGGGTTCTTAAAATTGAAGAAAGTGTCTCTCAGTTTTAACCATTTCTGCTTAAATAGTAAAATTCTAAGTAAAATTCCAAATTTTGGGTGGAATTCACAATTTAATTCCTAGAAAAGTTCGGGGGAAGGAGAGTAGTAAGGATTATATCCTTGAGAAATTTAGCAACCATCACCATAGAGGGGCTAATAGGGCTTTAAAATTAAAAATTTACTGTTTTTATAAGTAAGCAGTAACTTAGTCACTGACGTATATATTTCCTAAATTAAACGTTAATATTGAAGCTTCAACATTATATTCCGATAAAATACTTAGTATGAAACACTATATTATTTTGAAAATATGCTTTTTTAAAAACCCTTGGTTTTTTTTCATCACTTGTTTATAATTTGTTTATATATGTTTTTAATTTTTTTTAAAATTTATTATTTAATAAATTTGTGTATGTTAAGATGTTCACTATTATAAATTTTTCAAATAAAATTTTTTTTTTTGAATTGGTTGATTTTAAGCCATTGACTTGAAGTATTTTTATAAATATATATGTATATATACATTTTATAGTATTTAATTCAAGTATATATATATATTTTTTTATCATTTTGTATTCATTATCAAATCACACGTTTTTTTTTTTTTAGATGTTGCAATTTTTTTAATTTTTTATAATATTTTTGTTTTTTTAATTTAATATAAAATTAATTGCAACACTTAATTTATTCAATTATCGTGATTAAATTTCAATTATTTTTTATTTATTAAGAATTCGAAAAATAAACAACAATTTTAACTATTTAATATATTCATAATGAAGAATATTGAATATTAAGTACAATATTTCATATGGTTACAAGTAATCACTGCAAAATATATATATATATAGGTAATCAAAATTCTTAACATCAATAAAATAAAAACATAAATGATTACATATTAATCACTTTTTGAATACAATATTTAAAACGTGTATACGTATATATACATATATAAATAAAATAGACATTGAAAAATTAGTTACACCTGATTAAAATTAAATTTAATTAATTAATTATAAAAGGTGAGAAGAATATTAAAAAAAAAACAATAATCTATTGACTAGAAACTTATATTTACATTTCGATTTAAGGTCATTGGTCCAATTGGTTTTTTTAAGGGATTCCATAGGCTTGTTTGAGAATTCCATATTTAATTTAACACGAGGAAGAGTGTAGTAGAGTAGACTGTGTAAACTCTGGGATACCCGTATGACCGCCATATAAACATTATATCATTATTATTATAAACATTAATTACTTTTGGCAAAATTTCAGACACCCAGCTTTAATAGGAATAGAGTAATGCTCATATAAAATAAAAAGTTATATGGCAGCTACTCGAACTCACTGCAACAGACCAACCAAATTTTGCAGAAACTAAACTACTTTTGCCAAAATTTGCCAAAATATTGACAAATGTTGGATGTTTTTGTAATCTATAGATTCTACTTAAAAGATCAATTACTTATCTTTAAATAATATTATTATATCTTTTAATTGCGGAATACTAATCTAAGTGCGTTTCGGATAGCTTATCATAACCTACCATAACAAAACACTTAAAATGTAATCTAAACTTTTAAATTTAAATATGCAGTTAAACGCGGTGTAAATAGTTAGTCATAAAACTTTGATTACAAAAAAAATAACTCATTAATTATAAAACAACTTCACTTAATTTATTTAATAATCTAATTAGATTCTGATCATAAACTTTGTCCTAAAACGTGCTTAATTAGGTAAGGGATATTTCACCCAACCCAACAAAAACTTATAAATTAGATAACTTAGTTACTTAAAATAAAGTATATTGACATTTGACTATTATCGTGATTTAATATCGTAACTATATAAATTTAATTAGAAAAAAAATTTACATAAAATATATATTTAATTATTAAAATTATTCTATTTAGTACTTAATTCAAACACTTAAGAAATTTTAATGTATATACGAATATTTCGGAACATTCCATTATTCATAATCAGAATTACATAATTTAAAATTCCCGCATTTACTGCATTTAAGTAATATTGCTTAACCTATTTATTAGAACTAGGAAAAAGGCGGCTAGAATATAGTAATTAGCCTGTTTCAATATGATGTCTTATTCTACATCTGATTTTCCAGAAGAAATTTATTATAATGTACGACATATAGACTTTGAGATAGTAAAAATAAAAAATCGCTAATATTGTAATTTTAAAATACATAACGGTATTTCCTCGATACCTGCTGTAGATACAATACGTCTTTTATTTATACAATTTTTATAGAAATGCTTTAACCTTATAAATTATATTTTTTTCAATAACACTTTTATACTATAATTGTTAATAACTAATCTTCAAAGTGATCTATAGAATAATTATGATTCGTAGAATGACTGATGTATTTGAAAAAAAAGACCAAATATTGTAATTTAAAAATATATAACGGTATTTCCTCGATACCTGCTGTAGATAAAATAAGTCTTGTGCTTTCACGATTTACATTTTAACCTTATATATTATATTTTTTTCAATAACACTTTTAAACTATACTTGTTAACAACTAATCTTCAAAGTGATCGATAGAATAATTATGATCCGTAAAATGACTGATCTTAAGAACTAAAGGATATTCACTGGTAGAATAGAATATATATAATATAATAAATAGAATAACAATGTCTTACAGAAACAAGTGATCTTCACACTGATCTATAGAAAAACGGATTTATAGAACTAATTCTTACTAATCTATAGAATAATAATGTTTTACAGAAATAATTGATCTATAGAAAAGTGATCTTCACATTGATCTATAGAATAACAATGAACTACAGAACCAACTGATCTAAAGAAAAAAGTGATCTTCATATTGATCTTCAAAATAACTGATCTATAGAACCAACTGATCGACAGAACCAAGTGATCTTCACATTGATCTATAGAATTACTGATCTACAGAACCAACTGATCTACAGAAACAAGTGATCCTCAAAATCTATAAAACCAACAAATCTATATAGAATCAATTGATCTTATAAAAAATTTTCAAGATTCTTTTACAAGTCTCTTAATCAATAATAAAAATAAAACACTTTAAGTTTTTCAGACACTGAATTAAAAGATAAACAAAAATAAAATTAAAAATTCAAGTATCCACTTAATCAAATAATTAAAAACTTAAGATTTAAATAAATTTAAATTGATTTAAATTACAAAAAAAAATTAATAATCCATTATTACAACTTGTAAAAGATAATAACATACAATAACAAATTCCACTGGTTTTTAAAAAAAAAAAATTCAAAAAAACAAAGTTTTAAATAAAAAAAAAATTATTAATTATTATTTAATTTTTTTTATTATTATTACTAATAAATTAATTTAATTAAATTTTTTTTTTTATTTTTATTTACATTTTTTTAACTTTAATTTATTTTATTTTTTTTATTAATTTAATTTCTTTATTTACTTTTTATATTTTTTAATTAATTTATAATTTTTATTTTCAAAATTAAAAAATAACACACAAAATATAATAATTCGCTTTAAAAAAAAACAATATATGAAAACGTCGTCTCCAAAATACCGCCGACGATATCAAAAATTTTTTATATTAAAAAAAAAAAACACCACACAAATTAATTAATTTTGAACACCAAAAACACCGATTTAAACGAACGTCCGTCGTTTACAAACTAAACTATTATTGAACTGACCATTTTGCAAAAATTACGAATAACTTTACCCACATAATGACCGTTAATCACTATTAAATTTTATTTATATATATACTAATATATATATATTTATTTATTTATATTTTAAATAATATAAAACGACAATGATGATAATAATAATATTGTTGTATCGTTTGTTCGTACGTCGTCGTCGTTTCGTGTGTTGTTCGCTTTTGTATTTTTTATTGAATATAAAAAAAAAAAAAAAATTTTATTTTTTAAGTCTCCGCAACTTTAGCGCTAACAAACACATACAAAATACAATTTTTAACCAATTTCATTATAGTATATTGTATATTTAATTTTTTTCCAATACAAAACATACTGTATATATACTAACTAACTAATATATATACTATACTAATCAAAAACCACAGGTACACAAAAAAAAAAAAACTATAAAATAAAAAATAAAAATTAAAAAAAAAAAAAAAAAAAAAAAAAAATTTAATAAAATGTACTTTAAGAATTAAAATAACAACAAAAATAAAAAATATAATATAAAATATTTATATTAGTTAGTTAGTTAGTTGGGTGAATTGAATCTTGAATTGAAAAATCACGGTTTTTGTTTTTGTTTTGTTGTTTTTTTTTTTTTTTTTTTTTTTATGGAAAAATTAAAAAAAAAATATAAAATATAACAAAAAATTGATATGGTGCGCTCTTCTTATATTGTTATACATATATATAAATTTTATTTTAAAGTGTACTTATTATTTATATATATATTGAAATTCTAAAGTTGATGGTATACGCGTAATTTAAAATTTTTTTGAATATATTGAACACGATCATTACGGTACGATCATTATAATTCGATACAATTTGATCGTTATATAATACAATGTATATCGAGTAGATCTGATCATATATTGAGACCATATTGAGATTAAATCTTTTATATTAAAAAGAGATATACCGTGATTGGAAATTGAGATCTTCAATCGCAGGTTTATTAATTAAAAAATACGTTTAGTGCAGATCATGATTGTAGATCTGTATTGTAGATCAGAGTGTTGATCAGTGGCTTAATTTAATTTAAACCCCCTACTAACCCCTATCAGGTATTTCGTATCTCAAGTGCAAGAACTTTGTCGTTCAAATGATTTTGATTTACAGATTTTATCCCTGATCTTAGTACTGATCTTCATCGATCATCGATCCAAAGTATTTTTTTTTTTTATTTTTTTACAAATTTCAATTTTTTATTATGCTCTAATAGTTTGGAATTTATTCAGTTTTTGAATAAGTCAATCAAATGATTTTGATCTTCACTGATCTTCGCACTGATCTTCACTAATGATCACTAATGTCAATCAATCATTTCCACTCCCCTTTCTGATTTATCGTTATATAGCACAAATATGATAACTTACAAAAGAATGAGTTACTCAATTACCGCTCTCCATATAACTATTTATACTTAACTCTTGAAGATCAATTAATTTTGTAAATATCAAAGAACTTTAAAGTGGGTTAGGTAATTGAACTTCACTATAATTGAGTGTAATAGTCATAGGTTTAGCCTTGGACTTACTAAACTTATTAATTGATATTTAAAAACTCTCATGGAAAAGCTTTTTAATTTTTAACAGTAGTCATGGCAACGTAATCATATCTGAAAAACAACTTATCGACTACATTTCGAATTCATCGATTACAATAACGTGTCGTGCCGTTTCAAATCGAAATTTCAGTTATAAAATCAATATTTATTTATAAAACAAAAATCAAAATTACATATTTAAAAACTCAAAGTGTTATTGCACTTACGATAATGGCCCATATATAAACACTTTTTATTTAAAAAAAAAAACAGAATAACACAATGCATATATTACAAGTGGTTTAATTGAAGGTCGTTACTAAAATTAACCACTTACAATTTACATGGTGTTAAAAATTTTTTTTTATAAATAAGTAATAATTCAATTTTTTTTTTTCTTCTTCTGTTCTTTTTTTTAATTATTTTTCTTTTGATTTTTTCTTGATTTAAAAATAAATTTTAATTTTGATTTTTAAGTCAAGAAAGAAAATTTAACCTAGATTCAACTTTTGGAAATTAAAAAAAAAAAAAAAAAATCAAATGATTTGCCAAAAGCAAAACTTAAAAAAAAAAAACGAATAGAAAAAACTTGATTAGTTGTAGATATTACAGTTAATAAGTTGTTATAACTTATATGATCGTAGATCGTATATTTTAATATGTAATACTAAGTTTTTACTTCAACTATATTAATCAAATATTGAAAGTTGTATATTGAATTCAAGTTTACAGTAAAAACTACAATTAAAAAAACGTTAATTATAAAACGCTTTAAAACAAAATTTTCATGTAAAAAACTAACTTATCATATCAACCTTCTTACCAAACAATTTCGGTACTAAAGATCACCTCGATCATTAGGTGACTATGTATCTTAGCTAAAGTATAGACAAATTTTTATCAATTTACATAGGTTCTGGCATCACAGATCAACTTTTCCTTCAGTTATTAAATTATAAACTTATTTATCATAAATTTTGTGACTTACTTATCAAACAGATGCGATACTAAAGATCACCTCGATCGTATGGCGCTCGATAATCAAAATAATCAACTTAATCAAATTACTACTAAAGTATCAGTTGATATTTGATTTACAAAGGTTCTAGTAACTCTGAGCAACGAATTAAATCAAAAACTTACTTATCGTAAAAATTTGGTACTAAAGATCACCTCGATCGCTAATATTAATAAAGATCTATAAATGTTTAATCTGATGGCTTATAGGTATCGGAGGTTTTAAAATCATTACTTGCAGTTTTAAGCTTCAATCTTTAGGACCTTTCAAAAATAATAACCCTAATTGAAAGCGGTGATACATGCATTCCAAAGGATTTCTATTACTAATGATATAACTACAATTAAAACTAAACGATCTCCGTACACTTTCAAATCAAAAGTACTTTATCGTAACAAAATCATGTGATTTCATCTTAATTTTTTATTTTATTGAACATTTTATATTTTAGTATAAATTTTAAAATTTTGTTTGTTCATATGTGTATATATACATATTTATATCAAAGTACACAATTATATATACATGTTTTATACACACTTTAATTTAAAAATTTTTTTTTTTTTTTTAGATTTTAAACTTAAATTAAATTTTATTTGAACCAGGTACGTATTTAACACCTTTGATTTTTTTAATCAAAATTAAAAAAAAAAAACAATAATCAAAACAAAACATAATAATTAGTTTAAATTTTTAATACAAATTGATTAATAAAATGTTAATTAACTGTTGATAATTAATAATTGATGATCATATAAATAATGATAATGAATAAATATATAACAATAATTATTAAAATAATTATCACAAATTATGAATGATTAAAAAATATGATAAGCATTTTTTTTTGTAGTAATTAATTAAATAATTTGGGTATTAATAATGATTAGACATGATAGATAGAGTATTGAGTAAATGAAATATAAGATTTTGGAACAGGAAGTGCATATAGACTTCTTAGACTACTCTACTTTTCGTGATTAAGATGTCTCTAATAACGATTATGAGGCTTTGATTATGAACTAAGCAACTTAGTTCTTATCTTAACCCAAAATACTTAAAATAGAGCGGTTTCAGAATTTTTATGCACTTCTAAGCAAATTTAAAACTCAGCGCTTACACACTTCAATTTAAGACTCTTTTTTTTCAATTTATAGTTATCAGAATTCTCTAACCCTTACTGAAAGATTTGCATTCAATAATCATAGGCGGGTTAATAGTTATCAGAATTCTCTAACCCTTACTGAAAGATTTGCATTCAATAATCATAGGCGGGATAACACATATAGGCTACATCATAGGCTACATTGTTGGCATATTCCATTATATTTGTGTCTGTATGAACTAAGCCTCTAATTGTTAGCAATCAGTCCACTACCTAATATTTCTCAGTCATTGCAGGAACTCTCTTCCTAGTTCTCGTCTTCCTTCTATTCTGCCAGGTTATTGTCAAAAGCTGCAGTAATTTCATATTTTCTTCCTCGCATTACCCATATTTTATCCATACCAAAATAGGATACTTTTTATTTTTTAATTATTAAAATTAATTCTCTTTTTTTCTGCAGCCTCTGTTTAACTTCAATATTGAATATATGATCTTTAACGGACGTCTATAGGTTTAAATTTAAAATGCTTCCAATTAGTTGAACATAGCTATTTTGAGTATCCAGGCCTCTACACTTAATACTTTCATATTGAAAATATGATCTTTAGCCGACGTCTACAAGTTCACATTTCAAATGCTTCCAATTTGTTGATCATGGCTACTTTAAGTATCCAGGCCTCTACACCACCATATAATAAAATTGATCAGACGAAACATTTAAGGAATTGTAATTTTAAGTTAATATTGACATCACGATTATTTAATATTTTCTTGTACTTATGAAAAGCATTTCAAGCGATTTCCTTATCAGAACTTCAGTTTTCATGTAACTAGGAGGTGGGATTTTTCAGTTTTTTTGACATGATTTACCAATTTAGGTTCCAAATTTAATATTCTAAATATTGTAGAATATTGTACTAATACAATTTTTCTCTTGAAGTATAACAGATACATGTGACATGAAATCCTACCTAGATCCAGACAAATGTTAGAACTTTTGGGATTCTAAAATCACTAGAACTCTTAAACCAACCAGAAATTCAGAATTGCTCACAATAAGATTCTAACCTAAAAAAAATATTTAAAATTTTACAAATTATTATACACATAATAAATCTAAATAAATTAAAACCAACTGGTTGATGAAATAAAATGAGAATCACCCATAACTAAATAATTGTTCTAAAACTATTAGTCAAAAAAAAAAAAAATAAAAAAAAACCCAAAAATAAAAATAATAATTAAATATACAATATGATGATAGGTTATGGTTTAGTAACAAAATTATAATAAATCATATATTTCCAAATACAATTGTAATTTTTTGGTTATTAACCATTCAAGTCTATTTTCATCAATCTAGATTAGAAAATAATAAAAAAAACGAGGAAGAGTGTAGTAGAGTAGACTGTGTCAACTCTGGGATACCCGCATGACCGTAACATATACATTATATCATCCGGTTAATTACTTTTGGCAAAATTTCAAACATTCAGCTTTATTAGGTGTAGAGTAATGCTCATATAAAAGAAGGAGTTGTATGGCAGCTACTCGAACCCTCAGCAGTAGACCAACCAAATTTTGCAGTAACTTTGGCCATTATACTAAACTATTTTTGGCAAAATTTCAGACACGCAGCTTCCATAGGTATAGAGTAATGCTCATATAAAATTAGAAGTTGTATGGCAGGTACTCGAACCCGTGGACCAAAATGGCTGCATTTAAATAGCGATTCCGTTTTTTGCGTAAAAACGAATTTGTGAAAATTTCATAATCCTAGCTCCTTTATTTTTTGAATTATCGTGATGACGGACGGACGGACGGACATACATAGCTAAATCGATTTATTTTTCGATTCTGATCCGATCCATACACTTGAGTCTATATCTACCCTTACTCCTTCTCTGCGTCACAAACGTAATGGCAAATTTATTATACCCTTTGACTATATAGTCATACGGGTATAAAAAACCGAAATTATAACTACTATTATTAATTTCTTTTTTTGTCAACTATTTTTAAACCATTTTTTTTTTAAGTATGAACTAAAAAAACTTATTTTAAAAAAAAAATATGTGTGGGAATTTTGTTTTGACTTTAATAAACTTCTGACTACTTCTTTTTTTTATTATTTTTAATATTTTTTTAATAGCATCAAAAAATATAATAATTTGTTATTAAATATTAAAAAAATAAAAATAAAAGTTAAACACTGAATATTATTATGGAAATTAAATTATTATTATAATTTTTTTATTAATATTATTATATTATTATTAATTTATTTTTATTTTGTAGATAGATTTATTAATAAAATTTTTTTTTTTAATTAAATTAAATTAATTGCGTTGGTGTTGTGACTAGAATATAATTTTTTTCTATTTTGATTTTTAATTTTTAATATGGTAGTTATTAATATAATAAAAAAATTTAGTTTGAATTAATTTTTTTTAATAAATGAATTAATAAACAAATATGTGGTTGAAAAATTAATCCGTTTTAATTACAGCCTTTATAGGTAATGGAAATATTCTATATCAGATTAATAAAAAGGTCTGTAGTTTCTATATAGATTGTGATGACATCTGTAGTATCTATATAGATTCTGAATTGACACCTGTAAACACATGTAATGCATAGTTCTATTTTATATATTAATTATAAGTATATTATGTCTAACAAAGATACAAAATTAAACACAGACAAAATGATATGTTGTTGTTTTGATATGGTGGAAAGCATGTGCCGTCCTAACATGTAGGCATTGCGACCCGTTGTCGGAAATTAGTTGTGATGTAATTAGAAAATTGACTTAATAAATTCTAAATGTATAGAAATATTTTTATTGCGACCCGTTGTGAACCCATTTTTTAATACTTTCTATCAATTTATATATAATATTTTGTTTATATTTTATATTTGTATATTTTAAATTGTATTTGGTTACCATGGGGATTTGTAATTAGAAAATTCAGGAATTGAACTGCAAATCTCTCAGTTTACAAATCAAATGCTTATTATCCACTAATCAACCGAGACCCCTGACAAAATGATATAATATTTTTGTTTTTAAATCATTGAACTCTTCAATTTGCCACTATTGTTTGATCTCACCGATCAAACTGATCTGACTCCGGTATTAAATAAACTGATTAAGTATTTAACTGTATGTGACTCTAAAAAATTTAACTTAAAAAAGTTAAGTTTATATATAATTTCTATAGTGTAAAAACTGACTCTTAAAATTAAAAGGTTGTTCAGCCCTGTTAAAATAAAATAAAATAATTTCTAAAACACTCAAAGTTCTATAAAATATTAGTTCAGATTTCGCTGTATTGGAAATGATTAATTTACTTTTTATTTTTTATGAAAAAAAAACAAAACGCTAATGAACTACAATTATTATATAATGCAGGGCTAGGATACATTGACTACCTCGTACCGTTTTTTTTTAAACTAGCTTACTCAATTATTCAATTAAAATTTTACTGTATTTTCAAATGCTATTATTTTATTTAATTAATTTATATTCTAAATTATATTTCATCCTCATTACATTGAATACTAATTTTTTTAATCCCAATACTTAAATGTATTTACAATTCACATTCTTCAAATTACACTTACGTTCAACAAATAGCATCTACAAAGTTAGTCTTTTAAATAGTTTTATTTTCAAAAACTTTAAAATATTTTTATAAAATATTTTCCTTAAACAAAGAAATTATAAAATCTATGCATTTTATTAAAAAATTTTTTTTTTTTTTTGAATTAAGTTATTATATAATTTAATAATAAATTTAATAAAATTTATTATACAATCTTATAATCTTTGAATTTATGAATATTTATTGTACACATATTTTTCTATCTTTTGTTTTATTTTTAAGAATAAAAATACATAAATTAATAATATCTTGAGATTTAATGTAAATCTGAATTTAATTTAATTAAATTAATAATAAAAAAATTTAAATTGAATTGAATTGTTAAATAATTATAATTAAAATTATATTTATTCCTTGAGGGGTAAATATTATTTATTCAAAAAAAATTAATTGTTGAATATAGTTGTTATAATAAATCAAGATAAAATTTATTATTTTAAATAAATATCGGAAATTAGTTATGAAGCAATTAAAAAATTGACTTAATAAATTCGAAATGTATAGAAATTTATTTTTTACTTTATTTACCTTTTGATTAAAGTGTTTTTTTTTTGTGATTTGATATCATTTTTTAAGTTAGTCGAAAGTTCTGTACTTCCTCAACTTCCTCAACTTCTTCATGATTTATTTTATGAATTATAATGAAAATTAAGGTAAAGTGGAAGTCTAAGTATTGTAAGATTTAGGGAAGTATTGAAGAGGTGGCTTATAGTATTGAATAGATGTGGAAAAACTATACAGAGATACGGCTGTTAGAATCTGAGATACTTTAGCGTTATATAAGTGAAATTAGGCTATAAATATAACTGAAGCATCAGATATTAGATTCGTTGTAAATTATTCTTCTAAATCGTCGTCCTGTATCCAAATACCAATAAACTGGTGCCATTATTTTTATATTTTTTTAATTTAATTCAAACAAGTAAATATTTTATTTTAAAATTTTACAAATGTCAATAAATTAGTTAAATTCACAATAGAAAAAAATTTGTCAATATTCAGAATGTTAAAAATACTTTTTGAATTACATTTGACAATACTTGACAAGTTTTTTGATAGTTGATAGTCGACTGTCATAATAGGGGCCATCATTTTCAACCTTAAAAAATTAATAATTATGAGTATATACATAAAGTAACTTCTTTAACTGATCTTTCATAATTTAATTCTAACATATTTGCTACAAACGCTCAGATTACAAAATTGTGACAGTTTTGACAATTCGATGACATTTTCTTATAAAAATGCTACAGATGTTCAGATTACAAAATAATGAGAGTTTTGACAATCCGATGACATTTTCTTATAAAAGTATATTTATCCTATTGTACCCAACAATCCTTTAAATTCTTACAGTTAGAAACGTATAATTCACAATAATACATATAAAATTAATAAATTCACAATCGACCACCCTAAATACACCTCTGTTCAATTTAATTGAAATCAAAAAAATTATTTAATATCAATTTTAAAATGAAACTGAGAAAGACATAAGGAATTATGTATCTTGACAGTATAAAATTGTTATATTTTTTTTTTTAATTTTTATTTTTCTCTTTCAATTTACTTTTTGCATGTACAAGAAAGAATAAACATTTTTAGAATTGAAGGAAATATGTATTTATCACCTATGTTGGAGACACTATCACAGTTGTTAAATCAAAAAACATTCATGTATAGTATATGCAATGCAGTAAAAATAATGAAAACAAACACAAAACAACACACAACATAATATATAAGTTTAAAATTAATGCGATCAATTCACCTTGACCATGCATGCATACTATCAGGTTAACCAACTAATCAACCAAGCCCTTTTTATTTATTATTATTTTTTTTTCTTCTTCTGTTTCTTCTTTGTTAATATTTTATGTCTTATATGTTTTATGTTTAATTTTATTTGTTTCTGTGATTAAAATAGAAATAATATACAAAAAATAAATTCAATATATATATATATATAGAATATACATATAAATATTAATAGTAAAAAATAAAATAAAATAAAAAAAATCTTTTTTTCAATATATACTTTTATTAAAGTAGTACTAGCCCCCTAAAATGCAGAAAATAAAAAATTGAAGTTAGATCTTGGGAATTTGTTACTGTGTTAAAATAAAAGTAAATTGCTGGTATAAGAAACAGTTCTTTTAATGTTTTAAAACTTTTAAGCTTAAAATGTTGAAAATTTTCATTAACCAAAAATTGATGGTAGATCTTTTGCATTTAAAAAGAAAAATAAAGCCATAGACACAGGCAAGTTCAATTAAAAGTATATAATAAGACTTTACATTTTAAATACACTCTGTGTTGTTAAAGTGACGTTTCATTTTTTTTTTGTTTTTTTTTTTTTGGTAAGACAGAATTAAAAAAAAATTTAATTTTTTTTTTTATTTAAAATGAAGAAATAAGGAAATTTTTTTTTTTCTTAGATATTTTATATTTTTTTTTTTATTAGGGAAGATTTTTTTAAATGTAAAAAAAAAATCATCATATGTTTGGTGTTTTTTTGTAGTTTTATTATTATTGTGCATTATACGAGCCCAGGTGTAAAAATATTTATTTATGGGTTTGAAAGATTAACAAAACCGATCAGACATAACTCATTATTAAGTTCTGAAAACCTCAAATTGACAGTTTCAAAATACGAGAATCTATAGCGAATATGTTATATCAACTAGATAATATGTCTAAATCTGTCAAATGTATCAAAATCTGTCAAATGTGTTAAAATTGCCGCTGTGGTACTCTTATATTTTGCATTATACAAGCCCAGTTGTTAGAATATTAAGGGTTGTAAAGGTTAATAACCAGACAACCAACTCGCTATCAAGTTCTGAAAACCTCAAAACTGTCAAAGTTTTAAAATATAAGAATCTACAGCGAATGTGTTATCTCTACCAAATAAAATGTCAAAATCTATCAAATGTGCCAAAATTCGCGCTGTAAGTTACTGTACTGTGATCTAAAGTAATTTCTTCAATATTTTGTCGATGTTTAACAATTTTTGAGAACTTTATTTGTTAATGAGGTTAGAATCGAACAAAATTTACGAAACTTAAAAAATTGATGAACTTTTACTTCAGATTCGTCATCTCAAATATGTTACTGTCAAAAACTGAATTATATAAATGTCAAATTTTCAATTTTTGTAATGTTATGAGTTAAAATTGATTTTAGTTTTATTTGACATTTATGCTACTTTAAATTTGGTTCTTTTACTTTCAATCATTGCGGAGCTTTTTTAGATGCCTACAGCGTTCGGAATACTTTGTTTTCAAGTTGATTATTTAAGTGAAGACGGGGGGATTACATGAACTCTTGATTTTTAATTTATAAATAGTAAAATTTCTAGTGATGTATGAGTGTGCATAAATTTTACCTGAAAATAAGTAAATTAAACCAAATCAAGCTGAAGAATTCCAGCTTTCAACATTTTTGGAATGAAGAAATGGAAATTTAATAAATAGTCATAGACCTGACTCATTTTTGAACAATTTTTCACATATTTATAGGGTTTGAGAGTAAAATGAGTCATATTTATTGAGCGGTTTTAAGGCAAAGAGAAAATATCTTTAGTAATTCACAAAAATTTTGAAAGGCGCCTTTTAAAATCATTTAGACTTATTAAAAATGATTCGTATAATCCATTAATATTTACTGAAAACATGCCCTAATTTCTTATTATCTTTCTAAATAAACATTTTAATCTTGAACTAATAATTTATTTTTCTATTGAAACGCGTGCTGATCTAGAAATTCTAGACACTCGTTCTAATTAAGTAATTTACTATTATTCCCACCCAATCTAATCTAAGAATAACTTTCTAATAACATTGTACATATTTATTTTTTTCAATAACTTTTAAAATTTTGATAAGATTATATATGTTTTCTCCGAAAAATATTTCAATTTTCAATTAATCACATTTACTATATATGTGACGTCATTATGGGCTTGTACAGTACAACATATATGTACTTTTTAAACTTAATTCGACCTAAGAAAGGAAATAAATTTTAACACTAAAACCAAAAAATTAAATAACTAATGGTTAGCAATAAAAGATGATTTGATAACAAAATTTATGTTAATCCCATAATAATGTTTAATAAAAATTCTGACTTTTTTAAAGTGGTTAGGATTAAACTGAAGATAATAATTTAAATACTTAAATTGTTTATGATTTTTAATTCACTTTAATCCAAAAATGGTTTATTAAAATAGATAGGTACTAGCAAAATTATAAATTGTTAAATTGTATTAACTTATATACCCTACAGTCAAAATATTGTTTATTTATACTAAATTTATATTGAGTTTTATTTATTTGTTTTTTTTTTTTTTTTAATTAAATAATTTTCAATGATTTACATAGTTTCATATTGAAATTTTAATATTTATGTTAAAGTTTAATTGGAAGATAGAAGATGTGGAAATGAGAAGGTAAATTATTACCAACTTTGCATGTTGAATATAATAAATGAACAGGTCTAGCCATTATTTGGTATACTTACCTTAGCTTATTATTTCACTACTTGGGGACACAAAATTTATTTATTTTCTCTATTCGTTTACTGCTTCCCTTCGGGAATATAGAGATTCCAAAGAGTTGCGCCTATTAAATTTATTTTAGACTATTGATTTTACTGGCGCTTAAGTTCTGTTCTATCTCTTATGTCTTTTTCGATAACTTTTCTTAATTACTCCAAGGATGCGTCTATTTGGAAGTTAAAGAACTCATTTGTATATGAGTATATAGCCTCCAAACAGGATTTATATAGGATTGGAACAAAAGATTTCGGACTCAAAAGTTAGTTTTTTTAAATCTTCTATGAAAGTTTTTTATAAAGTCATGGCTTGATACTTAAAAGTGTGCCAAATTCTTGTTTTGTGCTATTTTCCTTATTATAGACTTTAAAAAGAGGCTACAGTAATCAAGCAGCTACGTAAAAGTATTTTGAGAACTTCCGATATGTTTTAAAAAGATCTAGAATTTAATAGTTACTGAGGCTTTAGTTCAGCTCATAAAAAACAAAAAGAAGGCGAGGTATTTTAGAGATTGGATGGATTAAACAATTTTCTCAAAGTAAAAATTACCCTCGATATTTAACCCGATGCTTCAATTAACTTTTTTTGAATTAACCGTCTAAGATGGCTTTTCTTGAATTGGGAATTTAATTTTTATTTGCTTACATCTTGGTCTCTGTCTCAAATTAGTCAGATTTAGCTTTAAAACTTAAATTTCCACTTTTAATACAATTTTAAAATTTAAAGTTACTTTCTTTGCACTTTAAAATTAAAAGATTTTCATTTTACTAATCAGTAATCACCTATTCATTTTTCTTATCAATTAATTAATGGAATATTTTGTTTTTATGGGTAATAATTGCTTGATTTTATGGCATAATAATGCTTTAATTGGCATTTAATTCTTTAGAAAAATAAAAAAATTAAATAAAATAAATAAAAAATAAAATAATGAAATGATTATTTAATAAAAAAAAAAAATTAAACCTATACAAACACTAAGAAATGTAAATTTGAAATAAATAAAAAAAACGGGTATAAGGGTTATTTAATTTTTTTTTCCTATTTTACATAACCTACTTCAATTTTAGCAATTACAATTAATTTGTAATTGTATTTACTTACCTTGATCTTTTTTTTATTTCAACAGAAAAGCTCATGATGGGATTTATTGGGTATAAGTAATAATTTTAAAAAACTATGATAAGTTATTACTTATTATTACTATTAATATATGTATAAAGGTTTACATTGGTAATAACACTAAAGTGTTAAAAGAATCCGGGTTCCGAGTTCCAGTTTTCCAAAATACAAAATGCTCTGGGAAAACATTTTCTTCATAATGCTAGAATTTCAACTTCAGTCAATCAATCATCATCCATACACTACACTTTACACTTTAGTACACTTTATTGATTTGGGCCGTCTAAAGCCTCGAAAATGCAGACAGCCAGCAAACAATTTTTTCCAATCAAATGAATATACAAATTAAGGATTACTCCTCTCGTCTATATGGCCACTTTTATCGAAACTAATATGTTTGAAATTTTTTCTGGAAAATTGCTCGTAGAATAATTGCTTACACGATGTCTTAGAAACTAAAATTCCTATTAGGATTTACCGTTATAAACAATCAGATTTTTCTTTTTATTTCGATTTTATGAGGACGTTACTAACAAGTTCCTCTCTTCTCTTCCACTTGTCAGGCACTACAGATCATGAAGGTTCTAGCCCTGATTTACGCAAATTTCCTCCAGTTGGTGATGTGCAATATTTTTCAGCCTACTGATGTCTCATTTCTCCAATGGAGGTTCGGTCTCCTTTGACGTCGCCTTCCTTAAGGTCTGGTTTCAAATATTCTCTTGACTGGAGCATCGATTGACATAAACTCGACGTGGTCGAGCCAATGAAGGCATTTGGTTTTGACTTTCGTGACTACATTAACGTTAATATACAGTTCATTGAGTTCGGCATTATATCTTCTCAGCCAAATCGCGCAATCGTTCAAAGGACCATATATTCTATGCAAAATTTTTCCCAGGGGTTCCTAAAGGAGTAAAAAAAATATCATGTTACCTCATTTGTATTAGTTTTAATATTTATATTAGTTTAATTGCATATACGGGAATGCTTGAGTCAAATACTTAACTACACGTATTAAAATTTATAAATAGAATACAAAAATTATACTTATAAATTTAAACCACCAATCAAATACGTTCCATGCTCCAGTTATATTAAGCATTCAGATAAATTTTGCACTATAAGGTTTCCTTTTAATTTAAATAATAAGATATACATTTATATTTTAAAAATTTGTTACAGTTTATTAAACAATAGTATATAAAAATTTTTAAAAAATATTAAATGAACTAATTAAATTTTATTTTATCAATATTTATGCATTGGTATACCTATACACATTAACTATTATTTCGCACTTATATACAAAAGTTATTAATTTATATATTTAATTATTTAATTTTATTCACGAGATTTAATTAACCATAAGGTTTTCTAAACAACTTGGCCCCACTTAGCATATAATTGTGTTCATCAATTTATTTAAATTCTCCAAATGGCACGAATTCGCCTTTTAGGGGCTGAAAATATCCAGCGTATCACATTAAGTTCTATTTCAGTGATTTTTATTTAATTTTAATTTAGTTCTGGATTGTATCGCGCCTACTCCACTTATCACTAATCAAATAATAAGTTTTTTTTTCAATAAAAGTTCGATAATTAAAAAACACTTACCTTTTAAAGAAAAAAAAACTATTAATTATTTTATTTGATTAGTGATAAGTGGTGTAGGTGCAATTTAGTTATAGACCCTATTGCATCAACCCCTTATCACTAATTATATAATAATATTCTTTTTTCAATAAAATTTTGATTAGTAATTTTACTTTTAAAAAAAAACGAGGAAGAGTGTAACAGAGTAGACTGTGTCAACTCTGGGATACCCGTATGACTGTAACCGTAAGACTGTACTTTTGGCAAAATTTCAGACACCCAGCTTCATTAGGTGTAGTGTAATGCTCATATAAAATAAGAAGTTGTATGGCAGCTACTCAAACCCACTGCAGTAGACCAACCAAATTTTGCAGAAACTTTGGTCATAAAACTAAACTACTTTTGGCAAAATTTCAGACATGCAGCTGTAACAGGTACAAGGTAATACTCATATAAAATAAGAAGTGGTATGGCAGCTACCCGAACCCATGGACCAAAATGGCTGGATTTAAATAGCGATGACGGCTATTGCAAAAAAAACTAATTTGCGAAAATTTCAAGATCCTAGCTCCTTTAGTTTTTGAGTTATCATACATAGTTAAATCAATTTATTTTTCGATTCTGATCCGATCCATACACTTGAGTCTATACCTTCCTCCCCTATTTCTCTGCGTCACAAACGTAATGGCAAATTTATTATACCCTTTGACTATATAGTCATACGGGTATAAAAACTATTAATTGATTATTTGATTAGTGGTGGTGCAATCAGAGAGCCCTAGCATTTTTTATACTAAAAATATGTACTATGGTTTAAATACAACCCTGTGTGTTTTTTTGTTGAATTAAATTTTAATTTTATATTCAACACCTTAATTTAAGTAGTTTAAGATATTCATTCTGTATAAATTTATTTCTATACAATTTCTTATATAGTATAGAAAAGCTAAAGCGCTATTAAACGCTTGATAACTTAAAAAAAAAAATATAAATAAATTTATTCAAAAAAATCAAAGTACATAAATAACAGAAAAAAATATACAATTATGAGAATCGATTATAAATATAGTTGACATTTACTTAAAATAAATGTTAATTACAATATTCCATTAAGTAGTTTTCAATTTTTTTGTAGAATTTTTGTTTTTAATAATTTTTTGATTTATGAGACATTTAATACTCTATTTTTTTTTATATGCAAATGCATAATAATTGGTTTTTTTGTATTAAGTTTATTGTCGTTTATTTTTGACATTATAAGTTTTCAATAGTTTTTTTTAAAGTTAATTAATTTATTGAAAAAAAAAACCTCATGCAAATTATGTATATTATTTTTAATTAGTAAATATACTGAATGGAGGTTTAGGCTACTATTACTACTATTAGTTTTATAATTTATATACAACTTGTACTTAAAGTATATAATTTTAAGCACTAAACATCAAGTACTTTAAGTAAGTATTTAAAGTAGTAAATTATGTCTAATTGAACAATTCGAAAAAATAAACGCCTATTTAAAATAGCCTATAAATCTTTTGTATCTTAAATATTAGGAATTAATTTGAATTACACATTTATGTCAAAGTAAATATTCTAAATAAATGTTCAAAAGTTAAAAAATCTCAAAAAAGTAATCAAAAGTATTTTATTTATTTATTAATATTGCAATTATAAGTCGTTTATTTATTTATTTATTCGAATAGCCCCTTTATTTATATTGCCATATTACAAAATATAATATATTAATATTGCAATTATAAGTGATTACTGATTATTAATTATTGATTTTTGTTTTAAATTAGCATACTTATAGGCGTTTTGTACTGTGTACTTAAATCAGTTTTAAGTAATTATAATTTGTTTATGCTTCTGATTACTAGTTATACAAATTACTTTAAATAAATGTTCATAAGTAATAAAATATATAAATTTAGGACATAAATGATTACTGGGTTAAGAAATGTAATCAAATTTAATAATATTATTAATACAACAAAAAATTTAAAGAAATACTTCCCCTTATTGATAATTGATCCAAATACTTCATTATAATTTTATTTTCTTTTCTATTTTATAATTACTTTATAAATTTTTATATTATCTAATTGTTGAAGAGGTACTTGTTTTATAGAACTTGTACTTGTTTAGTATAGAAAAGATTAATTTTATTTTAAAACTTCTTGTGTTATTATTTGGATTATCGAAAAAGCATCAGATACTTCTAAAAATTAACATCTAATATTGCAGTATTAAAAAAAACAGTACTTTATGCCAATTTCTGCAGCTCCCACAATTGAAATTTAACAAATAAACTGAGAGTATATTACGTATATAAGTATAAGTTCCTTAAATATTTTAAATATGAATTATTAATATAAATATGAATTATTATACATATGATTTATTCCAAATCAAAAAGCCTTGGATCTAATTTGAAATATAAACAAAAGTACTTAATATATAAGTATTCAATTACTTGTGTGCATAACTGCAATTATATTAACGATGTTTTCCTTTTCTTTTTACTTTATTTTTATTTTAATTTGAATTTTTTTAATAAAAAAAAAATTATTACATTTAGTTGAAACATTTAATTTTATAAATTCTAATTTAAAAATTTTAATGTAAAATATTAAATAATAATTAAAACATTGACAATGAATATCAAATTGCACATTTTTTTGTAATTTAATATTTTCAAGAAGCAGGAACTTTAAAAATTTTTTTATTCTTCATTTTAAAGATACTTTAATATTAATACGTAATTATGAAATTTGATATTTAATAGGGTAATAAAATAATACACAATTTTACTAAACTATTCATTGGAAAAAATTATTAATTTAATTTGACAAATAATAATTTAAAAAATTATTTAATATTTATAATGCAAAAAATAAAGAATTTTATTAAATATATAAAAATTTAAATTTTATATATATTTTAATATTTATTTATCTCCTCAAAAAAAGAGAACCAATTTAAAACTTCAATTGTTTCTTAATTTTGAATCTATTTAAACTTCAACAATTTTTTTTTTCTTCCTTTACATTTATAATAATTAGAGATTACAATTACAAGTAAAAGTAAAAGTAAAATTACAGATACAACTATAACCTCTACAATACACGTATTTTCAATAAATGCCACTCCTGTCGGAGCAAAGGGCGGAAACAAACTCCTTCCATCTATCTCGATCTTGCGCTATTCGCCTGACTTCTGCCCAACTCTGCTGCCGGGACCGTTCTGACCCAGGTGTTGCGTTGTCTTCCGCGTCTTCGTTTTCCCTAAGGATTCCATTGAAATTCCTGCTTGCCAATATTATCGTCCGGCTTCCGCAGAGTGTGGCCTACCCACTGCCATTTTCCACATAGGATTTCTGTTGCTATTGGTTTGCTGGCAGTAAGTTTTAGAAGATCCTGGTTTGAAATTGTATTAGGTCAAAATATCCTGCATAAACTCCAACAATACTGTTCTTTAATCAAATTTTCACTCAATTATGAAAATATCTGAGTGATCCATTGGTCTGGGGAGGTTTGGATATTCCTTCACCTAAAAATAAAATAAAATAATTAATTTTATATAGATCAAATGCCCAATAAATCTATATACATGATTTTGGGCATTACCTTGATTTAAATAGTTAATATTCGCCTTCTTCTAGTGTCTTTTTCTATATATATAAACTCTATGATTCTAGCAGAAATATACAATATAATGCTGTACTATAAATACTTAGTGTGTAAAATTCTCACAATTAATTGGCAAAATAAAGTTCAAGATTAATTTTCTTTAATTTGGCACATTTAAATTCTGTGATATACCATGGATAATTTTAAATAAACATTCTATTTATGTGGCCAAACCCTCTGAAAAGTTCAAAAGTTCTTGAACTCAACCCCCCCTTTTTCTTACCAAAACCCATGAAATCAAACATAGTTTCATTTTGTTAAAGTCACATTTAACTCGAGCTCATTTTAATACCTTTAACTCTCAATCTCATCTTATATTTACTAATCATACATTGTTAATTTCCTTAAAGATATATTAATACAGGCCTCGGTAATGTTATGGGTATGTATTACGCTTATTAACCGGCGCCTTTAATTCCTTATAACAATGTTCGAGATAAGGGACTGTTACATAATAAATACAAAATTAAATATATTTACTTATATACAAAAACATATATTATATATTTTATATATTTATTTTAAAATACTCAGCTGTATGCCCTTTAAAAAAACCTTTTTCTAATCTTTTAGGAAATGCAATTTAACTCGTTTTTAGGTCAACTTTAAAAAAAAAAAAAAATAAATTAATAGTTATATTTATATTGCACGTTCAAACCTCATTTTCATTGAATCTTACAAAATGTTCTATAAAAATGTTTTCATTTATATGTAGGTGTTTACATTTATGTTTACAAATATATAAAAGTTAAAAAAAAAAACATTTTTAATCAATTAGTTCAAAATAATTATTTAACTAATTTATTATTACTCGTTTTTTTTTTTTAAAAAAAACGTGCTTATATGTAACTCTATATTTGAGGAAAAATATTTAAAAAATTTTTATATTTACATATTTTTTTAGGTTAAAAAGAAAAATAACCGACTTAAAAACGATCAAATTTCCAGATATTATTTTAAAATTGAATCCGGGATTTTTTTTAACAAAGTTGTTTAACAAAATAGAATTTAATAAAAAAAAATAGAACACAAAATATAAACTATTAAAAAATAGCGTGTGCAAGCAACTTAAAAAAAAAAAATAAAAGATTAACTAAAAACAAAAGAACAAATAAGACAAACCAAAAATCTAAATACAAAAGCGATTTTATTTCAATATATGAAATTTTTATGATCGGAAATGAAACACACAAAAAGTTAAATACTAAAAAAAAACAAAGTAAAATTAACCATTTTTAGAAAATTTTCTCGCATTTTTAATTAATTTCAATACTAACTAAATAATCAAAACAATAATAATAAATACAATAAATAATAAAAATCAAGAAAGCAACTGAAATCTACAAATTTTGAAATCGTAAAATATTGCGCGCCAAAATTTTTTTAATTTTTTTAAATTTTGAAACAGATTAAAAGTGTTACAATTGCTTGTCAGAGTGTTCATCTGACCCATGACGATTTGGTTAAAACACCCATATTACAAGTAAAAGGTCTTGGGTGGAAACCCTGATCAGATCATACCTATCAAAATAATATCGTAAAATTGTATAATACCGTAAGATTGTATATTATCGTAAGATTTTATAGTGTATATTGTAATATAAAATAAGATTATATAAAAATATAACTCTTGTGTAAGATAATAGATGGCGCTGAAAATTTAGCATTTGTGTATTCATAATCTTATAAAATAGCTACAGTCGAAAAATAAAGGGCTAAATGAATATGACTATTAACGAACTGGCAGCCTAATTCTAAATGAGTTGGTAAATGCTTATACTTCTTAATGGAGTGAAAAAATGCAGGGTATTCAGAGTTAAGAAATTCATAACGAAATATGGAAATGATAACGGGAATTCAGACGAACAAAAAATTTGTTCCAAAAATGGGATTTTTATTGCTTCTTGCTTG
>OY720445.1:84630171-84773105 GCA_963082915.1 Dolichopus griseipennis | reverse complement strand
AGTTCAAAAATATTAACTCTTAACCCTTATCGTACCAGCTGGATATTAACAGTCATAAAAATTTTACATATTTAATACAATGGATGTAATTAAATAGAATACAGGATAAATAAATCCAGTTAAAACCCTAAATAGTATAGATTTGAAACTTAAAATTAAAACAGATAGGTTTATAAATTCATCAGTAGACATTGAAGTATTCGAATTGCCTAACCCACTCTTTTTTTTAATTTTCGAATTGTTCCGATACTTAAATGAAATTTTTTCAAAATTTTATCTCTGATGGGAGGTCAACATTATGAATTCTTGAAACTTATCATACCAGCTTAATCTAACGAATTCTTCGATTTCCAATCTGCGTACCTTGATGTTAGCATAGTCATATAAAATATTGAAAGTTTAATACACAAAAGCCACTGGATGTAATTATATACAAAAGAAATTTCATGACATATCCAATTAAAATGCAATACTATATGGATTGGGATCAAAGAGAGAATAGTTATATTCAAATCTTTAACACCTTCTATAATTGCATTCCATTTCAATTACTCTTTAAACACCCGGATTTATTTTTTTTTAAATACATTTACCACTAATTAGTTTAATCAAATACTTATGTATTTTTTTTGTTTTTTTTTTTTTTTTTAAATAAAATTATATTTTATTTTAATTACATTATAAATTACTTAAAAAACATCATCAGATCAAAAACCGACTATAAAACCCAAAAATTAAAATATAATTATAATTATATAAAATATATATATTAAAATGATTTTAATCTGTAATTAAATAAATGTTTTTTTTTTATTTTTCAAATTTTTCAACAATATTTCCAAAATAAAATTTATTTACAAAATATCCCATTAATCTTTACACATCTCTTTCTAGTATCAAATTAAAATTTTTTTTTTAGAATTGTGATGATTGTTTAATTCCTATATATATAC
Source organism: Dolichopus griseipennis (assembly GCA_963082915.1). Taxonomy (NCBI): domain Eukaryota; kingdom Metazoa; phylum Arthropoda; class Insecta; order Diptera; family Dolichopodidae; genus Dolichopus; species Dolichopus griseipennis. Next base: position 84,772,152 of record OY720445.1, on the reverse strand, counting down.
ATTTATTTATACAATTTATAAATATATATATATATTCTCAAATCAACCCAATAAATTATAATTAAGAATAAAAAAAATAAAATTAAAATAAAAATAAGCTATTAAATACTATTTTATACAATATAATTTTGCGGTAACGTTGTAAATGTCGATTTAGAAAATGTCGAATGGGTGAAAATATCGACTGTAAAAAAAATACCGACTGAGAAAATGTCGACAAAAAAAATGCCGACTGAGAAAATGTCGACAAAAAAAATGCCGACTGAGAAAATGTCGACTGAGGGTGAAAATATCGACTGTAAAAAAAATACCGACTGAGAAAATGCCGACTGATAATTTGCCTACAACTGAAAATATTAACAAAAAATGTCGACGTAATTAAAAATATAAAAAACAAATTATAACAATATATTTATTCTAGAAACAATAAATATCCATTCAATAAAAAAAACTAAAAGAAAAAATAGATATAATAATTATATGTGAAACAACACGATAAATAAATTTAATAAAAAATAGATTTTTGTATAACTTCATGTTCCTCGCTAATAAACATAAATATTCAAATTTAGAAAACCTATTCTTGTTTGCAATAATATTTCTTAGACGTTCCGTCTTTTTGATAAGTTTAGCTTTCACAACATCTATGTTTCCCATAGCTGTTGTAACAGCTAATTATTTAAGCTGAAATTGCATACTTTGTGGCGCAATTTTATATAAATTCTTTTTGAACTTGAATTTGAATTTAAATTTAAATATTTTATAAGAGTGAAGCTTTTTTTTAATTTTTTTGTTGTTTTATATCTACAAAATTATGTCAATTTAAATCTAACAAACCTAATTCTTGTAATAACATACCTACAGGGCTGTTACAGCATTCTCACTGCTGCAAACCTCAAGTAACTATTATACTGAAAAAATGTTGAAAAAATTACAATCTTCACTGAAAAAATGTTGCCTATTTTTTCAGTGAAGATTTTCTCAGTCGACATTTTCTCAGGTCGACATTTTCTCAGTCGACATTATGACCCGGACCCATAATTTTGATATTATAATTAGTAAATAAATAAATAACTATATATATATATATATATATGTATATATATATATTGTAATTTATTTTTATATTACAAATAAAATAATAGTTGATAAAATAATTTTAATGTAAAACTATGTATAATTATAATACCTGGTTGATTACTTTGTCCACTTTAACCACATTTGCATATCTATTTCTATTTATATATTTATATTATACATATAAATTGTAAAATGTCATTTAAATTTATAAAATGTCAATACTATTTTATATTTTCTTTTAATTCCTTATTTAGTGTCACAGTGTGTAAATTGTTCTGATGGTCATTAAGATAAAATGTTTATAATATAGCGTGTCAAAATTTTTTTTATATTTTTTAATTTATTTTATTGTATTGTAACAGTAAAAGTTGGTGTGTATACCCATGTCATTACTAAATAGTTCAATTTGTAATTTGGTTTTATGATGCATTTGGTATAGGTTTTGGGTTTTTTTAATCGAAAGTAATTTGTTCGAAATATTTTATATTATATATTCAAGGTCGGTTCAATGGGTGGAGTTAGGAAACAACTGCCAAAATCCATACTGAGAAAAGGCGCCTTTTTAATCAAATTTCATTCTGTTAAAAGATATTCATTAGTCATTACTAATAAAATAATAATTGATATTGAATTGACAAATATAACTAATAATTTGACGCGTCTAAGCGATTTCCTTTTTCTATACATGAATATTACAATATGAATTTCTTCCTTTATCTTGTATTAAAAATATCAGTTAATTTCTATTAACTTGAATAATATAGCCGTCTTTTCAAAGAAGCTCGCTACAGGCGCCAAAATATCACTGTGCGGCCCTGTGTTTATTTATTTATATTAGATATAGTTTTCTAACACATACAAAGTGATAAAGGAGTGAAGAAATGCTGTACTATTCAGGCGTGGTAGAAAAGGTATACTGTACTAATATACCCGAATACTATACTGCTGATCCGATTACTGGATCTCAATAAAAAGGGATGATTAAAAAACAAAGATCAATTTCATTTGAAAATTTATAGGACAATTTTTATTTAAAAAAAAGTACCGAATTCATGTGAAATTAGTGCTTATATTAATTCATAAGTATTATTATCTTTTAAGTTTATATTATTTTAATATTTACACTATATATTTTGTCACCAAGGAGATTTGTAAAGAAAAATTATTGAGTCGCATTCTCTCGATTAATTAAACTATATGACGTGTATAAGCTATACACCAATGGGGCTTCTATTGTTTAAATGAATTTTCAAATGAATTTAGAAATTTTTAATATAAATTGTATAAATATGAAATTGTAAATTAGCTAATTAGTAAACTATTAATTATTTGTTAGAGCTATTCATTTTCATATATCTTCGGTATTTCTAAGCACTTCAATATTTTCTATTTTAAACATAAAAGTAAAGTTACAGATCTGAAAGTTGTGCTCTAAGTAATTTTTTTAAAAAATTGAGAGTATGTTAATCGAGTACTAGCACTGAGGAAGTTTGCATGTCGTAGACGAAATACTGGTATTTGTAAAAATAAAAAAATTTTAGTAAAATTAAAAGGAAACTACTCGTTTTTTAATTCTTTCATATACATTTCACTTAAACGCCTAATAATATATTAAATATTTAATTTTTTAAGCTATCCTCCTTATACAATCCTCCGCACAATCAATAAATTTTCTATGATTACTTTTTGGGTGATAATATGTTCTTTAACTGTATTTTTATCATTCAAGTGTCATAACTCTTGTATTCAAAAATTGCAGTTCTTTTTTTATATATTTTATTTTATCAAATTCAAGTTAAAAAGTAGGAGCTTTTTTAAACTTAGAGTGGTCTAAAATTAATACCTTGTTTTATAAATATTGATAAAGAATCAAGATACTTCATTTATACGTTGAGAAATACCTGACCTGCAAATCTCACTGTACCTCCCTTCACTTGATCATTTACCTTAACTAAATAATTAAGAACTAATACTAAATTAATTATTCGATTTTATATTAGAATTAGTCTTGAGTGTTTTTCTATAGTCTTTATCAAAATTTAATTCTTATCAATCTATGGAGCCATAATCTAACAGATGGTGCAGAGGTCAGCATGTCGGAGTTTAAATCAAAGGGCCTCTGATTTAAACCCTATATTATATAATTTTTATCATTTCTCTTCATGAAAAGAAAAGCTGACTCACAACGAAGACTCTTGACTGCTGGTTTTTATTCCTTGCCCTGTTCATCTCTCCTTTGCCAAACTTAATACCTTAGACTCTTCTTTGGTACCCGTATTCATAACAAGCTTAATTCAACATAAAATGATCCACATCACAGTAATGCCAACCTCAAACCATTCTAAAGCCTGACCTTTAAATAGTCTACTTACAGATGATCGCACACACCCGAGCGTTTTTTTCAGATTATATGCGGTAGGAGATCGTATTTTTTGTACTCTTTAATCATGCAACCTCATTATTAATCAAATATTTATTTTCCAAAATTAAATAAAAAAATTTACAATTATTATTAATTCAATATTAATTTAATTAATTCACAATATATATATTATAACTTACAAGAATATACAATCAATTTTTTTTTCAAAATATTTTTACATCAAATTATAATCATAAATTATAAAAAAAAAAAAAAATAAACATATATACATAATTAATAATCATTTATAAATATATATATATATCTTGATAAATATTAACAAATAATAAAATTTATTACAATTTGCCACCAGAACAGAATCATCTATTAATATTAATTATTAGTATATTGCATGCTACATATTATTATATACACACTACTAGTATATAAACATAAGTATCCCAATATATCATTTATCTTTATCTGTTATATTTCATTATCTATTTATATATATATATGTATTAAATGTATATATATATTAATATTATCTATATAGAACAATGTATATACATATATTATATTCTTTCAAAAATAAATAATTAAATCACGCGATTTCCCTTCATAAATTGTATCTACTAGTATAATAATCTATCTATAGATACTTCAACATTATTGTAGTGAGGGGCAGTGTTGCCATTTTGACAGTATTCCGGTCAAATTTGACTGGAAAAAATATTCTGTGACAGGAAAAAAAACTCGAAATATTTTGACTGGATTTTTGACTGATATATTTTTTTTTTTGACTGCTTTTGACATAATTTCGTTTCGGAAAAATTTAAAATATTTTTAAAAATATTCGTTGACGCTGAACATTTTAATTCACCAAAAGGGATATAAACTTTTGAAAAATGGAGTAAATCTTAATTTGCCCCATTTTAGTTCCCTTAATAGATGGATCTCCATCAAACATTTAAATATACATAGGTCTTAACGACAAAAATATAAATGAGTTAGGCATTATATTCTCAGATAAAGATTTAATTGAAAGGTTGGCTGTATTGGTATTCGATGAAATAGCCATTAGAAGGCTATACTATAATAGTGCACTGGATGAAATTAGTGGTTTTTCTGATTATGGTTCCGGCAGAACAAAAGACATCGCAAAATACATACATATGTATATTTTATAATGTGTATTTACATACTTAAAGGGTTTTTTATGCCGAATGGAATATGAATTTTGAAACTTATTTATATACTTTCCCATAATATATTTTACCCGGCGGTAAAATATAAAAAGGGAAAAATTTTAGAATTCTAAATTAAATAATAAAACAAATTTTCAATAAGATTAACAAAAATTTTTAATTATATTTTTTTAGTAGGTATACGTGAATACTCTATGGTGATAGTTACTTTATAGTATTGCGTCATACCATAAACAATAAATTGCGAATTTATAAAAAGCAACGCTCCATAAATCAATCTAAACAAAGAAATTATGTACATATTTCATTATACATACTTAATTTTAAGTCTTTCTTAAAATTTTTATTTTGACCAATTTTTTGACAGTATTTTACTCTAAAAACTTTTGACTGGATTTTTTGACTGAATTTTTTAAAAAGTTTTCCAGTCAAACTGTCAAATTTGACCGGATTGAAAATTTTGAAGTGGCAACACTGGAGGGGATCCAATAGTACAATAATAGGAATAATAATAATAATAAAAATTAAATCTATCAAAAAAATCTTTTTAAATAAAAAAAAAAAAATATGATTATTAATTCCTATTAATTTATATTGACACCTGGCAGTTTCTGACCACAGTTCATACCAATACATACTTATATATACATACATAATATAAAACTTATACGATAAATATGATATTATTGATAATTATCATTATTATCAATCTTATTGTCGTATAGTAGATAGAGTATTTCATAAAATATACAATATATTTAATAATTAATAATCATAAAAATAGTAATCGCAGAATAGCATATAAAAAAAAAAACACTTAAAAAACTTAAATAGCCAATTAATTTTGTCGCGACTATGACTGACTTTTCAAATGATTACAATTATATACTTAAAAAAACTACGTCTATAATATACGAGTATAATAGAATATGATAATCTTTCAAGAAAAAATAAATAGCATAAAATTTTTAACCTACTAAATACTAATAAATTCTATATTCTATGTATTAAAATAGTATTAACATGTCACAATGTCGATAACATCAATTAATGTCATACTCATTTGTTTTTTTTAGTTAAAATAATACAAAAAAAACTTATCAAAATGCCATTGGCGTACAGTTTTGTTCTTGTCAATTTTTTTTTATGATTTTTTTTTTTTTTTTTTTTGAAGCTTCTTTCAAAAATCACTCAAAAAATCAAAAAAACCAATGAAAGAAAATAAAAAATTAAATTTTTAACTTAATATACAGGTAAATAAAGGTAGTTGGAAAAAAACGAGGAAGATTATAGTTGCCCTTGTCAACTTTTAGATACCCGTGCGTACACTATTATATATTAAATAAATAAGAATTTCATATATTGCAGTTCAACTGTTTGACAGAAAATTCAAAATATTTGTTATACATATATTTGGTTTCTATTTAGTTATTAATTTTGAAAATATTCATATAATTTCGAAAAATTTGTATGACAGCTACCCGAAGCCTTTGTCCGATTTTAACCAAAAACAATAGGGAACCTACAAATAGTCTAAAAATTACTTTGTGAAAGTTTCAGAACTCTAGCTCTTATAGTTTTTGAGTTATCGTGCTGACGGACGGACGGACGGACACACATAGCTAGATCGATTCACTTTTCGATGCTAATTCGATACGTACCCTTGACACTATATCTCGCTCGTCTATTTCGATGCGTTACAAACGGTGGAGTAATTTTAATATACCCGATGTTCATATATGTATGCACGGGTATAAAAAAACGACTTAACTTTAATTTGATTTGATTGAGTTTAAAGAAATAAAAAAAAAGTAATTACTAATCAAATATGATAAGTTTTAATGTAGAAATAATTTTTTTTAAAAAAAGTAGGTAATATAAGTATGATAGGTTAAAGGTTTTTTTAAATGTGCACATAATTGAAGTGTTAGATTCTAGTATTCTAGAAAAAATTTACATTTAGTGCATAATATTTTATAATTATTCTGAGTTTGTAGAAGACTTATCTTTAATTTTAAATGAAAGAAATACGTTTTTTATACTCCTATAATAGAAATCTCTTCATGCATATTTTATACACGACTTATGGAAATTCGTTTTTATGCGCATGTCAAGATTGTTCTAATCATATTCCGTCCAATGTATTCCCTAAAATTGGTAATTCGTATGTGTATGACTTAATTACATTTAAGAAAAATATTAACATCTTTCTCCTATATATCTCTGCAAATTTTTTCCACTTTCAATAATCCAAAACTCCCAAATAACCGCCCCATAATCCCAAAATTTTTCCATATTCTCATCTCTGCAACCAAACTGTACATTTGAAATCAATTTTGGTGTGTTGAAGCCGCACACTACCCAAAGAAACACCGCACGATTTCAATGTGTGGCTTTTGAGCATTCCATTCACTCGTAAAAAAATATATATATATAAAAAACGGTTTCTCTTTGTATATTTATTTAATCATGCGCAAATTTTGTTTCCGTTTATCTCGGGCCCAAGTTAACTGATTTTTAAAATTTGACTCAATGAATGCTCTTAGAATAAAAAAGAAGTATGATGATATTCAAGTTCCAGTAAAAATACTGTAAAAATACTCAGTAAAATTTAAATACTTGTACTGGTACTTAAAAAAATATAAATAACTGTAAAAATACAGCTTTTGTTACTTACTTACTTACTTACTGGATTCTAGAACCCCTGGTGGGGCATAGGGCGTCAACAAATCCTCTCCACCTTTCACGAACTTTAGCAATTCCTTTTAGCTGTAACCACGTTTTGCGTTGCGCTTCTGCCTCTTTCAAAACAGTACTTCTCCATGTTTTCCTTGGTCTACCCACTCGTCGTCTGCCTTGTGGATTCCACTCAAAACTTTGCCTTGCAATGTTTTCTTCTGGCTTCCTCAAGGTATGTCCGATCCATCGCCATTTTCTCTCTCGGATCTCGACCTCAATCATCTTTTGGTTCGTTTTTTGCCACAGGTGTGTGTTGGTAATGATTTGCGGCCAACGAACCCTTAAGATGCGGCGTAGACAACGGTTTATATACGTCTGCAACTTTTTGGTGATAATGGCGGACACCTTCCATGTTTCACAGCCGTATAAAAGTACTGATTTGACGTTTGTTTCAAATATTTTTAGCTTTGTACACAGGGCTATATTATTTGACTGTCATATGTTTGATAGAGTTCCAAAAGCAGCTCTAGCTTTATTTATTCTGCTGTCAACATCAACTTCTGTATTTTTAAAAATTTTAATTGTAGCAAATTATTCAAGAATGATTACTGATTACTTACACTCAAACAGTATTTTAAGTTTAGATTAAAAGTTTTGTAATCATATGAATAAAAGAAACTGATAGACTGACAGAAGGACTTATTTTAAAATATATTAATTTTTAATATACTAATTTAATAAAAATTAAAAAAAAAATAATTAATATATTAAAGGTATACAATAAAACTATTATTTTAATAAATACTATATTAAATTGTAATATAAAATTATTATAGTGCATTTAATATCAGTAATTAAATACAGGCAATAGCTTCTGTATATAAAATGTTGCTTTAAATTATTTTATTACTATAATTTTTTTTACAATACTCATCTTTTATTAGTTGTAGTGTTAATAAATAAATAAATTAATCTTTTTATTAATTCCTAGGGCGTTTTATATCATTAATATAATTTAAAATATATATGTAATTCATGTACTATATAAATTAGAATCAATAAGACCTGTTTAAAATTTTGAAATGATAATATGAACTACCAAATTTAGTTTGTAAAACAAAATTACAATTACAAAATTAAAACGATACGACCTAAGATGAAGTAAAATTCTCACATATGAGCTGGCGCTCCCCAAACTTCAAAAAGTCATCTGAACACAATCTGAAATCGTACCTAAGATTTAATTGGCCACCACTCCGTTAAGGCTACTTAGACTCCTCTCCTCCTCCTCCCCCCTCACTTCTCGTTATATTTAAGCTTTAACTCCTATTTATAGATATATATTGTATGTATTGACACTGGATTTATTGAATTAAAGTCAATAATGCCTTTCTTTAAATACTCCCAGCAGGGAGGACTGGTATTGCAGGGAGGCATCAAATGCTCATTTCTAAACACATTGGAAATTCCCAGATGGTTTAAAACTATTTATGTAAACTTATTTATTGTGACAACTACTAGAATAGAAATATACCAATATACAATTTGCAACTTTTCAAAAAGAGCATATATATATAGTTCATTTCTAAGCTTTCCCTTAATTTTCCTCTTCTATTCTATTTTCTTTCCGATTTCTTAGCCTCAAAGGCAAGTCTACATATCTATTGACATAGTTATGTATAAAGTAATTCGTTTCTAAAGTTTGACTAAAGTGTAAAAAAAACTACATAATACTTAAAACTATGTACATAGTAAATATATTTATCTTCAAATCTCTTGCAACACAATTAAACCTACGAGTACATCATATCAATTGAAAATATAGGTCAGATTTAGTTTTTTTTTTTTAAATCATTTTACCTTCACTTAAAAATTCTTACATTAAATTTTGAGAGTTGAAATAGTTTTTTTAATGGAAGTTCTTTTGAATATTTTTCCTTTTTAATAATTTAGAATTCAACCATTTTACTCCAGATCAAACATAGTTAATACTTAATATATATACAAAAGTAGTAAAAAGTAAAAAGTAGTTCATATACTTTGGTTTTAATTCCTTTGAAGAATTAATTGATTAAATATATATATATATATATATTCATCATATATATTTACATACGAGTATATGTAAGCCATTAATATATATATGCAATTCAATTTTTAAAATTGACTTAATACTACACTTGGATTCAAAAATGTGCATACATTTGTAGACGTGTAAATGCCTTAAAAAATAATTAATTAATACTAGACCTTAGGTCCATCAATCTGTAGTACTGTAGGTTTCTGTAAAATTGTTTAAATCGAGATGTTCTATTACTGCACAAACTATTATAAATTATATACTTACCATCCTATCATCAAGTTTTTTCATATCACTCCGCGAGGGAGAATAGAGCTTCCTTATGGCATCTCCATCTCACACGGTTTCTACTGCATTTTTTTACATTCTCTTATGTGATGTTGCATTGGTTAAGTTCATTTAGTGCTGTGCGTCTCCCAGGTATTATTAGGCCGCCCGAGTCTTTAACTTCCTTGTTTGCTTCATTCCAAGGCAATGCGACTTATGTTTTTATGATTTTTTCTATTGTATAAAAGTAAACCCCTTTAAAATTAAATTACCCCAAAATTGATTTCCAACCAATCTAAGAATTAATTTCTATGAATCACAAAAAAAATTACCAATTTAAATGTTTTTACATTCGTTTTATATGCAAATTCTAATATCATATATATTGTTCTCAATTAAAATATTAAAATACAAGAACGAAAGATGTTACATATTTATTTTTTAAACATTTTTATCAGATGTTACATACATTTTGGTTTTTATTTAATAAAAAAAAAAATTTTAATAAAAAAATTCACTTACAAAACGTTTATGGTAAAAAGAATTGTTATTTTTGTTTTTTTTTTTTTCATTTAAAAATCAAAATAAATAAATCATAAACCTTTAAGTACCTATACAATACAGCACTTGTTCCAATAATTTTTTGAAGAGATTTGTTTTTATATATGTATGTATAAAGGTACTTATAATTTTGTATATAGGTAACTTATTTTATAAATAATAACTGAAATCAACCGTAAATAGAATAATAGTATTTTTATTTTAAAAAAATTTTTTAAATGATCCTAAAAGTATGCAATTCAGGTTTAACTGTTATGACGTGAACTGTAATGACATTTTAATATATTACTGTTGTAAATGTTATTAAAATTATAAGCTGAAAAGAATAAAGAGGTTTTCAGGATTCATAAGACATGTGAAGGGAGTGATAGAAAAAGTTTAAGCCACCCAGAGTAACTGTCCAAGGTTCCGCTAGGAGATATAAAACTTTTGATAAATAAACCCAGTCCCCATTTCTCTTAATGCAAAGTTTACAGTTCAGGGTTGCGTATTGGAAAAATTGTTTCGCGAATACTTACAAAGTAACTTTATATAAAAAAATTTTAAATTGTCCTAAAAGTATGCAATTTAAGTTTAACCGTCAAATTCAAATTAAAAATGTTACATTGCAATTAATTTTATATCTTGGAGAAAATTAAAAAGATTTTCGAAAGTAAAAGACATCTGAAATGAGGTTTAGGAAACGCTCTGAGTAACGTAGAGTAACTATTCAAGGTTCCCTCATGGACTATTGAACTTTTATTAACAAATATCAGCCCTCTTCCCTTAATTCAAAATTTGCATTTTAGTTTTGCAAATTGGAATTGAGAAAGGAGTATTGAAAATTAGGAATCACAGAGGCTCATTTCCTACTTTAAAACTATTGTATTTTTTCCCTAGGGCTTTATTAAACTTTTACTAACCTAAACCAGTCCTTTCCATTAATGCGGATTGTTATGAGAAAAGGAGGCTTGTAGAATGGAGATTAAGAAATTTTGATTTCCCTTTCCCTTAATTCTAAATTTAAAATTCAATTTTGGGAATTGGAATTAGGAAATGATGCTTGTGGGATGAAGATTTGGGAATTCTGAGCAAAAAATACTCAATATCCATACAATATAATTAATTTCTTCTACTTAATAATTCAATTATCAAATTTTTATATTATTATTTATTTTACTTAAAATTTAATTTTATTAATAATTGAAAATTTTTTTATTCTATTCTTTATTAAAGGACAACCAGCAGATCAATCACGAGATTATTGTAATAAAACTGTTGATGTATTTGAAGATATTTCATCACCGGAATTAACATCACAAAATTATGGAAGAGCACTTACTTGCACATATCGCTTTCGCACATTACGAAGTTCACCTAGAGATTTAGTATTGAGACTTCGTTTTAAAAAATTTAAAGTAGGCACATTAGTTAATGCAACGCACTGCCAGGGTGGTTTTTTACAGGTATATAAGCATATTATATACAAATATTTATATACAAAATTTTAATAATCAATAATATTAATATAAAAAAAAAAATTATTATTTATTTTGTAGATTACCGATGGAAATTCAAAAACAGATGTTTCAAATCGTCGTGAACCCGGTGTATTTTGTGGTGAAATTGAACAACCTCAAACATTTATTAGTGAAACAAGTTATGTAAAAGTTTTATTTCATACAGATAATTTTACGGATCAAGTAAGTTAATTAATATTTAATTATTATTTAATTAAAATTTATGAATTTATGATTTTTAAATTTTATATTTTGAAAGAATTATATTTTGAGAAAAGTTTTTTTTGAAAGAAATTTAAATAATTTTAAAATTTACGATATAAGCATATCGTAAAATAGAAATTGAAGGTTTCTTGCTGAAATTGAGTTTAAGATTTTTTGTAATTAATCTATGAATCTCATTGAACCTTTTATGAGCTGCATTTTCAAATACAATGTGATTAGTTTGTTCCTAGGTTGAATTAAGCATCCTACATAAGTCAATGTGAGGCACTCATAAGTTAAAGAAGTCAAGGAGATGGATTGATGCAAGTTGGAAAAAAGTACATAGGAAAATCTTGGAAAGTAGATTCTTAGATGCGATTCTCGGATATCAGAGACAGCAGCAGAAGGCCTATTGTTCGTAATGTGTTCTTCAAAAGATGCCTCATAATGTGTCTTTCAAGAGGGGACCTATTATATAATGTGTTCTTCCAGAGGAGGCGTTTTTCATAATGTGTTCTTCAAGAAGAGGCCTGTTACATAATATGTCCTTCAAGATGAGACCTATTATTTTGTCTTCCAAGAGATGTTACATAATGTGACTTTTAATTATTTAAGAAGCTTTATAACTGAGAGTTTTTCAAGAGGGGGCCTATTGCATAAAGTGTTCTTCAAGAGAAGATCTATTACATAATGGTATTCTTCAATTCTTTAAGAAGCTTCAAAACTATACCAGAGAGCTTCGCAATCTCTTCCTTGGATTTAATATAATCTACTTGAAGCTGAAAAATTAAAATTGGATTGAACAAGATAATTCTGAAAGTATTTTCTAATGACTTAGTACTACAGAAAACAACTTGTATTAAGTCCTAGTGTACACTACTTCCACAAGCTCTTCTATTACTAATAATAGTGAGTAAAACAGCCAAAACTGAGAGTGAATTACGAGTGGATTTTTTTTAAATAGATCGTCTAGAGTTGAAACCACTAGTTAGTCTTGTTTTGTGTGAATTTAACTTAGAATAGAGAAATAAACTTTTAGTCATTGTGAAGCACATTATTTTATTTCCCATCCGTTTTTTGAATCCCTCCAACAAGTTTTGTGAATATTGTGTGAATTCCTTTGCTTAAATAAAATTTGAGGACCAGTAGAAGCTTCCCTAAATTGAGTCTTAATTCTATTTTTTTTTTCAGACATATTTTCAATTCGATACAAGAGCTGAACAGCAATTAGAAGTATTTTTACGTTATGGCCAACATCCGGAACTTTATCCCAATCGAAGAGGTGAAGTGGTACAAGGGTATGGCATTTATTTATATCCTAATACAATATTTTTTTAAATAAAATTTTTTTTTAATATTTTTTTAGATCGTATTGTGAAAGAGAATATCGTGATTGTCGTTTGCAAGCCTGTTATGTACAATCACCAGCATATCCGGGTGTATATCCACGTGCACTAAAATGTCGTTATAAATTACAAACTAGGCAACCATTTATTAAACTATATTTACAAAATGAACAGTTCAATGTTGATGGACAACGGTATGAATTTTTACAAAAAAAAATTCTAAATTTTGAGCCCTTTTGCATCAACCAATATCTTATTACTAATAAAATAATCATTTTTTGATAAGTGAATGTATTTTACTAATCCTAGATGTTCCATTATCCCAATCCCAGCTCTTAAAGATTAATTTCCAAATTCCCATCCTCAAAACCAAACCTTACGTTTGTATGAAAGGCGCGATACTAAGGTTTGGCTTTAAAATTATGTTTAAGTCACATATTACCCAAAGAAGCTGCGTACAGTTTCAATGAGTGGTTTTCAATGCTCTCCATCACCCTCGTAAAAAAAAATCAAACATCACAGGTTTGTCGTCAAAACATTTTTGGGACAACAAATTGTTCAAAAAAGACTATTTGATTATTGAATTAGTGATAAGTAGTTGGTGCAATAGGTCTCAGATCTATTAAATCTAAATCTTTACTTTTTTTTAATTAAAACCAGTTGTGAAAATATTATGACATGTCCAATGAGATCAATTGGTAGCGGTAATGAATACTGTCCATATGATTGGTTAGCAATATATGATGGTATTGATGAATATGCACCATTAATTGGAAAATTTTGTGGTATCGGGAAATTTCCATTCAGTATAATTGGTAATTATAATGAATTTTAATCTAATAGAATTTTAAAAATAATATTTAATAAATATCTTTCAGGTACTTCACAAAATATGTTTGTTGAATTTGTATCATCACCAGCCGGACCATTATTAAATAATGGTTTTCATTTTAATGTTGGTAATTGGCCGGGACAAGTTGAAACAGCTGGTGTTAAACGTGATGTATGCGATTGGTTGTTAACATCAGATGCATTACGTCAGACAAGTCAAACTGAAGGAATATTTTTAAGTATAGCACATTGGTATCCGCCAAATACCATATGTAATTATCATATAGAAGGACGACGTGATGAAATAATTCGACTTTATTTTCCAAGGTAAATAATAAATACGCAAAATTTTTAATTTAATTATAATTCAAATTTAAAAAAAAAAAATTTTAAATTCAGTTATGGGAATTAAATTTCCAAAAGATCTGTCTGTTTTATTTGTTGAAATTTTCAATTAACATGTGTAGAATACGACATTAAAAAAGTGAACGTCTTTTAAATTACCGATTAGTTCTTTCATATTTAATATTTTTTTTTTTAATGAATAATTTATTATAAATAATATTAAAAAAATAATAAAATTATTTTTAAAATTATTCAAAATATATTCAGTGATAAAATTATAACACGATCTTTTAAATATGAATTAATATTGAACTCATAAAAAGATGAAAATTTAATCTGTAAATAAAGTCATTATCATTTAAAACTAGTTCGTTATTTGTACGATAAATTAAATTAAATAAATAAAAATTATCTTGATTTAAAATATTGAAAGCTTTCCTTTAAAAATTATTTACGTCAATAAAAAATTATTAATAAAGCCGATAAATATCAAATTAAATTGAAAATAAACTTTATTTAATATTCTTAATTTACTTAATTTAAATTCCTCCTAAACGTATGCAATTTTTATTCAATTTTTCCTTTAACTAACATTATCTTATAGTTTTCGTATAAATCGTATCGAAGCACCAATATTACCGTATGAAGGTGATTGTGCCGAATCTTTAACAATATATGATTCATCTGGCCCGGATCCAGCCCGTATAATAAAAACATTTTGTGACACATTTTCAAGGCCTATGGAAAAAATTGATTTTGTTAGTACATCATCATCATTATTTGTTCGATTTAAAAGTAAAACTGGTTCATATAGTGGTAGCTCATTATATTACTGGGCTCATTATGATTTCTTTAATAATACACGTTACGGTGATCATGTATTTAATACATTGTGTGATGAAAATATTTATGCATGGAAACGTTCTGAAGGTAGAATACGTTCACCATTAAATACATTAATATTTAAAAGAACAGCCGGTTCAGATGTTAGATGTCAATATAAATTTTTAACTGATAAACGTTTATATGCCCGGGTATTAATTGAAGTATTATCGGTATCATTTAAAGAATTAGCATTTAATATGAATGCATGTACTAGATGTCATGAAGAACGTGTCGATAAATTAATAATATGGGAAGAAAAAGAAGAATCAAAAACTCAAGATAATTTAGCATGCTTTTGTGATAATATACCTAGAGCTGTACGAGTTATATCGTCTAGCAGTGAAGTTAATTTAGAAATGATTGTACAAGGACAACATGCCATTACAAGTTATTTTAAAAATCCAAATCCATTATTTGAAGCAAACTATGAATTTGTACATGGACCATTATGCGGCCCGATAACTTTTGGTCCATCACCAGAAGGTGAATTAGTATTTCCATATAGGAAAGCATTAGTTATGATGAGTCAACAAATGCCAATTGCAATACCATCATCATCTGGTAATTCAATGTATGATTATTCATCACAACCATCATCATATTCATCATCTTCAACGGGTACTGGATCATCATCATATTCATCATCATCATCGTCATCATCATCATCATCATCATCACTTTTAATGAACACAAATCAATCAATATCAGATTATAAAACATCTGAACAACAAAATATGTACCTTAATAAAAAAGAAAAATGTATATGGGAATTAAAAGTTGCTGCACAACGTGATTTATGGTTACATTTAGAAAAATCACATTTTAAAGGACGTACATGTGAACATGCTAAAATTGAAGTATATTTATCTGGTCGTTTAGAGCCAAGATTTATTGTATGCCCAGAAAATATATCATCAGCAAGAGATTTACCAATATTATCTGCTGCCGAATTAGGGGCCTTAGGTAATGAACAAGAAGCATTACCAGTATTAATACAATATACTGGTGATGGACAACCAGGTAGAAATGCGTTTCGTATTGTTTGGACAGAACTTTTTCATTTACCAAGAAATTCAGAAGGTTCATTAGCTTTATCTTTATTACAAGATAATAATAATAATAATAATTATAATAATAAAAATAATAATAATAATTATAAAAATATTAATAATAATAATATAAATGATTTTAATTGTGATTTTAAATGTCCAGATGATTTCAATACATGTCTATCAAAATTATCATTATGTAATGGTATTATAGATTGTCCGAATGCAACACAAAATATTCAAATATCTGATGATTTTATTTATAAACATAATACTGAGAATTTAAGAACACTTGGTATACAAATATATGATGAAACATTATTAGGTAATTCATTTTTAAATGATGAATCACCAGAAATTTGTTCAATTTATAATCGTTTTTCAATATTATCGTTAAGTAATTTTAAAATAACAGCTGGTATTATTTGTTTAATTTTTGCGATTGTTATAACAGCAATATTTCGTTTTTCATAAAATGAAACAATTCGAAATATCTGGGAAAAAAAATAAAAAATTTAAATTAAATTTAAAAAAAAAAAAACCATGTTACCAAAGACAAAAATATTAAAAAAAAAAAAACTTTTAGAAAATAGAGTTTAAAAAAAATGAAGATTAAATTTAAAAAAAAATACGAGTATATAAGAACTGATATAATTTTTTTTTTCTATTATTATTATTATTATTATTTTATAAATTTATTCTATATATATATATATTTTTATTTTAAAAAATAAAATTATTATATTCTAAAAAAAACAAAAAAAACACAATTTTATTATTCATATTTACTAAAATAAAAACAAAATTAAAAAAAAAAATCAAATAGAATTTATAAATGATTATTATCTTATTGTTAAGATGCTGTTTAAAATTTGGAAGATACAAAAGAACCGAAACAATACAAACATAAGATTTTTAATGTCAATTTATTTCAAAAATGAAAGAAAAACAAAAAACAAAAACTCAATTTTTTTTTATTAAATTTTAATTAAAAAATTTTTTCTATTATTTCTAATTTTGCTCAAGAAAAAAATTATTATATTTAAATTAAAAAAAATATATATTTAATTAAGAGAAAAGAATGAGAATGAAGAAAAAAAACACACACACATATATTATACAGACACAAACACACAAATACAATTAAAAGAAAAAAAAATAAAAGAAGAAAAAAAAACAACAAACGAATTAAATTTAGAAATAAAATATATCATTATAAATTGTGTTTTTATTTATTTTATAAATATAAAGTTAAAATATTTTCCAGGATTAAATTTGCAGACAAGAAATATTGCATAAAATTAGGAGGATAAATTCGGTAAATTACCGTTTTGTAATATAAAATGTTGCGCAGTAATAAATAGTAATGTGTGATAATGTTCTCAATTCTCGATTTCTCAAAACTAAAAAAAAATGTTCCCAAACATTAGTTTGAAATATGTTGATAGTTATTGACAGTATTTGATGTTGCCAACAATTTAAATGTATATGGAAAAATGTTGTCGAAAAGTTTGAATTTGAGATTTGAGTAAAATTTTGAATACCTATTGAAATTTATTTTATTAATGTTGCTACATTTTAGTAGAACATTAGTAGAAATATGTTGATTGTTATTGACAGTATTTGATGTCGCCAACAATTTAAATTTATATGGAAAAATATTGCCAGTTGAAATGAAATTTGAATATAATTTTGAATACCTAATGAAATTTATTTTATTAATGTTGCTTCGTTTTAATGTTTCAAAATTGTTTTGAAGTAGTTGATAAATGTTGCTAAACATGTATGTATTGAGTTAAAAACAGAACTTTGAAAATAAAATATGCTTATGCAATGCTTTTGTTCGCTGAATTAAGTTAAAAAGAATAGAGCAGGAGGTTTTTGTTGTATTTTTTTAATTTCAATATTTTAATTTGATATTTTGATACATTTTTAAAAAACTATAAGGAAATGAAAAATGCACTAACAAATTTATTATACAACAAACCGAAGCAAATTCTCTGAATATGAAGCAAATTCCTTGCTTTAATTAGAATTTAACCACGTTCTTTGTCTGTAGATCTGACCAATGCCTATCTCTTATGTAAGATAACAGATGGTACACAAAAATTATCATATTCTTAATCTTACAAAACAACTCCATCCGAATATAATGAACAAAACTGAAGCCTATTCTAAGTGACTGGATGAATACCTTGCATTCTTTAAACGACTTAAAATAAAAATAAATCCTGTCTTTACAAAGGTTTCAAATTAAAAAATATCGATTAAAAAAGATCGTAAATATGAAAACTCTATGATTAATAATAATCCAAGTTTGACTCCAAAGTTCTCTCAATGCGCTCAGTTATCACTGAACACCGATTTATAGATTAATAGTTTGATTAATACCTGCTTTATAGAAACTTAAGGCATTGACTAGACTCTTAATTAAAATAGGATGTGCAACAAATGCTCTGTATAAAACCAAGTACAGAAAAAAATCCAGGATAAAAAACACAGGAAGAATAGGTAACATGATAATGATATCTGAAAATTTTTTAATAATCTTAATAAAATTAACACAAACGCTTTCTTTTTGTTTCTTTTATAAATTAATATCGGCTCTTTGTTTTTTTTTTTATTTATTTCTTACTATTTTTGTATTTTTTTTTTGTTTTATTATTAATATGCTTGTATAAATACATTTATTTATAATAATATATTAATTCTTTTTTCATTAATTTAATACACCATTTTTTTTTCAATTTTATACTTTTTAAAAAAATGCTCCGGAATTTTTTAATCATTTTTTTTTTTGTTTTTTGTTTCTTGTTTTTAACTAATAAAAAAAATATACATGCAAACAAATTATATATATATATTTTACATATTTAAAAATTAATTGTTCTTAATTAGAATATTAAAGAAAATGAAAATTAAAAGATAAATATTTAGTCAAATTTATAGTCTGTTCTATTTTACTTTAAAAATTTTGAGTTTTAATACAATGAAACTGTTGCCAAACAAATGTATATAATTAACTTTAAATTAAAAAAAATTACAAATATACAAAAAAAAAATCCTATATTTTAAAATTTATTTACAAAAAAAATTTTGTTAAAATGTTATTTTAAATCAGAAAAATTTACAATAATTCATTTACGCGTTCATTGTATTCCAAAGCATTCGCTTCAGATTCATTTTATTAGCAATTTACTGAATTAGATACATGTATCTAGAAACATTTTTTTTTATATTTTCAATGTTTCATTTTTATTTTGTTTCTTAAGAGCACACAAATTCACTGTTTCACTATGAAATTTTTTAATGTAAAGAGAAATGTTGCTAAACATTTTATAATGTATATAAAGGTTGTAAATAAAGAAAACATATTGCAAGAATGTAACAAAAGAACAGTTTTAAGTAAAAACTGTTATAAAAAAAGATTTTAAGTAATTTTGAAAATAAAAATTTAAGTGTTTTTATTAAAATTATTTTTCTTTAAAAACATTTCTTAAATTAATAATTTAGGGAATGTTTAAAAACAGTCAGGTACATTTCATATATAATTTAATATTTATATGTTTGTTATAATAATATAATAAATTGGGATTTATGTTTTTTTTTTTTTATTTTATTTTAAATTTTTCTAAATTTATTTTTTTTTTTTATGTTTAAATAAATTTATATTATAAATATTTTTGAATAAAAACACTTAAAATTGAAGAGAAGTTAAAATAGGAAGAACCGAATAGAAGAAAATTTTTAAAGTAATTCAAATAAGTTTTAGAAAAATAGGAATATGATTTTTTATTTGAAATATGAATTGAATACGCCTGGAAGCCCCTAGGATTTAAATTAAACTCTGTATAAGGAAGTATATGAGCTTGAATTGCAATTGAACTTGAAAATAATACCAAAGTATTGATCTGGAGTGAAAAATTATCTATCTAAAAATCGAAATAACATTACTTTTTATTTGAAATATGAATGAAATGCGCCTGGAAGCACCTAGGACTTAAATTAAACTCCATATACGCAAGTATACGAACTTTAATTGTAATAAAACTTGATAAAAATACCAAAGTATTGATCTGGAATGAAAAATGATCTAGTCACACCCAGCTAGGTTGTTATATTAAATTTGTACAATATTGAATATTGATTTGATTTATGTGATGTGAAATGGAAGTTTACCAGCTTTCCGATTGAAAATTGTCAAAATTATAGGGCAAACAAATGGTATATGGTTGTTCATAATTATAGAATTAAATAATAAGATAAGATTAAGTAAAAATTGAATATTTGGAGTCTTTTGTTGTACAACTAAATTAATTAAAATCAAAAATTTATTGTCTAGGTAACAAGTGGCAGCACAAATTAATTGAACATTTAAAAAAGTTGTATAAATATCTTTTACTAATTTGTAATATGAAAATTGATAGCCCTTGGCAGCTCTGGTTCTAAAAAAATTAATTGTATTTTTAATTGTATCTTTATAATTTATTTAAAATACTAATATTGAAGCTATTTGCAAGAAGTTCAAGAGGGCTGAAGCCTTATAAAATATTTTTATAATTAATCTTAAATATTCCATATTTCAAATAAAATTAAATATTCACAAAATATCAGTGCTCTTAATAACAAAATAAAGAAAATATTTAATTATCATTAAAAGGAAGTTGTATTATTATTAGTATTACAGGAGAATTTTATAAGGTTTAATTTTTTTTTTTACATAAGTACATAAGTTTTTTAATTTAATTTATTTTATTTCAAAATATAGATATATCTTTTCATTGAAATATAAGTTCTTACTTTTTTTTTTATTTATAATTTTTATTTTTTTTAAAAAACTATTCGAAATTAATTCAATATAATTTATTTTCATTTTTTTTATTTTTATAACATAAAATAAACTTTATTTTGTATTTTTCCTCCTTCTTTAAAGGTTTAAATTAAAAAATAAAATAAAATAATATTTAATAATAATAAAAAAAATTTATTCTTAATACATAATAATAAAAATAAACTAATAATAATAATAATAAAAAAAAAATAAAAAATAAACATTTTAATTAAAAATTAAGATAATAATAATTTCAATTTGTTTGCATTATTCTCCTAAAAAAATTAAAATAAAAATTAAAAATATTTAAAAATAATAGAAATTAATTACAATAGCAAGCTTAATATTAAATTTAAAAAAATTAAAAAAAAAAAATCTGGTAATACTTTTTTATTAGAAAAATTGTTTTGTATTTATTTATTTTTTTTTTTGTTTTTTTTTTTTTATATTTTTTTTTTTTTTTAATTTTATTTTTTTTTAAATATTTACGTAGAAAAGCTAACGTAAATATTCAATTTAAATATATATTTATATTTAAAAATTTATATATATAATATATTCTATGTATATGTATAAAATGTCAAGAAAAATATTTATTATGTCATTTTTTGTGTTTTTTTTTTTATTTTATTTTTATTATTTTTAAGCTTAATAGCAGACACAATACTTTTATAGGAGAGATGACAAAAGTCCCAGAGTCAAAAGATCCCGGAACATTGTGACATGTCACAAGAAGTGGACCAAAAATAAATATAATAGTATAAATTTCAAAATATTGCGACTTATGACTTGGGGGGATTATAATTCACAGAAGTCGCCTAAAAAATTAGACATAACTCCCCGCGTGATTAAGTTTTAAAACCAAACAACAATGTAGTAGCAAAATTTTGAATTAGTAGCGAATTTAAATTGGTAACAAAATAGGAGTTTTGGAAAAAACGGAAGTTCTTCAGTTTCTTCAATATGAATTTAATCTAATATGTATTTATTATTTTTTTAATTAATTTCGAAAATAATTAAAATTGTATTAATAGTGAAAATCCTCTTTAAAAATTTCATCTTATATTTGAGAAAATTTCAGGTGTCCCTGACATCGTACGTAAATGTGTTTGCGACGTCGTAAATACATTGTCGCATGATCGTTAATGTAAACTACAAAAATTTTACATTGTCTCATGATCGTAAATTCATTTTACATTGTATTCGCGACCCATTTTCACGACGCGTGTTGTAAAATTGAGTATCGAAAATTTTTTGTATACACGAACAAAAAAATCAAAAGTAATTTGAGTTTTGAAGTTTAAATTTGAATTTAAACTTTTCAAAGATTGTTTCTGTAGAAAAAATTTAAATTTTTGACATTTCATTTTGACACAATCGAAATTGTAAACAAAATACATTGTATTTTCGACACAATGTGTTCAGAAATTTTACATTGTGTTATTTTCACATTGTATCAGGTTGAAGTTTTTTTTACGACATTTACGATGTCACCCTGTATGAAGTCATAAGTTCCCGGGTGACTTTTCGCCCACTAATCTTGAGACATAGTTCCCTGGCAGATATTTTGGAACACTTATTGTGAGTCAAAATTCCCGGGCGACTTTTTGCCACACTAATTATGAGTCAATAACTCCCCCGGGAATCTTTTGACTCCAGAACTTTTGTCAACCCGCCGCCATCTTTTATACATTAATAATTTAAGTTTAAAAATTAAATTAATCTGTTTTTTTTTCTTTTTGAATAAAAAATTCTAAAAAACAAAAAGGTTAAGTTATTAAAATATTAATTTTGAATTTATTCAACTTAACTTTTGCATTTTTTTCCTAAATATAATATAATTAATTATTTAATTTATTTGTTTTTTTTGTTTTTTTTTTTGTTAGTTTTAAATTTAATTAATATTTATAATAAACATGAAAAAAAAAAAATTATGGGAAATGTGAAAGTCTTAAATTAATTTTTAATAATATTAATTTATAATTAATAAAAATAAGTCAAAAAAAAAAAAATTGTTAATATATAAGAAGGATTCTCGGCTTTGTGCACACATCACTGTATAAAAATAACCTTCTCATTTTTTATAATTAATATATATATATAAAAAAAAAATTGACAGTTTTTACAGTTCTTTTTAGGTTAAATTTGGACAGTTTGTTTTTTTTTTTTTAATGATAAAATTTAATTATAATTTAATTTTTTTATTTTAAAACTGATCAACAGTTTGTTTGGTTTTTTTTTTTTTTAAATTTTAATTAAATTTATTCATTTATATT
This sequence comes from Dolichopus griseipennis, assembly GCA_963082915.1. NCBI lineage: Eukaryota > Metazoa > Arthropoda > Insecta > Diptera > Dolichopodidae > Dolichopus > Dolichopus griseipennis. The sequence goes on along the minus strand of OY720445.1, from coordinate 84,748,649 downwards.
TTAAAAAATAAATTAAAAATAATATGAACACATTATTAGAGAAGAAAGAGTAAGAAAATGTTTTTTTTTTTTTTTATTGAGTTTCAATAAAATTTTGGCAGTGTTATTCTTTTTTTTATGGAATGACGTTTTAAAAAATGAATGATGTTTTAGAAAAATGAATTTTTTTAATTTTTTTTAGAGTGTTTTAAAGAGTTTTTTTTTTTTATATGTATGTATAAAAGTAATAAAATATTATTATTAAAAATATATTTCCATACGTTTTTTTTTTTGTTGCATATATGGTAACACTAAAATTTTTTAAATCTATTTTTATATTTAAATAATATCAAATGTCATTTTAGTAGAACTAATAGAAATACAACTAATTATAGATGAAGAGAACTTGTCAAACTGGATTGACATTTGAAAATTTTGAAGTAGGAGCTGAAAACAAGTTATTATAAAATATATTAGAAGGATAATGAACTATTTGAATATAATTAAGAATTAAAATACAATTTTTTCTGTTACAGATGGTAACACTAAAATTTAAATGTCAAATGTCATTTAAAAAATTATAGAATGTGTAAAAAAATTGGAACTGGATAGATAGAAGAGAACTATTCAAATATGATTGACATTTCAAAATTTCAATGTCATTTCAATTTGGAAATTTCAACGTAATTGACATTTGAAAATTTCAATGTCATTTCCAATTGAAAAATTTTGAACTTGATTGACATTTGAAAATCTTGAAGTATAGGACTGAAATTAAGTTATTATAAAGTATATTAGAAGGATAATGAACTACATATTTGAATATAATTAAGAATTATATTAATAAAAAGTTAATATTAAAGTATATAATAAAAAAGTATTATAATTTTAGTGAAACCAGTATTGAAATAACAAAAAAAAAACCGTATGGTCACTCTAATTTAATGTTTACTTTTTTTTTTAATAGTTAATGCACATTATAAGAAATCCGAGTTTTTGTTTTAAAGCATTTAGAAAAATATTTGTTTCTAATATTTTTTTTTTTTAAATATTATTTAGCTTGTGGAATATACAAAATATCTTATTTACAAATTAAATTTTATTATTAATTCTTTCTTATTTTAAATCTAAATATATATATATATATATATAAAAAAAGGACACTTAATTTATTTTTATGTTTTATATTTTAATTTATACATTTAATTTTGATTAAATTATTGTTTTTTGTTTTTAATTAATTTGTCTAATTATCAATTTGTATTTTGTTATTTAGTTTTATTTTTTAAGTTGATGTTTTATCTTTTCTTAATTTTACAAAAATTTTACAAAAATTATTGTGCAGATTCCATGTTTTTTTTTGTATTTCAATTTAAAAAAATATATTATTTTACATAAAAAACTTCTATAAATATTTCTATTAATTTTAAATTATTTTTATTTTGTAAAAATAAAATATTAACACTTATACTGTATATATATAATTTATATACATTAGATATAGTATATAAATGTATTTACATAAATATTAATTGGGAATTGTTTGTTTTATTTTGTTTTTCAAAAAAAAAAAAAAAAGAAAGATCATAACATTGCAATTGATTTGATTGGATAAGTCTGGGTACAAGGGGGTATTGATTATCAATCTCTTAGATTTTTACTTAACAGTAAATTGTTATGATGTCCTGATAAATGTCTTACTAATTCTTGCATTGATTCAAAATACATTGAACAAAAACAACAACTATAACGATTGACAGAATCTTGTCCGCCATTTATGCTTATAATATTTCTATGTACTGAACACAAATGTTTAAGTAAATGAGCTTTTTGTTTGAACATTGCCACACATAAACGGCAAGCAAATGGTTTTTCACCAGTATGTACACGTAAATGTGTTTTTAAATTCCATGACATACCAAATTGTTTTCCACAATATTCACATCTATATTCTCTAACTACATTACCACCACCACCACCTCCAGTTCCACCGCCACCAGTACCACTACGATCACTGCTACCTCGATCACCACGATCACTACCTAAACCACCTGGTCCACCACCACCACTTATTGATGAACTATTTGAATTGCAATTACGATTATTGGATAATTGTACTGGTTGAATATCATTTAAATTTCTATCATTGGGATTATGTAATGGTGATTGAAAACCTAAAACAACACTACTATTTGTACGTAAACTATTTAATCCGATTCCTGGCGGTTGATGTGATGCTGCGGCAGCTGCAGCAGCAGCTGCTGCTGCTGCATTTGGCCATTGATATACAAATGATTGTGGTATTGCTGGTATTGTTGGTCGATCATCATCTGGACTTTGTGGTCTTGATCTTAAACCACCACCACCACTACTATTATTTATATTTGTATTTATACTATTATTATTGCTATTACTGTGATGATGATGATGATTATTAAAAACTGAATCTGAATTAGTACTTCGAGGTGATGAAATATTTCGGTCAGAATTGAATTGCACTGGCGGTGTTGTGGTTGGAGCATTTAATATACGTAAATCTTCTAGAAATGATGAACTGTACGGGACAAACGGTTGACTTTGATTTGGTGAATTATGAAAACCGGGTCGTCTTTTTCGATGCGGTGTTACAACATAATTTTCTGGTGATATTTGTAAAAAATCATGTTCTGACGGTGGTTTTAATATTTCTGAATCCGGTGGTTGATGATAATATGTTTTTCTTTTTGTACGTAAATGATCTAATAGCCTTGTTGGATTATTATTTAAGATTTTTTTATGCTGTGGTATCATTTCAATAACAAGATTTTCATCACCCGAATCATCTTTACGTTCACGATTTAATGATAAATTAACTGGATCTGATGAACATCGTCTACCTCTTTCAACAACACTATCTGGTGGTTCATTTGTTGTTGTTATACTGTGATGTGATGATTTGCCATCATCATCACATTTTTCATCATTATTATATATATCATCATCTTCACTATTATCATCATTATTATTTAATGTATGATGATGTTTTTGTGTTTTTTCATCTGCATTGGAATTATTTAACCTAAGATTTATGTGTGGTGGAGGGGTTTGTCTTTCTTCTAATTCTTCATCTTCATTTTTATTTATAATATCATCATTTTCAACTTTATCACTTTCACTTGTATTATTAACATTATAACGATTATTATTACATTTTTGTTGTTCATCTTCATAACTGCTACTATTACCACTATTTTCATTTGAACATGCTTCACGTTTAACGGAGACACGTGACGGTGATGAATCTGAACTTATACAACGTACTTTTTTCCGAACATCTGATATATCTTCATTGCCCGATGTACTGTCAAATGTTGAACGTGTTTCTGTATTACGATATAAAAAACAATCACCACCATTACCACCATTGCCACCAACACCAGCATTTATATTATCATTTTGTTGTCTTCGATTATGTGATGTTGTACGAAAAATATCACCAGATAATTTCTTTTTATCAATTGTCCGCCAATCCCCGGATTTAATTTGTAATAATGATAATAAATCATGTAAATATTCCAAATCATTAACTGGTATAAATGTTTGTCCTAAATATAAAAAATCTAATAAAGATCGAAAATATGTTACATCAACATCTGGAAAATATACAGTGGTAATGCCTTCAGTTGCGGGAGTTTCTTGCAATAACATTCTGTAATACAAAAGTATCAAATTAATTATTTTTGTATTAATTTTTTTGTAAATAGAATTATATACCTGATTAAAGGGCTTGCTGCTGCCAATACTAATTTATGTGCTTTTAATTTTTCTTTTTTCTCGCATATAATTAATAAATCTGCTGGATACTCACCGCGAAATGCTGCACCAATTTCTTGGAGAATACATTCGCCGTGTTTGCTATATTGCAACATCAGCATTCTAGAAAGCTGCAATTAAATAAACAAAAACAAATTAATTAATTAATTAATTAATTATAGAAAATATATTAAAATTTTAAAAATATAATAATCAATTGAATTATAACTAAGTCAAATAACAGTATTATTGAAACATCCTAAAAGTATGCAATATTTTTTAAAATTACAAAATCTTAAGTAATTTCCTTCACAACATTATTTATAAAGGTCCCACAATTTACAGTAAAGGTCAGAATTATGTCATTGAAAGTTAATTAATTAATTTTTTTAAGCTTTCGAAATTTTTCGAACTTTTAAAAGTACACATACCAGTATAAAAACAAAATTAAATCAAGATGTTCAAAAAATACTTTTTAAAAAAATTAATTTCCGTCATATCAGATAAGTTTTAAAATTTTTTTTAACTGGTCATTTTTTGTTTTTTTTTTTTTTTTTAATTAATACCATAGTCCATAGGTACACAACTTGATGATCAAGTGTCAGAGTTGATTTGGGTATACTCTAGTTTACCAAAACAAAATAAAATCAAAATAAAAAACTGGTACTTGAGCAATTTTTCAACAATATTGAAATAAAAAATATTTCAAAGTGATTCTTTTAAATTTTTAAAAATAGTTTTAATTAAAACAAAAGTGTAAAGTAAAAACAACAACGTCATAAAGCTGAAAAAATTTATTTTAAAAAAAACTTTCAAACATTTTCTCACTATAAAAGAAAAAAAACGAAGATTGAAAATTTTTTTAAAATTATTCACATTTAGTTGAAACCAAAACTTAAGAAAAACTTTTTTAAAAAATTTTACAGTTCATTATATCCCACCATTTTTTTTTTTTTGTTTTTTATTTCAAAATCTTAAAAATTCAGTCATCATCATTAACAATCACTATTATGTTGTACTACCATCATAGCCATAGTCATCATCATCATCACCATCATTTTAATCATCCACCAAATCTTAATTTCACATTTATACCATAATTTTACACTATTGACGATCCGATCATATACTTTTAAAAAAAAAAAGGTGATTGTTTCAAAAAGTTGGCTTTTGTTATTGCGCTATTTATAAACTCCCCAAAAACAAAAAACCAAACAACATCATTGGTATTTTTCGTTTTTTTTTTTGGCTTTTGTGCTTTGGCTTTGGTTTTTAATAATTTTTTGTATATTGTATATATATTGTATAGTGAAGGTAAAATATTAAAAGTACTTTTTCCTGAATTTTTATTAAAAACTTATAAAGAAATAAAAGAATTAAAAATGAAAAAACCGGAACACGAAAAGCAAATATTGTTTTGTTTTTTCATACTATGTAAACTTTTTAAAAGAAAAATATTTTTAAAAAAATGATATACAGTTGATTCTCGAAATAAATAACCAAATAATTAACAGATTTTTTACAGTACAGCAACCGAAGCAACGTACTATAAAACTTGAAGTCAAGACACCCTTTCGATGGTCCTGATTCAAAGATTACCTTAGAGACATAAACAGATGCACTTGAAATTTTTAAAATGTTTACAATAATTATTCTTATCATAGCCTCAAAAAAATTAAAGGCCTCGACACAAACATGTTAATGTACTATTTAAATAAATTTGACCATTTTCCAGTTGAAAAGTATTGCTTTTATAAGAAGCAGACAAATAGATGATGAATACTGTAATTTTTTAAATACAAATCCAATGAATGAATAATTTTAATTTTTATAAACCAAGGTGAAGATGAGAATCTAATGCCTCTTTTGGACGCAATTTAAAAAAAAAAAGAATAGTTAGTTGTTGAGTTATTACAATTGATTTATTTGACCTTCTATTTATTTCCCTTAAAACTACATGTAAATATTTTCATGCAAAATCAAAACTCCTATGCATCAGTTTTTTTTTTAAAAATCCAGGCCTGAAAAATTTTTAGGCCATGGCCCTGGAATTAATTATTTTCGAGACATGTTGGCATATCCTGAACTTCATTATTTTAAGTCATTACGCTATATTTAGGTCTTTTATTATTTTTTAATTTCTGACACCACGTCCAGGCCTGTATTATTTTGAGACCATGATATCATATCTACCCCTTTAGCGTACATTTATTAAGTACCTTTCTTATTTTAAGGTCATGATGCCATGTCCAGAATTTTATTATTTCAAAATCATAACACCATTGCCACATACTTTTAATTTGAAAGCCATTACTTCCCAGGCCTTTTTATTATTCCATTACCCATGTCAATCTTTATACAAATAAACATTTTCTCGACGACTTTCAATATTAAACTATTCTGTATTTTCAATAAAAACACAAAAACCTCCAACTCTATATGAAATTTACTTTGCAATTTTTTATCTCTTTCTAACTCACACTTTTCTTTCTTTATTTTTTGAATTCACATAATTATATCGCAATTTTTTTTACAATTCTTTTTTTTAATTTTTATTTCTTTAGGCCTCGAATTCAAATATACCTTCTCTTCTCTTTCTTCTTTTTAAAACCCCATTTTCATCTTATATATGGTTACAAAAACCATTAAAAAACCCTATCAACTTGTTCAACATATTCAACAAAAACTACAACACAAAACTAAAAAAAAAAAAAGAAACTACGCTTATCTGAGCGAATCAGTAAAACAAACAAGGAAAAAATAAGCCTATAAGTTTTTCAAAACAGTTAAAAAAACCATTTCGCAATGGTTTTTTTTTTTTTTTGCTTATAATACAGTTAGTTATACACATACATACACAAATACAGTCATATAAAGTAACGGTCTTAAAATTAAGTAAAAAAAAAAAAAAAAAAAAAAAAATTTTTAAGACTAGAGGTAACAAACAATAAATATGATGATAATAAATTGTTTAGTGTTTAGCAATAGGGTATAATTACCACAAATAGGCAAAGAAAATACCGAATACAATTTTTATACACGATATGGATACGAACGTAGGTATATAATATAAAATAAATGCTATTAATAGTAAATGGTATTGGGCAGCTAGAAAATAAAGAAAATTTATAACAGTAAAAAATATGTTTTTTTTTTTTTTTTTTTTTTTTTTTTAATTAAGTTGCACTCTAATTACTGCCGCGTAGTTAAATTAAAAGTAGAAATCCAAGGAGAGACATTTTAAAAAACAAAAAACTTTAAAACCAATTTTCAACAGTAACATAACATAACATAATATATTAATGTTGGTTGTTGGTTGTTGTTGTTGTTTTTTTTTTTATTGAAAAGCAAAAGAAATCTGCGCACGTAAAAATTAAAAATTACCTTGAAACTTTGAAGTTTGTTTTCGATTTTCTCCCTCTACTAGCACACAAGTATAAGTATAGTAAATTCGTTTTCTTTTTGTTATTATTGTATAATTAACAGTCTTCTTTCATATGTTAGTTAAAAATAATTTTATATATATATATATACATTTGTACAAAAATATATATATATATATGAAATGACTTAAAAAATAAAATAAACCTGAAAGCAATTTATTTAAAGTATTCTTGAAGTTGAAAAACTATATGGAAAATTTTTTTTTAATTTTTGTTAAATGCGCGATATGAAAAACTTTAAAAAAATTAAAATAAACTGTAAAATGTTTAGTACTTTTGAGTACATTGAGCAATTGTTTTGGGATTTAATGACTTAATATTTATTTTTAAATGTAATAATAACTAAATATCTAATTATGAAAGAGAGTTGAAGTAGAAAAGAGTATAAAGAAATCCAATGGAATGAATATACTGCCTGTTCTTTAGTTAACAAGCTTCAAAATTTATTATTTACTAATATTTAATTATTAATTACATAATACATGCTTTTAATATTAAATATAATTACTAATTAGTATATTACATAATATGATAATTAGATGCTCTTTGATAATTAGAAATTATTAAAATCGTTTCGAATCAAGAGAATTATAAATTTTATGTGGACCTATAGTAAGTAGCTTATGAAAATCACGGAATTATTATTTATTATTTGACCACTGAAAACTATTTTCAAGTATTTGGTAAAATTTATTCGTTATGAAGCAGATTTTTTTTTAGTATCCTGGCCTGTATTATTTTTGAGTCATGCCTACATGACTAGGGCTTTATTATTTTGAAGCCATGACACCATGTCCAGGAATTTATTATTTGGAAGTCATGACGCTATATTAAAGGCTTTATTATTTTGGAGCTATGACACCATGACCAAGGCTTTGCAAAGCAAGATTAATTCTCTTTAACTCTCAATTAACTCTCTTTAATGCATTTGATAAAATAAATATCTGTCAAAATGATAAAATTGAAAAATAAACAACTAATAATTTTAGGGCTGTTAATTAATTATTTATATAAATACGATATATATGTTATTGCTTACATTGAACAAGTCTTATTTATCAAATTAGGGCTAAAAAGAATTTTTCAATATGTTGATCAACTAAATAGTCTTAAAATTTTTTAGTTCAAATTAAATATAACAGAGGATTGATTAGATATCATGGATTCTTTTATGGATTTTCAATTAACTACGCATCCCCATTGCTACAAACTTCTATAAAAATTCAATTCACAAAATTTAAATTTTTTTAGATTCTAGCACTAAACACTGACCCAATTTTAATAGAATGCTTTGATATGTTCCTTACATAGGTATAATAATGAAAATTCAATCGTTTCAAAAAATCTGTCCTCAAAACAAATTCGTTGATGTCTAAAAATTTAACATCTTTATATTGTTAATAAATCGGAGCTATATGCATCGGTTCACTATACACAAATATCCCGATTTACGTCATTAATTTAATTGGTTCCACAAAACCGAAACGTTTATCGTAACTATGTAAATCGGAAGTCGGAACCCTAATTTTTTTATTATACTCAATGCACATGATTAATTTTTCCACATTCATTCATAAGTTCGAGTATATGCGGGCTTACTTCATATTTTGACATACATGTGGGATTATAATGGAAAAACCATACAATTTCTTAGTTAACTTAATATAACTTCTTTATTAACAATTATAATTCAAATATAATTCCTTTTGCAATAATTAATACTGTACTTTTTACTTTTAATCGTTTTATCAATTTATTTTTTAAAATGCTTCTTGACTCTCCGACGTCCTAATGCAGAAAGCTGTTTTCCTACATACATGCATACTTTAAATTTTCTCAACTCAGGGTTAATAAAATTTTTCATATCCCTGATTACAGAACCATGCTTTTATATTTCAATATATTTGTAACTCTATATTAAAACTAGAGTTTTAAATCAAAACTTGAATAGAATAAAAATTGATGCCTGTTATATCGAAAACCGAATCGTCGTAGATCAGATATAAAACCAGGTGTATATTTTTAAATTAATTTATAAATTTTCTTCCCATAGATGCCTCATCATAAACGTTAGTACAAAATATGAATTACTTTCTATTTACATAATATAATATACTGCAGACAATCTTCACCAACTAGTTTTATACCTCTGCTGATTCTTCTTCTAAAGATCTTTCAAAAAGCTTATTTCATAATTTAATTCAATTTTTTTTTTTTTTTTTTTTTTTTTTTTTTTTTACTTTAGTACCAACTTAAATATAATTAATATAACATTACATACAGTTTTTTTTTAAGATACTTATGTACATAATATCTACATTATTATTATTAAAAGTATTTATTCCACAAACTCGGAAATGGTTTTCTAAAAATAACAAATAAAAAAAAAAAAAATTAAAACAACACAAGCATTAATAAATTCCATTATGTGTAAGATGTATGAATAAAGTATAAATACCATAATATTTATATATACATACTATTATATACATTAAAATCACTATTACTATAAATACATATAGGTATTCATTTTTTAAATCTTAAAACTGAAATGAAGTCAGCTTTAAAATTGTATCTACTACAATCTATATATAACTTGTCTCGTCTCTTACTACTAACCACTAATCAGTATCCATAGATACTTATATAGTACATATACATACACATACCTATTGGATGAACAAGATTAAGAAAAGTAACCTGACTTAATGAAAGTCTAATTTGTTTTTTTTTACTCTTTTTTTTTTTTGCAAAAGGTAATTTTTGTGTTGCAACAATATACGAGTACAACAACAACAAACAGCAACAAAAGCAACAGCAAAAAAAAAAACGATAAAAAAAACATTAACAAAGAAAAATAATAAAAAAAAAAAAAAGAAAAGCATAAATATTAACCTTGAAAAACAGGTTTAATGTACGGTAGATTAGTAATAAAAAAAAATATAAAGCAAAAATGAAAGAACACTTTGATTCAACACACAAATTCACAATTTATAAAGCAACGGCAACAATACAATAACAACAACAACAACAATAAAAAAAAACTGTTGAAGAAAAGTAATAAAAAGAAATAAAATTAAAAAAAAAACAACAACAACAACAATAAAAAAAGAGACAGTGAAATAATTAATAAAAAAAAAACAGCGCGACCTACGGAACATCAAATAAAGAAATAAGAACCCAGAAATATAATCTTATTTTTCAAAAAAAAATTTTATATTTCCTATCACCCAAATTAATGAATATAACAACATTTACAACAATAACAAACATAAAATAGCAGCAGCAGCAGCAACACAAAAATAATATAAAAAAAAAAAACAAAAAAAAATTCTAATAATAAGAAAACTTCAAAGTCAAATTTTTAGACATATTAGACACACACAGCATTTTTTTACCAAACTCTAACCAAAACCCAAAAATTCAAAAATAACAAATGAAAAAAAAAAAGGTTTTAAAATTAAAAAAAAAACACGTTTTCATGGCCGTCGATCTAATAAATGATTTATAATAACGAATTTTTCAAAAAAAAAAAAATTAATGATTTTAAATATAATAACATGTACATAATTATATAGAAATTTAGTTGATTTAGTCAATAATAAGATATTTGCAATTGGAGAATATTTTATTAACGTAAACAAGACAAGAATTACTTAAAACAGCTGATGTCAAATGTCAAAGTTATATATTTGACATTTAAACGCGTATTTAAATCTTTAAATATTACTTAGTTATTAGATAGTGAACGAATGCAAGGCAACTGTGACAAAAGCTGAAAAAACTTTAAAAATCATCACCATCATCATCTTCATCATCATCATCATCATCACCTTCATCATCATCAATTTCATCATTATAATATTGAATTTGTAAATCAAACAAATTAAGTACATATACTCGTATTACGAGACCAACTGATTTTCATAATTTTTTTTTAAATAATAGTTATTTAATACGACTGCGCACGGTATTCTAAATATTTTTCCAAAATTTTCCAATTTTAATTTTCAACCATTTAAAAAAATATGCCTACCGATCATTTATCCTACTGGCTCGTATTTCGAGGTGTAGGCAGATACTAGTAAAATACATATTAATTTTCAAAATTTGACATTATTGTCAAATTATTTTATTTTACATAATTTGACATTTGAAATTATAAATAATTGTACTGTCAAATTTCGCTATTTAATTTCATTGTAATAATAACGGTTTTTTGACATTTACTACATTTTTGACACTGACGTTTATTTTATTGATGTTGGTTTAAAAGCATTATAATTTAAATTAATCAAACCGTAGTTTTATTTTCGAAATTCGGACCCAAAAAAAAATTTAAAAAAGCCTTTCACTGAATTTTATAAAGTTAACTTAGTCTGAAAAGTTAACTTATCTTGGCAACATATAGACTTCTAATTAAGATCAGAGAATTAATATTAAAGAAAGTCTAGTTTAATTGTACTCAATGTGGGAACCAAATAATATTTAATTAATCACATTACCATTTTAGGAATCACTGATGGTCAACTGACTACAAATCTTAATAAATTGATAATGGTGTAAAAAAAATATTATGAAAGCTGTCATTTTTGAGAAAAACTCTTATTACCAACAAAAGTCAAACTCTGATATAAGCTTTATTACAGCAACATTTTATAGCGACAACTGAGCGACCTGCGCGTAGGTTAATTAAAAGCTGTCAGTTAATGTCATATTATGAAAGTTATTATTTTAAATAACTTATTTCCGTACAATAAAATCAAATAAATTAATTTAAAATATATTTAAAATATTTAATAGGAAAATTAATAGTTTTAATTAAAGCAATTAAAAATTAAAAATGAGATTTCTATTTATTAAATTCTCAACATTCTAATATATATAGGAAGTAAATAGTTTCTTAAACGATTAATTGATTTTTTTGTGCACCAATTTATTTTAAAAGTAGGTTAAAAAATAAGCGAAGAATAATCAAATGTCAATATTCTCAGATAAATAATCAATAATGAATTTTAGGATGCCTATCACATTTTTGCCTATGCCTATCGCGTTTTGTGTATTTATGTGAAAAATATGTGATTTAAATACTTTTGCAATAAATTACTTAAAACTACCATAGATGTTCAATATCGAATATTCAATTCTTTAAGAAGATTTAAAAAACATTTTCTTAGAAATTCGCAAACTTCAAGCGTTTCTGACATTAAGGTAACGCACAATGAACGTAGCCATGACGCAAACGTCAAATTTATATTTAAAACTTAAGCAACTGTGGCGCCGTTTGTCAAAAATTTTGTTGGTTACTTTCATTGTGTTTAGGAAGTAAAAGTTTATGAATTTGCTTTAGATAATTTTAAGAAGTTAATTAATAATTTCATTATTCAACATTGAAAAAATTATGAAAAAAAGCCCTGAGAAAAATTTTTCAAGCATAATAATGCAAAGTGACAGATCCCCAACTATTAAAGAATTCAAATTTTTAAATAATTTCCAAATAAAAATTAATGAGTTTAAAAAAAAAAAAACAAATTTAAATAATTTTTTTAATTATTTTTAATTTTTTTAATCAAAATCAATTCAATTTTGAATTAAATAAATTAAATTTAAATCTTTTCCGGGTTTTTTTTTTTTTTAAATGCATGATTTAAATTGAAGTTTGATTTTTATTATAATGGTGGAATGTTTTTTCTATTTAAAAGTAAAGTAAAGTAAAATTCAAATCAATATTAACGCTTTCAATTCCAAATCATTTAACAATTTTTGAAGTGAATCAATAGTAGTTGGTGTTGTATTTTTCAATTGTGTTTATTAAATTCGTTTCAATGAGTGATTCTTGTGCTATTATAGTACTTATACACTATTTAAGAACAAAGACTGCACTTTATTTAAAAAAAAAAAATCACAACAAGTTTTAAATTAAAATTTTATATTATAAGTATTTTTAAACTTTCATAGACCTTGATATAACTATAAAAATTTTTATTTAAAATGGTTGTTTTGAGCTTGTTTTGTTATTTTTAAAGTAAAATTTTTTATTAATATATTTTCATTTAACTTTTTGTCTGGATTTAATTAATTAATTAATTTAAAATGTGAGAATTATTTTTCAAATAAGTATAGAAAATCAGTTAATTTCTATTCGTATAGATCTGAAATCTTGAATTAAGTTTTTTGAGTTTATTGTATAATTATGTTAAATTTTTTTAATTAAAAATTAAATTTCAATAAGGTACTTTCTAAAGCTCCGTCTCACTAATAAAGTCAGTAGTTTAAAAAATTATTTAAATTTTCTTTAAAAAAAAAAATAGAAAATAATTTACTTTTAAACTATTTACCTGTCGAGCGGGATTGTAAAGGTATTCCATTCAAGCCTGAAAAAATTAAATTTAAAAAATAAGATTAACAATTAATTAAATTATTATTCAATCATTTTTTTTTAATTAATTTTAAAAAAAAGAATCGTTATTAATAAAATTTCTAAATCAATTTTCTAGAAAAATAAAGAATGTGTTTGTGGTAACTATGGTTATATGAATATGAGGTATTCTTTCAAAGACACTCTATTTGCAAACTAACTTATTACACTATAATAAATAAACCAAAAGAATTTCCTAATAATTTATGTAATAAACTTCTTAATTACTCTTCAGTAGTACTCTTTAGTATTTTTTAAGTGCTAATTGTTCAAATGTTGGGTTCATAAGCCTACCTACACCTTGTATATATGTTAGAACAGGGGAAACATATTATATTCTTATTATTGAACTTGATTTTAATTAATTTCACATACAATTTAAACATGAGATAATAAAAGACTTATAACAAATTTTTATAATAAGTATTTTAATAATTTTAAATTTGAATTGTTACGTATTTCTGAATCTGTGAGTTATATTATTCAATCAAATTATTTGTTTATATTTTGTATTATACTTATTATACACTTATACTATTAATTGTTATACTTATTAATTGTTATTGTATTTTTTATTAAAGATATGTGAGAGTAGGTCTTATCTTGGCTGAGTTTTTAAATTTTTACTGGAATTCCAACTCTGACCTCTCTAATGTACGGTCAGCATTCTAACCACTGTGCCACAAGCCTTATAACATGTAGAGCCAACTTAGATTTTCAAATAGATAATTTAATATTTGAATTATAATGTATTTTTGTATCTGCGAGTTATATTATTCAATTATTAAGTTATATTATAATGTATATTTTATGAATGATCTATAATTATTATTTTCTGATTATGACTTTTATTTGAACCCATTGGCGAATGGTAGCTCAGTCGAGGCAAATACCATATAAGTTCCAATTTTTACTCGAATTTTCAAATTTCATTTGCGGAAGGACATCTCTAATGAAAGATTGGCATTCTAACTAAGTACTGTGTCAAATTAATTAAGTACCTTTTAACATGACGTAACTAGGATATTAGAGATTATATTATTTACAACACTTGAGCCAACAAACAAACATAGTTTTAATTTATTGTATCAAATTAAATCTCCAATTTACTTTCACTATTTTTAATTGCTTGGAAGTGCAACGTTTTTGTTACCAAACAAATCTTTAAAATTAAAAATTGTCCAATGTAATTTAATTGTTATACCAAAAATAAAATAACCCTTTTTTTTTAACATACAAACAATTACATTCAATTTAATTTTAAATATTTTGAATTGTTTAAAAAAAAAAAAAATTCTGGAAAATTAAACTAATTACAAATATAATATGCAAATTATAAAATAAAATTTTTCTTTATATATAAAATTCTTTTGTCCTTTCAAAGGACGAAAATATAATGTAGAAAAACAAAAGATTTTCAAACCTTTTTTTTTTGTATTTTGTATCTACCAGATACATTTTGGGTATACTGTTATTATTATTAGTAAAAGTGTGCAAACAATAATTATAATTGTTGTGATTATCTTTTATTTAGTATTTTGTATATATTTTGCCTAGTCATCATTTTTCATTTTTTATATATATATACAATATACATATATTTTACTTAATTACTTTCATGCTCTCACCTTATATTTCATTATCCTTTATTATATCCTTTTCATAACAATTCATTATCCTTTTTATTTTTTTTTTTTTGTATTTTACTTAAATCTTTTAAAATGTTTGTTGTTATTTACTATTTTATGCAAAAATTGTTTTTATACCCGAATGACTATATAGTCAAAGGGTATAATAAATTTGCCATTACGTTTGTGACGCAGAGAAGGAAGTGTATGGATCGAATCAGAATAAAAAAAAAATCGATTTAGCTATGTATGTCCGTCCGTCTGTCCGTCCGTCCGTCCGTCCGCACGATAACTCAAAAACTAAAGGAGCTAGGATCTTAAAATTTTCGCAAATTAGTTTTTTTGCAATAGCCGTCATCGGTATTTAAATCCAGCCATTTTGGTCCATAGGTTCGGGTGGCTGCCATACAATTTCTTATTTTATATGAGCATTACTCTATACCTATTAAAGTTGGGTGTCTGAAATTTTGCGACAAATAGTTTAGTGTAATGGCCAAAGTTACCCGCAAATTTGGTTGGTCTACTACAGAGGGTTCGAGTAGCTGCCATACAACTCCTTCTTTTATATGAGCATTACACTACACCTAATAAAGCTGGTATGTTTGAAATTTTGCCAAAAGTAATTAACCAGATGATTTATATAACGGTCATACGGGTATCCCAGAGTTGGCACAGTCTACTCTACTACACTCTTCCTCGTTTTGTTTTATTATTATTGTTTTATTGCACATTAGGTGGTTTTTTTTTTTTTTTTTGAAAGTTGTTCTATTAAAAATAAACATTTAGTCAGTTAAAAATTTAAATAATTGTTTATTTGTTTTTCAAAAAATTTTGAATCTAAACAAATACAATAAAAAAAAAAAAAAAGGACTGAACTTTCTAAAAACTGAAAATAAAAAAAAAAAATAAAAAAGATGAACATCACTTTAACATTTAGAAACAAGAGATACATAATTATTATAATTATCACTGTTTTTTTTTTATTAACCGACCCTGAATCCTAATATACTAACAGGTCAAACCATTGATATACGCTTTAGTATTATGGGAACAAAATGAAAAAAATATGGAATAAAAAAGGAAAACAGGAGGTAGAATATTTTTTAAAAAATAAAAATACCAAGTATTTAGATTTGTTTTTTATTTGAGAGGTAACTAATATTTTAATATTAAGAGAAAAGTATCTTCCCATTTTCACTTGGTGTGCTGGCTGTGTAAACAATGACACGCCTCTTAGGCGACTATTTTGGATTCTGGTAAAAAATTTGAAATTCGGAATTCATTGATTTTTGAACATTGTCTTTGATTACACAGAAAGGATATTAGATAATAAGTGATACCTATTTGGGAAGGTAGCTATTGATTAATACGCTGGTCC
This sequence comes from Dolichopus griseipennis, assembly GCA_963082915.1. NCBI lineage: Eukaryota > Metazoa > Arthropoda > Insecta > Diptera > Dolichopodidae > Dolichopus > Dolichopus griseipennis. Next base: position 84,732,011 of record OY720445.1, on the reverse strand, counting down.
TTAGATCCAAATAAGGTTTAAATGCCGGTCGGATAATATTCATATATTCAATTGGAGATAAAATCGTATAGATTATAAAAAATTTTAATTTATTAATTTAACAAACACTTTTAATTTTAGAAAATTAACCCCTTGATGTATCTGTTTTACTTCCACTGAAAACAGTGAAAACTAATATACATTTTTCAATTTAAGTGAACATTTTTTAACTTTAAGTGAAAACATTTTTACTTTAGTAATTTAGGTACTTAGTACTTACTTATAAAATCTTTTAATTGCACTATCCTATAGTGCAACTCTAAGGATTCAGTCTTTATTTTAAATATTTTTTTTTTAATTGAAGAGTTTTATACTTTAAGACAATATTTTTTATTTTTAATAAAGAAGAAGTTTCAGTAATAAAGGTAAAAAAATATATTAAATTACACTATTCCATAGTTTAAACGGGTCAGCATTACAATAGGTACTTACTTCAAATATAAACCTCTTCACATAAAGTAAAAATGTCTTCAGTTAAAGTAAAAAAACTCTTAACGTAAAAAAATATTCCATAGTTTCAGGGCTCAAACGCTACAATAGGCTCTTTAAATACCTCTTCACATAAAATAAAAATGTCTTCAGTTAAAGTAAAAAAACCCTTAATTTAAAGTAAAAAAATATTCCATATGCAAAGGCGTCAGTCACTACAATAGATTCTTCAAATACCTCTTCACATAAAGTCTTCACATAAAGTAAAAATGTCTTCAGTTAAATTAAAAATGTCTTCGGTTAAAGTAAAAAAGTAACCTACATATATTTGGAAAATTAATAGAATATTACGTAATAGGAACCTGTCACATTGCATCATTGTTTTACATTGCATCAATATGTTTTAAACGTTCTGTTCTTATTCTTTAGGGAAAGCGAGATTCCAATTAATTATAAAATTGATTAGTTTTGATGACAATTTTTTATTTATAAGTGGTTTAGCAAGTTTAACCCTCCAATAAGAATATTTAAGAGAAAAGGCCTATGAATATATAAAATTTTTTTTTAATCCTCTTAAATTGATAATTAACTTAACAAAATTTAAAGTAATCCTAGTTTCTCTAAGCCCTAAAAATTACATTCTAACTAAAGTATTATAACTTAAATAATTCAGATTATAATCGAAAAACTATTTTTCATCTTAAATAAACAAAATAATAAACTGTTGCATATTTTAAATAAAAAAAAATTCTTTTTAAAAATAATAAATTCAGAATATTTTTTTTTTTTTGTTTTTTTAAATATGGAAATGAAAAAGTTGCGAAACATGTTTTTTTTATTTTGTTGCTCTACAAAATAAAAAAGTTATTAATTTTTTTTTAAATGCAATATTTCAAATATGTTTCCTGATAAAGCGTTTACAAAAATAGAAATCGCGAAAAAAATAAAACTTTACAGGTGGGTGTTGAATTAGATTAAGATTAATTTGTTTTTGTTTTTTTTTTTTTTTTTTACATTTTATGGAAGAATGTTTATTTTTATTGAGTTTATATTATATGTTATGTATAATTACGTATGTATATAACATACTTTAATACATAAATTTTATAATAATAGATTTTCAAAAATATTAATATATTTTTAATACCTATAATTTTGTTATTAATTTAAATAATAATTATATATTTATGAAAAAATTTAAATAATTATTATAATATATAATAATTATTATATATAGTATTGATTAATACTATAGTATTGAATTCAATATGTATATTAAAATTATAATATGTATGTAATAATTATTTGGAATACCAGAGATCTAAAAAATATGTCTAGTAAAATTCTCTTGCTTAATACATAAATAAATATAATATACAGTTCAAAAGTTATTGATTTTTTTATGAAAAGTCTACTTAATTCTTTAATCCCTCATATCTCCAAAAGGGTCCACAATAGACCCCCTCCAGTACAATTTTTTGTTTGTTTTAATGCCCCTAATCACTGAGTGTAGTGCGCGTACTTGAGTCCCGGACACCCTGTATAAGTTTTTCATGTATAATAATTATTTACTTTCAACTCTTAATTTAAATAAATCTTAAAATAGTAACATGGTGGGATGGGGTGTAATGAGTAATATCCCAGATGTTAGGTTTTTCTATTTGTTTCAACAGTATTTTTAAGATTACTGGAACTTTTAAATAATTTCTACTTATTTTATTTTCTAATTAGAGACGAGAGAAAATAGATATATCTACGTCCAGCTTTACTTTCACCAATTTTAATTTTGTCTTTTGTTTTTTTTTTTTTTTTTACGTGGGAATGGAACGTTTGAAAGCCACCCATCGAAACTGTGCACTGTTTCTTTGGGTAGTGTGCGACTTCAATTCATCAAATAGCTGGGTGCCACAGTGGTTGAGTGCCGACTTTTCATACGGAAGGGCCTGGGTTCGAATTCTAGTGAAAGTGAAAAAACTTTTCTGGTTTTCGACTCGACTCAGCTATCATTCGCCATTAGGAAAATTAATGGCATAATCAATAATTAATAATTGTAAATCTTTAATAAAAAATACTTTAATATAAAAATATAAACAAATAATTTAATTAAATAATATAACTCGCAGATAAAGAATACCATATAAGTAAAATATAAAATATTACAATATAAACAAAAAATAGAATTGTAAATATTGAAAATCTAAGACGTTTCTACATGTTATAAGGCCTAGTACTATCTCATGTTTAAATTGTATGTGGAATTCAATATGACCAATTATAATAACACGAATATAATATGACCCCCTGTTCCAACATGTAACTATGGTATAGACAGGCTTATTAGCCTAACAGTTCAACAGTTAGCGCTTAAAAACACTTTTTGAACCAAATTTTAGGAAGGAACCTGTGATACAAATGTACAGTTTGGTTACAGAGGTGGAAATATGGAAAAATTTTGGGATTATTGGGAAGTTATTTGGGAATTTTGGATTATGGGAATTTACACAAATAAACCTACCTAGTTGTGAAAATAACGATTAAATAAATTACATATGTACTGTTACATCCTCACAGGATTGCCCCTCACCACCAGAGGGATTGCCCCTCACCACCAGAGGGATTGCCCCTCACCACCAGAGGGATTGCCCCTCACCACCAGAGGGATTACCCCTCACCACCAGAGGGATTGCCCCTCACCACCAGAGGATTGCCCCTCACCACCAGGATTGCCCCTCACCACCAGATCGCCCTGTAGCACTAAACCACAATAATGTTATAAGAACACATGTTTCTCCATTCCAATAACCTCATACGAAATATGATAACGCATAATCATACTCGTGCCGTATAAATTTGCTTCATAAATTTTTTTTCTCTTTTTTTATAAATTTATTTTTTGTTGTTTCTTTTAAAGTGTCATTTTGCATACAAAAAACCAAATGCACTTGTTATACTGTATTATTTAGAATAAGTAAAGGTCAGCAAATAAATAATTTTAAGATTGTGTAATAATAACTAATTAAAATAAGTACTTAAGAAATCGTATTCGAATATTAATTTTTTTTATGTTTAACGTGTCATTTTTAGAAAATTAAAAATAAGTGAAAAAAAAGAAACTTTTGTAAAGTCAGTTCATTTTGACTATCAATAAAGAAAAGATAATTATTAAAATTTAGAAATTTTTAAATCAAGAAATATTTTTTGTTTTATTTTTTTTGGTCCGAAAATATTATTGGCGCAGTCGGTAGGATCCTAAAAAATAACAGGATCCAGTGATAAAGGACAAAGAAAAAAAAAAATTAATATTTCTTTCTATTTAGTGAAAATAAATTGATTAAGTGCCTAATTTTTTAGTAATTAAAATTTCAAAAAAAAGTGAACTCATAAGAAATTCCAATTTCAGGAATTTTGAAAACAATAAAAGAAAACTGTGAACATAAGAAATTTTAATTTAAAATTTTGAAAATTCAACATTATTGAATAATTAATTAAACTTTAATTTATAAGTAATTAAAACTTAAAAATAAAGAAAAGAAATAAAAACTTTCTTCTAATATTTATAACTACCTATAATAAAACTTAAAATAATCAAAATTAATATTAAGAAAATAATATAAAACTTATAATTAAAATTAATATTAAAAAAATAAATTTTCTTATTAAAATTAAAAAAAACAAAAAAAAAATTTAAGGAATTTTTTTTTAAAAAAAAAGAGACAAACAGTTAAATCAAAAAGTTTAAATAAAATTAATAAAAGTTAAAATAAAATTTTTTTTTAACTTTAAAATAAAATTAAATTAAAAGCGAAAGAAAAATTTTATGTTCCAAAGAGAGAGAAATCGTGCCATCAGAAGAGCTCGTACAACCAGCAACAAATTCTATAAGAAATTCAGCACCGATTCGGATTCAGAACCAGAGAGACAAACGAACAACTACAAAAACAACATGCCAGATCAACCACAGTTATTAACATTGGAAATAGATCCACTAAAATACATTGAACGTCTGCCCGAGTTCGATGGGAAAGGTAACGATTTAATTAATTTTTTAGATTTAGTAGAATTAATAATTCCTTCAGTTATTAAATATGATATAAGTAGTCAAAATATTTTGCTTAGTAGAATTAAAAGTAAGTTAGTTAATAAGGCTAGAGTAGTAATTGAGGTAAATAATAATGCGAAAACTTGGTCTGAAATACGGGAAGTTTTAATTAACAATTTCGGAGAAAAGAAAAGTGCCCTCCAAATTTACAACGAACTTAGAGATGTAACATTTACTTCTAACAGTGTAGATCTGTATAATAACATAAAAAATATTTTAAGGAGGCTAAATAACAAAATTAGAGAAGAACCCAATTCGAGTTTTAGTATTGCCGCCAATATTAAAACCGGATTGGAGATTTTTAAAGATAAGTTACCTGAACCAATGCGTTCCGTATTATTTAGTAGAAATCCTGAAACAATTGAAGTGGCAATGGATATTCTACATGAGGGAAACTACGCGTATTTTAACCCATTTGGGAACAATTCCAAAAATAAAAATAACTCTAACAATAATAGTAGGTTCAATTATGGTAACAACAAAAATAATAGTAAAATAAATCAAAATCAATATAGAAATAACGCTAATTACAATAAATCAAATAGTGCTAACTATAATAATTTTAATCGCAATAATAATTATAACCGCAATTATAATAGCAATAATAGTTATAACCAAAATACTAACCGAACTAACAATAATAATCATAATAGTAATAATTATAATGATAACAATAGTCGTGCTAATTATAACAATTTTAATAATAGTCATAGTAATAGTCAAAATACCAGAAGAAATGCAACAAATTCACAATCAGAACCGATGGATGTGGTTCCTCCAACGATTAATTCTAGAGTGAATACAGTACAAACGGTTGAAAATTTTCAATTAACAGCCTCGACCAAGAGTCCATTCCTTATATAACAATCCAATCAAAAGGAAGACCCTTAAAATTTGTTGTAGACACGGGTGCTTCCATGAGTATAATTAATACAAACATTTGCAATCCTATCTATGCTAGTAAAATAAAAGCCGCGAATATAAAAACTATCACTGATATCACCACTTGTGATACCCTGATAACGATTGAATCTTTCGTAGAATTCAATTCTGATATAAAAATAAAATTCTTAGAAATGAAATTTCATGATAAATTTGATGGCATTATAGGAAATAATATTTTACGTCCTCTTGAAGCCGAAATTAATTATAAAGAAAAATTTCTAAAATTAAAAACGGGAAGCATAATTCCACTTTTCTTCAATGAAAATGAAGAAAAGGAATACTCCATTCCAGTTCCGTTAAAGGAGCTAGAAGTATTTCAAAACGAAATATTTTTAGGAGAAAATGAAATCAGGTGTGATCATTTAGACACATCTACAAAATCAGAGCTTTTGAATTTAATAAGAAAGTTCGAAAAAGCCTTTTACCACGAAGGTGATGATCTGTCATTTACTCATGCTATTAAACATCAAATTAAAACTGTGAATGAGCTTCCAATTTATACTAGAACATACCGTTATCCGGAAATACATCGCCAAGAAGTTAATGATCAAATAAAAGATATGTTAAAACAGGGAATTATTAGACATAGTGATTCACCATATTCGGCTCCAATATGGGTTGTCCCAAAAAAACAAGATGCGTCAGGCAAACAAAAGTGGCGCATTGTCATTGATTACAGAAAACTGAACAATGTCACGATTGACGATAAATATCCTATCCCTAATATGGATGATATCCTAGATAAGCTAGGCAGAGCTATGTATTTCACTACTCTGGACTTAGCGAAAGGTTATCACCAAATAGAAATAGCAGAAGATGACATTAAAAAGACCGCATTTAACACCAATAACGGTCACTTTGAATTCGTCAGGATGCCATTTGGACTTAAAAATGCTCCTGCAACGTTTCAAAGACTAATGAATTCTGTTTTAAGGGATTTTATAGGTAAAATATGCTATGTTTATTTAGACGACATAATAATTTTCAGTACTAGTAAAGAAGAGCACTTTGAAAATTTGAAAAGAATATTACAGAAATTGAAAGATGCTAACTTAAAGATTCAGTTAGATAAAAGTGAGTTCATGAAACAAGAAACCGAGTTCTTGGGCCATGTGGTTACAACCAAGGGAATCAAACCCAACCCAAACAAACTTGAAGCTATTAATAAGTTCCCAATCCCCAGAACTCAAAAACAAATAAAATCATTTTTGGGTTTAGTCGGTTATTATCGTAAATTTATTAGAGATTTTGCGAAAATAGCCAAACCTTTAACCACTTGCTTAAAAAAAAATAGACACATTAATATTTCTGACTTAGAATACAAAAATGCTTTTAACTCGTTAAAATTGTTAATTTCCACTGATCCTATTCTCGTTTATCCTGATTTTGAAAAAAAATTTATATTAACAACTGATGCAAGTAACTTCGCTCTTGGGGCTGTTCTCTCTCAAGACAATCATCCAATTTGCTACGCGTCAAGAACGCTTAATGAGCATGAATGCAGATATTCAACGATAGAAAAAGAATTATTGGGGATAGTATGGGCAGTGAAGTATTTTAGACCATACCTTTATGGTCGTAAATTCACAATTAGAACAGATCACAAACCCTTGCAATGGTTACATAACTTGAAAGAACCTAATTCAAAATTGCAAAGGTGGAAAATCAAGTTAGAAGAATTTAATTTTGACATAGAATATTTAAGTGGGCGCGAAAACAAAGTTGCAGATGCTCTTTCACGCGTTGAGATTCATTTAAACGAATCAAATTTAAATAGACTAAATTCGAATGATAATAATTCAAACAACATGGAAGTTGACGAAATACGATCAACTGATGCTACAATGCATTCAGCTGACGAAGACAATTCCGAATATATTCCTATATCAGAATCACCACTTAATTTCTACAAAACACAAATCATAATAGAAAAGGGTTCACAAGAACAATTGAAATTGTTTAAAATCCATCGTAGAACAAGAAAAATTTTCACACATCCTAATCCTAACGAAAAATTTTTTATTGAAGTTTTTAAAAATCATATTCCTAGTAAAGGAATAATAGGAATTATGATTGAAGATATTAATATTTACAGTTCTTTTCAAAATACATACCTAAAATATTTTTCAAAAAATAAACTAATAAAATTAAACAAATGCTCATTTTTACTTACTGACATTTTATATCATCTTGAAATAAAGGAACTTATTCTTGACCAGCACATAAAAACAAACCATAGAGGTATCAATGATGTTTATCGAAATTTAAAGAAAAGCTACTATTTTCCTAAATTAAAAAATGAAATTCAGAATGTTATAAATAATTGTCATATTTGTAACATCGCAAAGTATGAAAGACGTCCTTTAAATCTACCGTTAAAAATTACAGAAACCCCTGAAAAACCATTACAAGTAGTCCATATGGACATATGGTTTCACACAAAAGGAAATCCATACTTGACAATTATTGACAAGTTTTCAAAGCACGCCCAAATTATTCCCTTAAAATCTAGGAATTGGGTGGATTTGAAAAATGGATTTATGCAATATATAGCATCTTTCGGTAAACCTGTTAAAGTTGTAACCGACCAAGAGAAGGGCTTTAACAGCCTGAATTTCAAAAATTATTTAGAGACAGAAGGAATTGACGTTCATTTTACTACTCCCAATAATCATAGTAGTAATGCGGATATCGAAAGATTCCATAATACCTTGAATGAACACCTACGAATTTTGAACACGATCCAAAAAGAAGGTCAAATTACGGACGAAGATCCCATTATCAAAAGCTTAAAAGTCTACAACGAAACTATTCACACCTCAACTGGCAAAAGGCCTATTGACTTTTTAAATGGTGTTATTTCTTTCGACCAATATCCTTATATCAAAGAATTTATTACAAAAATCAAAGAAAAATCTATCAGAAAACGTAATAAAGGAAAAACCAATGGTAAGCCTTCCAATTACCTTAAGTTAAATAGGGTTACAAAATTACAACCCTACCACAAGAAGGTGAAAATGATAGAAACAGGTCAAGACCATCATAAAATTAACAATGAAATCCTCCCTCGCTATAATAATCAATTTAAAAGAAAGTATAAATTTCAAAATTAACAAATTTCTCTTCTTTCATTTTTTTTCAGCAATTATCATTTTACTTCTCCTGCTATTTCCATATTCAGTCCTCTCAAAATCATCTATAGAAATTACAGAACTAAAATCCGGTAACGGATACATTTTGTTTCAAGAGCACGAGCTAAAAATAATTCATAATTATAGTAAAATTTTGCATATAATAGATTTGTCGAAGTATGAAGAAAGTATAAGTAAAATAGAACTTAACATAAACCAGTTGCAAGAAAAAACTAACATTCCAAATACACTTCTATACAATTTCAATCACTTGAAAGAAGAATTCAGTAGTATAATTCCTCACCATGTTACAAAACGAGGTTTAGTAAATTTGGTTGGTAACGGTCTTCGATTTCTCACTGGAGTCATGGACAATGATGAACGTGAAGAAATAGAAGAACATTTCAAAATAATAGAAAGCAATAATAAAAAAGCCATAGAAAATTTAAATGCTCAAATATCAATAAACAAAGAAATTTCAGATCAAGTCGAAGCAATTACTAAACATGTAAACTTAGTACAAAGAAATATAAGTGATACAATAAATAATTTTGATAAGCATATTAAAGAAATTGAAATTAAACTTAACGTTTTTATTATAAAAAATGAAATTAGTGAGAACATACAAATTTTAGTAAAACAAATTGAAAACATAAAAGAAATAATATTGTCAAGTAGATTAGAAATTTTAGCAAAAGATGTTCTTACAAAGGAAGAAATTGTAAATTATAATATAACCGTAGAAACTCTACCTTACATAAAAAATTCTGTATTGTTTAATGATTCTGTTATTGTATTTGTAATTTCAATACCAAATTTTGTCAAAGAAAATTGTTATAGGAACATAATTGTTAAAGTTCCAAATAAAGATAGTAATTTAGAATTAGATACTAATTTAAGTAAAGTTATAAATTGTAAACAAAATATTTTTGAAAATGTAGAAAAATATAACATATTAGAAAAAAACCTGATCCCAATTGAGGATCAATGTATTGCAAATTTAATGAAAACAAATCAAATGATTTGCCATTATAAGCAAAATTTTGCAATGGAGATAAAATCAATTTCAAGTAACATTGTGGTAACAAAAAATTTGAAAGAAACCTCTCTTTATAATAATTGTGGTCAAATTACCGACATAAAAATAAAAGAAAACAATTTAATAAAATTTTATAACTGTAAAATTTCTCTCGGAGCTTTTGATCAAAAAAATTCCGAAGAAGAATATCATCACCGAATTTCACCCTATGTAAATCGCAACATAACTGTAGCGAAAATTTCAAATCGATTTCATGTGGATGATTTGTATTACACACAAATCAATAACACAAAGCACATAGAGGAATTAAAATTCATTCACCACAAAAGTTGGTATACAAATCTAACATTGGACGTGATTACAGTTACAGCAATAATTATTATTTGCATTTTCCTTTTTATAAAGTTTAAATTTGCTCTACCCAAAATTCCAATACAATCAAGTGGGATTCGCCAGGAGTCGAATCTTAAGGGCGGAGGTGTTACATCCTCACAGGATTGCCCCTCACCACCAGAGGGATTGCCCCTCACCACCAGAGGGATTGCCCCTCACCACCAGAGGGATTGCCCCTCACCACCAGAGGGATTACCCCTCACCACCAGAGGGATTGCCCCTCACCACCAGAGGATTGCCCCTCACCACCAGGATTGCCCCTCACCACCAGATCGCCCTGTAGCACTAAACCACAATAATGTTATAAGAACACATGTTTCTCCATTCCAATAACCTCATACGAAATATGATAACGCATAATCATACTCGTGCCGTATAAATTTGCTTCATAAATTTTTTTTCTCTTTTTTTATAAATTTATTTTTTGTTGTTTCTTTTAAAGTGTCATTTTGCATACAAAAAACCAAATGCACTTGTTATACTGTATTATTTAGAATAAGTAAAGGTCAGCAAATAAATAATTTTAAGATTGTGTAATAATAACTAATTAAAATAAGTACTTAAGAAATCGTATTCGAATATTAATTTTTTTTATGTTTAACGTGTCATTTTTAGAAAATTAAAAATAAGTGAAAAAAAAGAAACTTTTGTAAAGTCAGTTCATTTTGACTATCAATAAAGAAAAGATAATTATTAAAATTTAGAAATTTTTAAATCAAGAAATATTTTTTGTTTTATTTTTTTTGGTCCGAAAATATTATTGTACATATACGTACTAATATAATTATTTTATTCATATATTTTTAATATATTATTTTCATACATACCTTCATAGTACATACCATTTACCAAATTCTCAAAAAAAAAAAAAAAACGATTACCTAGGTATTTCATCATATAATAATGATTACAAATATCCTCCGGATTGCAATTAAAATATGTCAGTTAAAAAAAAATAAAAAAAAAAAAACAATCTATAGTTAGGTAAACAAACAACCATTTTTTATTAAATTTCCTATCCAACATTTATATTCTAAATTACAAAATCTAATTTTAATTAGAAAAAAATAAAAATAAGAAAAAAATTAATGATTCAAAAGCTAAAAATACCTAGGTATTGGTAGGTACAAAGAAGTATTTTTTAATAATACCTATGATGTACCTATTGAGGATATGTATAAATACATATATTCTTATGCTCATAAGCATTTAAAATTAACCAATAGCTTTGAAAAATATTAAATTAAAGATCTGTCATTAAAAATATTTAACTTTACAATTTAACATTTTATATCCAATCTGTTTTTTTTTTTTTTTGTCTTTTAAAATTTTAAATGATCATTTTTTTCTAATAAAAAGAATAGGTGTGTACAAATGTAACAAAAAAATTAAATACTTCTTTTTATAAACATACATATCCTATATGTATGTTTATATACATTTAATAATTGAATGAAATTTAGTGCATCGAATGTTGACTGCAATGCAATAACAAAATCCCTTTTGAAAGCTTTTTTTTTTTTTTTTTTATTATTGCAAAATTTTTTTTATTTTTGTTATTGTTTTTATTTTTTTTTCTATTTTTAAATTTAATTTTTTTTTTATTTATAAATACAGTAAAATCCATTTTAAAATAAACATATTTATAATTTCATACTCTATTCTATAATAACCAGTATACCTGGCTTTTATGTATCTATATAACTTATATGTTGCCAAATGTATCTTTAATTTGTATACAAAAAAACAAAATTCCATATGATGCAAGGAAAAGCTTTTTTTTTTTCTTCTAAAGTATAAAAAAACAACATTTTTATTAGCAACATTATTAATAACAACTGGAATTCATTATAAAGATGTTCTACTTTATTTTGAAATCATCATAAATAAAAACTTCTTTTTGTTCTTATTTTAAAATTAAAAAATACTTCAAAACATTTAACATTCCCCTCTAAAGCTTTTGCGAAAAAAAAAATAAAAACACAAACAACAACAACAACTAATGAAGTTCCTAATAAAAAATAACATTGTTCTATAATACTATACAATATAATGTTGGTACATAATAAAAAAATCTATACAGAATACAGTATTTTTATAAAAAAAACTTAAAATGTTTATCAACATTTTGTATACTGTACACATATTTTGTATTAATATACAAATTGAATACGACTAAGTACAATTATAAAGTTTTTATTAAAAATTGAAATAATAGAACTAAAATGCATATAGTTAATTATATATATTATAAAATATATTATATATACATATACATATATATATATACCTACATTTGTAAAAAGTAGTAAGTGTTAAAAGCATTAACCAGGTACTAAAATTAACTGAAATTATATATAGTAAATAATATAACTTTAGTAACAAAGTATATACACATGTGTATAACTTCATATATAAATATGTACCTACATATATAGTTATAAAAAAATAGTAATAATAAATTTAAAATTAACAAATAAAAAAAAAAGTTAAATATTTGTGAATTGCTTCATAATTCTTCCTCTTCCATTTTGTTGTATACAATATTACAGTATGGTAAAAAAAAAAAGTTATACATATTTCTCTTCTTTTACTTCTCAACTCCATTCCAATTCCAATATCAATTCAGTGTTGCCATTTTGACAGTATTCCGGTCAAATTTGACTGGAAAAAATATACTTTGACAGGAAAAAAACTCGAAATATTTTGACTGGATTTTTGACTGATTTATTTTTCTATTTGACCGCTTCTGATATAATTTCGTTTCGGAAAAATTTAAAAAATTTTTTAAAATATTCGTTGACGCTGAACATTTTAATTCACCAAAAGGTTTATAAATTTTTGAGAAATGGAGTAAAGCTTAATTTGCCCCATTTTAGTTCCCTTAATAGATGGATCTCCATCAAACATTTAAATATACATAGGTCTTAACGACAAAAATATAAATGAGTTAGGCATTATATTCTCAGAAAAAGATTTAATTGCAAGGTTGGCTGTATTGGTAATCGATGAAATAGCCATTAGAAGGCTATACTATAATAGTGCACTGGACGAAACTAGTGGTTTTTCTGATTATGGTTTCGGCAGAACAAAAGACATCGCAAAATACATACATATGTATATTTTATAATTTGTATTGACATACTTAAAGGGTTTTGTTTATGCCGAATGGAATATGAATTTTGAAAGCTTATTTATATACTTTTCCATAATATATTTTACCCGGCTTTTTCCCTTTTAGAATTCTAAATTAAATAATAAAATAATAATACAAATTTTCAATAAGATTAACAAAAATTTTTAATTATATTTTTTTAGTAGGTAGTTAAAAACCTAAAAATTTTATATACCTATTTTAAACTAACGAAAATTTAAAATACATACATTAGAAGACAATTTATGGAAAAATGTAAAATAAAAAAAACTAAAAATTAAAATAAAAGTAAACTAAAATACGATAAAGTTGATTTTAGGTAATAAAAAAACTTGTCCAACTTTTTTGTTCTACGTTAATACTCTATGGTGATAGTTACTTTATGGTATTGCGAATAAACAAAGAAATCATGTACATGTTTCATTATACATATTTTATTTTAGGTCTTTCTTAAAATTTTTATTTTGACCGATTTTTTGACAATATTTTACTCTAAAAACTTTTGACTGGATTTTTTGACTGAATTTTTTAAAAGGTTTTCCAGTCCAGACCGGATTGAAAATTTTGAAGTGGCAACACTGTATCATACAAATAAAACAACATAACATCAAAGTATTCCTCTATAGTCTACATATACCTAGCCTACTCCATAATTTATAGTCTCTTGTAAAAGCAAAATAAAACAATAAAAAAAACAGATTAACTCTCGTTTATAACAGACATTAAGAAGAAGAAGAATAACAGCAAAAAATAAAAATAAAAAAAAAAGCTAAACAAATCAACTCGCGTTGCTGTTATAGTATAACATTTTTTTTAAAATTTGCTTTTATTTTTCATTTTTCTTTTTTTTATTTTAATTTTTTTTTTTTTTCAAATCCAGAAGTAGGTCAAATATTATAAAAAAAAAAAAAAACTTACGTAACTTTAGTTTTTTTTTTTTTTTTTATTTTATTTTATTATTTCATTTTCTGTGTTTGAATTTTTTATTTTATTTTATTTTATTATATTTATATACCTATATTAATATTACATAGCTTAATGTTAAATATATGTTATATTAAATTCATTGTAAAAATATTAAAAAAGCATTGCATAGGTATAAAAATAACAAATTCTCTTGTATGTTACTTATTAACATATATACATGTTATTATTATGTATATAAACAAAATTTTACTCAACATAATCAACTATGTTGTATTTGTATATACAATTGTATTCAAATGATTAATACAATTTTTGGGGTTTTGTTGTTATTTCAAAAAAAAAAAAAAATAACAGAAAGCTTAAATTGTAAATAGAATTAGAGATATATTTACATACATACACACTTCAGTACAGTAATAGATAGGTTATAGCCAGGTATCTAACATACAAGTAAGCTTAAAAAGTTTGACTAAAACTTGAAATCAAATTTAAGATTCATTCAATTGTGATTACACAGAAGAGAGGCAGAGAAGTAAAGAGAGATGAGTTTGTAACAAAAGAAACAACAACAACAACAACAACAATATATTAAGAAAAGATGTTTATTTATAATGTTGCTATATTAATCTTTTAAAAACATTTTTTTTAGTGCTTTTTTTTATGTTGCTTGATTTTATTTTAATGTTGCTTAGTATTTTATGCTCATTTTGTTTGTTTATTATTATTATTATGTATTTTTTTATTATTATTATTATTTTAGTGATTATTGCAGATTGCTTAATATTTAGTTTTTTTTTTGTATTTTCTAATAAATTATTATTATTATTTTTTTATTTAAACTCAATTGTTATTTTTTTACTTCCACTTTTAATGTTTCTTGCATTTTTTTGTTGTGATACTTCATTCTTGTCAAGCTTTTGTTTTTTTCCTACTTTATTCTTTGTTATACTGTTGTATACAAAAAAAAAAACAACAACAACAACAAAAAATAGAACGAAGAAATAAAAAAATTGAAAAATTTTTTAACGATCTCTTGTTAAAAAAAAACCAACATTTGAGAATTTGAAATATAAGCACCAGTACAATTCACACAATATCACAAGCTTTTATTTATATATAGTATGTATGTATAGTATGTACATATTTCTAAAGTATTGAAATACTGTACTACGGTACTACTGCTGACTGCTGCTAACATGCCTAATGCCATGCCATTTAGTTGGATGTATGTCAGTATGTATGTTTGTATATACATATGTTGAAAAATATTTGTTAATTATTGCAAGAATTTTTAGAATTGCAGAAATCACATGTAGAGCGCATTTCAGATAATGTTGTGTTGTTGTTGTTGTGTTTTTATTTCATATTATTTTGCCATAGATAAAGATTCAGAGCAAGAAAATAAAAACAAGAAAAATAAAAAAAAAAATAAAAATAAAAAAAATGCACAGTATGTAATAAATTTTATTACAAAATATTTGTGTTGCTGTTGATAAAAATGAAAGTGATTTTGTTTTTTTTTTATGCAAGCAACAGTCAAAGCGCAAGCAATTGAAAAAAAAAAAAAAAAGAGAAGAGATATACTGGTTTGTTTTTATTTTTTGTATTTTGTTTTTGTTGTTTTTTTTGTACTAGATTTGGAATTGAAATTAATTAAGAAAAGACAAAAAAAAAAAAAAATCAGCAACAAATTCTATAAATAATGATAGAATGTGTATAGAATGTAAAGATATTGTAAATTTGTAAAGTATCATTTTCCGCCAATTGGATTTAGAAATACTAATGTAGGTACCTAGGTATGTAATAAAAATCGATCGTGATTTGTGATCTATATAGCTATATATATATTTTACTAAATTACCCTTGTATTAAGAAACAGCTGACTAATGGATTTATATCAAAAGGTAAGAATTAGGCACCATGAAGCTGGGGAATTGGTGAAAATGAGAGATTACTTATTTACAAAGCTTTGAATCTGAAAAAGAAATTTAAGAGGCTTGTAATTGGACCCGTTACCCTATACCTATATAAATATAAACATATTTATATTAAAATTTCTCCTTGGACATTTTTTCATTTCTAGGCAGTAGGCAGTAGGCACTGCACTTCCTTTCCTTAGTAGGTACTTTAAAACCAACTTTCTTAGGGTACCTAGGTATCAGATAGAGCACACAAGTAACCTCATTACATATTTGAAATGGATTTATTTGAACGTTTTTAATTGAGGAATTGGTTGTTAAAATTGTGTCTTTTTTCTTGTTCTTAGATATATTTTGTTCTATCAATGGGTCCGGTCCAAATGAATTTTTTTTTGCTATAATTGTGTAAGTAATAGGGTTGAGTTGCCAGTAGTTGGACAAATCAGAACTAAAAATTTGAAAATATAGTTTGTATACATATTTTTAAAGTATTAAAAGTTTAAAAATGTTTTTTATTTTCTATAAAAAAAAAAAAAAAAAAATTTCGGACACATAAATAACCAATAGTCGGACACTAAAAAACTCATATTTTGAGTAGATATCTGACTTTTGAGTCCAATTTTTATATACAAGAGTAAAATCAAAATAAACCACTCTTAATTATGTAAGTATATATGTATATATACCTATTTGCAGTAATCTCCCCATTTAAATAAGAAACCCCTTGAATAGATTTTGAGCCTTTCTGCTTATATTCGGGATTTGGAATTTTCATCTGCGTTTAGATCAAAAATTTTATTCCATAGATAATGGATCGTTTGATTTTAACTCAATTTTTTTCTTAAAAAAGTTACCTACCAAATAACTAGACCTATCATAACTCAATTTTCAGAACAATTTTTTGAACTTTACTGATGTAGGTAGGTAGGTAGGTACCTAATTTATAACTCAGATTCTGTTTTAAAATACTTTCGCAATATTAAATTGAGAAGAGTATGAACTTTCTAGAATCTTAATAATATTTTTCCTTATCTTCAAATCAAAAAATTTAACTCTAATTACTTACATATGTACGTACATACCTACATATTCAGAATATAAATGACCTACTTTTATAATTGTAAGAAAATATGAATTGCCAATAGCTATAACTAATCAATTATTATTATTAATATGTTTTTACAAAATGTCAATTGAATCATTTTAACAATAGAACTTCATTTTATGTAAAATTACATATAACATATATATGTACATATATTTATAATTAACGAACCTATGTATATGCAATAGGTATGTATAAGAATTTCAAAATTAAAAACTAATAAATCTCATCTATAAGTTTTCTTTTTTTAAAAGATCATTATTTAAGAAATATGTATTACAAAGCCCCACTTAACAAATTACAAAATATATATATGTATGTACATTTATATACAAATCACAGTTGTTGTAAGATTTCGCATATGATGTGATGTGTGATGACCCCATCTGTATTCTTTCGATCTTATAATAAAGAAAAAAAAAATCAAGTACTTTATTTTACTCTTACTCAAGTATTATGATGTGTGTATGTGAACACAGTATTTCTAAATAATATGAATATCATCTTTTAATGAAAAATTTGAAAATATATATATGCATACATAGGTATGTATATGCATGCAGAGTACTTAAATGATATTGTATTGGTTTTTGTTGTTATGTTTTGAAAAAGTTTTTGTGTACTCAAAAAGTCCAATTTAAAAATCAAACTTAGTATAAATTTTTTTTATTTCCTAATCTCTTGTATATCTTCTTTATATAGAGAAACAAAGATTGCAACACAAAACTCTTGTGCAATTTTGAATTTATTTTTATTTTTTTTTTTTTGAATTGTTAGCTATTAAGTTTAACATTTTATTATAAGTATATGTATGTATGAACTACATACATGTATACAGGGTGTCCGAGACTCAAGTACGCGCACTACACACAGTGATTGGAGGCATTAAAACAAACAAAAAATTGTGCTGGAGGGAGGGTTTATTGTGGACCCTTTTCGAGATATGAGGCATTAAAGATTTATGGACACTTTTCATAAAAAAATCAATAACTTTTGAACAGCTTACTGTAGAGCAGTCCGGTGCAAACTTTTTTGACATTCGGGCCATTCTTACAACTTGGGTATAGCAATGGGCCGCATGAAATGCTATGATTAATAACATGAATTTAGAAAAATATATATAATATGTATATTTAAATTTAAATACAAAATAATTTTATTTTATTCATTAGCATGAAATTCCACAAGAAAATAATATCCAAAAATCTTAATTTTGTATATGGTTGGTATGGTTACAAATATTTTTTGTGGTTACTATTGCTAAGTTGCAAATTTTTTGTCTGTTTTAAATATTTTTTCCTAATGATAAAAAAATATATATAAATGTACCAAAAGTTAATGTTGATCTTGTGTTTTTTGTGAATAATGAATTGCAGTTTAATTAAAAAAATTGTAATTTTTAAGTTTCACATTTGTATTTTTTAACAAGTACAAAATATCTGAGATGCAAAGAGATTTTGAAGTTGATCCGAGATTTTATACTTACACCTAAGGTTATATACAATTTATGTTATATGTTAGAAATAGAAAACTTTACTCCACGAAACGCACATAATTGTGGTTTTATGTTTATTTAATTTATATAAATTATATTTTGAAAAAAATTAAAAAAAAATATGAAATAGTACCTATATATGAAAAAATATATTATTAAATGGGCCGCACAATATCTCTTTTGGGCCGCAGTTTGCACGGGTCTGCTGTAGAGAGATAAAAAAAAAATCCATTTTGTAGAGTAAGTTGTCAGCTTTAATTTTGAACCTTCATATCTTTGTAACTGTTGGGTATATGGGGATCATTAGTACACAAAAATTAAAGCGGACAATTTATTCTACAAAATGGATTTTTTTTTATATCTCTACAGTAAGCTGTTCAAAAATTATTGATTTTTTTATGAAAAGTGTCCTTAAATCTTTAATCCCTCATATCTCGAAAAGGGTTCACAATAGACCCCCCCCCCCTCCTCCTCCAGTACAATTTTTTGTTTGCTTTAATGCCCCCAATCACTGAGTGTAATGCGCGTACTTGAGTCTCGAACACCCTGTATATGTACATATATAAAACGAAACTTTTATTTTAAAAAAATAAAAAAAATATACATGCAAATATACATACATATATATGTATATGTTATATTATTAAACCTAAATTACACTAGAAAACACTTTTAATTTTATTTACATTCAATTCATACAAAATTCATACCTAAATGTAAGTATGTACATAAATACTTATCTATAAAATATTTAAAAAAAAAACTTAAATGTAAAAATCAAACAGTTAACATCAAATATTTTTTATACAGTACCTACAGCAACAATTCATTTAACACAACAGCAACTTGAGCTTAAATGAAAAACAACAACAAATATCAATCTCCACTCAAGTTAGCTTAAATTTCTTAAACTTAAGTCTCCCAATCCAAATAAATAAAAAAACTTACACATTTTATTTTTACTCCAATACCTCCAATATTTTTTACTCCAATACACATCTACTGCATTGTTTACTCTATTATTGATTTTTTCCATTTACTACCTACTTAATTTTAAAATTTTTATTTACATTCATAAAATGTTATTTATTTAAAAATTTTAAAATTATACATTACAGTTTACATATTACATGTTAAATCTTTACAATTACAGTACTTTACTACACAGTACACATCTTAAATAAAATACCTAAAACTCATGATGCCTCTTCAAACTTTATATAATGTAATGTAATTTTGTAAATAAAAAAAACACTCAATTAAGTACTTTTTTTTTTAAATAAACACTCAAAAGTCAAAATAAATTGTAGAAAAACTATTACATGATGTTCTACTGTACTCATTACTGATTTACCACATGCCAACTTGTTCAATTCAAACTTTTTATAAAAATAAAAATAAATAAATAACATTTCAAATAATTTAACATTTTAAGAAAAGAAAAGTGAGATTCATTTTATGTAAAAACACTTTAATGTTAATGAATAGACAATGTTAATATTTACAAGGATATTTTATTTTTAACTCAATATTTTTTTGTATTAAAATGTAAAAGAGAGAGAGAGAGAGAACTTTAAGTTAAATTTGTTAAACAAGTCCTCTACTAATCTAACATTTAACAACCTCTTCATTTTAATATAACACTTAACAGATTGTATACATTAAAATTTAAAATAATGTTGATGATGGATACAGAATAATAAAATAACATATAACACGATCATCATCAATGATTCTTTAGTTTTTTTTTGTTTTTCATCTCTATTTAATTTTGTTTATTTTTTGTCTCTTTCTTTACTTCTTCTTTTTCTTCTCTTTTTATTATTTAACAAATATTTTTCGCGCTTTTTAATATAAAATATGTATGTATGTATGTAGACAATGGGGAAGCAAACAATCTGAAACAACTTTCATCTCAACTAAAACAAAAAAAAAACAAAAATCAAAAAATAAAAAAAAAACAAAAAAGAGAACAAAAAAAGCATTTAAAAAAAAAAAATAGAAACAAATGATATGTAATGTTATGTTATGAATGTATTTTGTTGTTGTAATCTTGTCTGTTGACTTTTAAAAAAAATTTTATAATGTATTTTAAAGCGTGGATTTTTAAGTTTGAGTGCTTTGTTTTATTTCTTTTATTTAACTTTTCATATTTACAAAAAAAAAACAAAAGCTATATAGAATTTTATGTATGTGTATGTGTATGCATATGTAGGTATTTGTGTTTTGCATCTTTTTATAATAAATGTTTTCAAATATTTTTGTATGTGTATATGTTTTAAAGTAATTAAGATTTTAGAGTAGTAGTAAATATTGAATATTATATTATATTGTATTATAAAGGGAAGTGAGTGAGCTTTACTTCAAATTCTCGTATTATTAACAACAATACACCAAAAAAAAAAGTAATAGAGTTTCGAATTGAAAGTATTTTTATTACATACACATACATATAAGTATTATAATACATTTGTATTTTTATACTGTTGTATTGTAAAAAAAATTGTAAATTTGTAATAAATGTTATACAAATTATTCGATCTCTTTCTATCTTATTTACATTTTATTTTATTCTTTCTTTTTATACTACACACACATTTGTATATAGAAATATGTTTGTATACATTCAGTTGTTCGTTTCAATTCACAATTGTTTATTATATATTTTGTTCGCATTTTTTTGTTTTAGTTTTTTTTTTTATTGAAAATGAAATTAGACAACACAACTACGGCGGCTACGGCTACGACAATGATGAAAATAAATAAAGTCTGAAAAAAAAGTAGGTCAGAAAAAAAATAAGAAAAACAAAAAAAAAAACAATAAACAAAAAAAAAAAGACGTATAAAAGAAGCGAAATAGTAAAATAAAATAAAATAGAGTGAATGTGGTTATTGTGAATTTGTATTTTCCGTCTAATTTTTTTTTTTTTTTTAACATATTGTGGATTTTAGAGTAGATAGAATTAAGTTTACTATTTTACTATTGTGAAGTTGTTGTTGTTGTTGTTGTTATTGCATGATGATAGGCAACAATTGTCGTGATCATTTGAAATGTATATATATATTATGTATGTATACATAACTGTATGAATAACAGAATATATATATATATAGATTTATAGGCTCGTTTTTATTTATTGTTTGTTTCATTAATTTGAATTAAAAATTTTATATATAGATAGACCTAATTTTAATATATGTATATATGTATGTACATAACTATGTAAATATGTATTTAAATCATATTTATGTAAAAATACTACTGTATTATATTGAAAAATTATAAAATTAAAAAGTATAAATCGCTCGTTGACGAAACGAATGGAGTGGAATAATAAATAAAATACAAATAAAAAAGGGAATTTATTTTAAATTTTGTTTTTTTTTTTTTTTTTATAATTATTTTTTTTTTATTTATTTCCCTTTCGTCACAGTTTTTTGGTTTAATTTTTTTTTTTTTGATTATTACTATTATATTATAGATTATATAATAATGTAAAACAAATGTTTGTATTTTTTTTAGAGATAGTTTAGAAAGAGAAAGGAAATAAAAAAAAAAAATATCAACAGCAGACAACAAATGAAAGAGAAATTTTTGATGATGTAAAAAAAAATAAAAATAAATTATGCATACAATGTAGTGTAGCATATGTTATGTGTACTGTGAAAAAGTGTGTAAGTACAGTAAAATCTGGATATGACGAATTATTTGGTTATCTATATTGTGGAGAATGATAATAGGGTACCTAGGCGTTTTATAATTTTAAAAACATCTGAAAATACCTTACAGTTTTAAAAGGCGAGATTTTAAACAATCGAGATTAAAAATTTCGAGATTTCGTACATCCCCCGTAAATAATGTCATTATTACCTTGATTATTCACGTATGTTATAATTATATTATATTAGGTACCTAGGTAATTATTATAAAGGGTTCGGATATAGGTACATATTTTACTTTACAACTTTACATACATTATCAGATCTTTTGTGTTCCAAACTGTGCTGAGAGACAACTTATGTCTGTTACGAGATAAAACATTATACTTACACTCCAGATTTAGCGGCAAGGACATGTAAAGGCTCAATAAGTCCTTTATAAATTTTGTAAAGACAATTTAGTTAAAGAATTGTAGCACTTAAATTTTTGAAACGTTGGATTTATAGCAGAAAAATCCAGAGAAAACCGTCAACCGTTTTACAAAACAGTACAATTCCAATGGCTGAATGGCTTCCGATACTCTCCATGAAACTACCTACCTTTAATTAGTTCTATAGGAAATTGTTTTATTGTTTATTATCCTCTGTGTTTCATATTAAAACCTAATAGGTATCCGATTAAATTATTTTAATCTACCTAATTTATAAAATTAAACCTTCGGATTTGTAATTAAATTTTTTGTTTTTACCAGGGTCATGGAGAGTATCGAAAGCCAAGAGAGTATCGCAGTTCCATTGAATAGTGTGTGATTTTAACACACTAAAAGCCAAAAACCCTTTTAAAACCAAACTTTAGGATTAAGCCTTTTTGATATAAATGTACTGTTTGATTAATAGGGAAAGAAAACTTTAGGAGTTGGGATAATGGGTCATGTACGATATATTGGAAAATTGGAAGGGATATTAAGGAGAAAGATGTTAATATTCTTATTATATTTAATTAAGTCGTACACATACCAACTACCAACTTTGGAAAACACATGAGATAGAATATGATTCCATAATTCCGAGATGGGCCGTGTTCTTACCATCTGAACAATTCGGCACAGTAGTCAATAAGATTTAAATTTTTAAATTTCAAAATAAGGGTAGGACAGGTATATAATAAATTTATTTGACATAGATCTATTATTTACATATTCCATATAGGTAATTTTAATTAGATTCTACTGTATACTTATAAATATATTTTAAAAAAATTACAAACAAATAATATAATAGATACACGCATATATGTATATACTGATGTATGTACATATAATGTACATAATATAAATACATAATTTTAAAACTTATTGTAATAGGTATTATAAAATTTTTATTTCATTTTTGGAAACAAGGTTATAGGCAATTTTTAATGTTGAATAATTTTTAATTTAAAACACACAAAATTAAAATATCATTTTGGTATTCTTTCTTTTTGGTTTTGCTGTTTTTTTTTTTAATGAAATTTTCAAAAATGAAGTCAATGTTATTATAACAAATAAATATATATATATACTATAATACAATATGTACACAATTTTTTAATCGCATTCATTATAATAAACATACGCATAATTTTACGAAATTAATTTAAATTTAAAATTTTCGCTTTATTTTCTTTTTCTTTTTTTGTTTTTTTTTTTTTTTGATTCGCTAAAAATGTTTTAATTATAAAATACAAAATACAACATCTATAGATGTATTTTCAAATAAATAAAGAAAAAATAAAAGAAATGTAAAATAGTGTGTAAGATATTTAGATAAATTTCTAATTAAATTTCAAGTTCATTCATACTAAAAACAAGAAATAGTTTTTATTTAAAAAAAAAAATAAAAATAGAAAAAGTTTTATTTAAATTTGAAATCAATTTTATTTTTGTAAGACTTGGTGTCTAAATTTAGATATTCAAGATAATTTGTTTGTATCAACCTTGTAACATATGATCGAATTGATCAAAATATTTAATTCAGTTTAATATTACAGGTTTTTGGATTATAAGTAGTAGATGTGTATTAGATTTTAATTAGGCTTATGTAAATCATACGGCTGTGAAACATGGAAGGTATCCGCCATTATCACCAAAAAGTTGCAGACGTATATAAACCGTTGTCTACGCCGCATCTTAAGGGTTCGTTGGCCGCAAATCATTACCAACACACACCTGTGGAAAAAAAACGAGCCAAAAGATGATTGAGGTCGAGATCCGAGAGAGAAAATGGCGATTGATCAGACATACCTTGAGGAAGCCAGAAGAAAACATTGCAAGGCAAAGTTTTGAGTGGAATCCACAAGGCAGACGACGAGTGGGTTGACCAAGGAAAACATGGAGAAGTACTGTTTTGAAAGAGGCAGAAGCGCAACGCAAAACGTGGTTACAGCTAAAAGGAATTGCTAAGGTTCGTGAAAGGTGGAGAGGATTTGTTGACGCCCTATGCCCCACCAGGGGTTCTAGGATCCAGTAAGTAAGTAAGTATGTAAATCATACAAGTACATATACAAGGAAGTGAACCTTTAATTTCAATTACCAATGATATTTGTAAAAAAAAAGTGATCTACCAAGTGATCGTTGATCACTGATCGTTAATTAGTAAATGATCAATCCCAATTTATGGTGTAATGATTTTTGGGGTTAGCTTTAATTAGATTAATCCTTTTTATAATCAGTATCATTAGAATGATGGATTCAAAACTCATTATTAAATCTTTTTTACAGATAGGGTACCATCAGTGATCCATTTATTTGATTATGAATGTAGGTATTAAATTAAAACTCATGCTTTCTTTAAACCTCTTTTACAGAGATAGGTTACCATCCGTGATTCGTTTAATTAATTATGAATGTAGGTTGAATTAAACTCACTCATGCATTCTTTATATCTCTTTTATAGATAAAAGTGTACCATCCGTACACCTCTAGGTATAAATAAATTAATTTGGACATCAAATCAAAAGCTAAATAGTTAATATATAAAATAAACTAAAAAATAATCAACTAATATCCAAATACAATAAGTATTTAAGTATCTATTAATAAATAGCCTACAATAAGGTATTGAGAGTATTGAAACATAGTTTATTATAGTTTTCTTTAAGTGATAAATTCAAAAATCTATAGGTAAGTATATATACGTATCTACAGATATAATCTTTAGAATGAATAGGTACATCTATTTAACAAATGAGGTAATTTAGAAGATTCCTAACCACTTTTACAATAGGGACTAGAAAATATATTCTCAATTGAATTTATTGAACCTATAGAATAGATATCCTCAAGCTCCCAAATCATTATTAAAAAATTTCCAAATTATTATGACAATTCTACATTTTCTCATATCTCTTATCCTAACTTAACTTATAAACGTACATAATCCATTATAAATCTTTAAAAAAACAAAAACCCAAACAATTTGTTCCACAATTTCAATTATTTCTATACAATGGCATAATTTATTAATCGTTTTTTTTTTTATTTTTAAAAAAATTCTTTTAATCGATCCACTTTTTTTTTAATTTTATTCTTTAATTGTTTGTTTTCAAAATCATTTTTAATTTTCTTATTTTTTTTTTTTTGAGGTTAAAACCTAATTATGTTGAAAAATAAAAAGAGAAAAACCTAATTAATTAATAATTAATTAAAATGAAAATGAAAAGAAAAATGAAACAAGCAATTAATTGCAAAAATTGTTTTATTTTTTTCTTTGTATAAAAATAGAAAAGAAAAATTCTTTCATTTTATTCTAAATATTTTCCCCTACTCTCGATTTGCCTTTCTATTTATTTATTTGTTTTTTTATTTTATTTGTTTTTTTTATTTTATTCTTAATTTTACAAATGACCCAATTTTTTTTTTTTATTTTATTGTAAATTTTTCTTTGAGTTTTTGTTTGTTTTTGAAGAATGCAAGGGTTAATGTTTATCATAATAGTGTGTTACTCATAGATTTCATTAAATATATTTTTTAATTTTTATACAATTATAATATTTATTAAATGTAAATAGATACATACATATTTACAATTATTAATATATTAAAAGAAAAATTAATTAATAAATAAATATTAAAACGCATTTCTAATAAATAGAAAAAAAAATGTAGGTATCTAAAGATTCTAGAATAATTTTTTTATGGGAGATAGTTTATAAATGTGTTTATTTTTTAAAATTAAATAAAAGAATTATTTCAGAGAATTGATTCTATTTCAATTATGTAAATATTTTAAATATAATGTCTAGTATCTAGTTCCTACCTACAAGAGATAGAAAACTAATAATTTTCTAGTATGTTCTAAAAAACCTTATTTGGAAATCTCAGAAACCAGCTGCTGTTCCAATAATAGACTTAATTTTAATACATGATTTTTGAAATTCATACATATATAAACATATCAAGATATAATAAGTAAATAAGACCTTTCATGCGAAAGGCCCGGATTCGGAGCCCAGTGCAAGTGAAAATCCTTTTGTTGACCCGACTCAGCTACAATTTTCCATTGGGTTTAAATTAATGGCTTAATTAATAATTATATATCTTTAATAAAAATACATTAATTTAACAATATAAACAAATAATTTAATTGAATAATATAAATCACACAGATAAAGAATACCATACAACTCTAATACAAAATTATTACAATAAACAAAATAGAACTGCTATCTATTGAAACTCTAAGACATTTCCGCATGTTATAAGGCGTAATATTATCTCATGCCTAAATTGTATGTGGAATTCATTTGATCAGTTCTAATAATATGAATATAATTATTTCCCCCTGTTCCGAAATATAGTTAGGCTGTTTAGCCTATAACAGCGAACAGTTAAAACGTAGAGGTGCCAGTAAAAAAGTATCTATATTATAATAAGTACCTTCAAAGGATTTTGGACTTAATTATCGGAAGAACTGATGGTATAATTTCCCAAATATATCCTATAATGAAAATTCAGAACTCAAGGAAAATTATTTTTTTGTTTTTTGGTAGATTTCAGGGGGGTTTCTAACAAAATGCACAAATGCTTAAAACATTAGAGAATTTTTATAAGTCGTCTAGTGATGTGGAAACAGAGTTAGGTACCTATTTATGGAAAACTATTTTAAAATTGAATTTATGTCTCCATCTCTCGGAAACTAGAAAACACTAATCAGTCATCAGTCCAATGGTACAGTGCCATAAAATTATACGTTTAGATAGTAGGTACCTAGGTTTAAAATTCCAAAAATAGATTTAGGGAAAGATTAGAGAAAAGTAAGTGTAGATTAATCAATTACATTAGTAATAATCTGATTGTAATCTAAATGGTAATTAAAAATGGTAATCTATCTATGCCAATTTTTTCAATCCTTCAAAACCTTGCTTGGTTTCTATATAAAAATATGGCTTCCCAAGCTTCTATTTCGTTGTAGTTTATATTTAGATGCGTAGGAACTTATTAATTTAGAAAGGTATATTATGTACTTATTAATTTTAAAGTATTTGACTATAGGTACAAGGTACAAGTTTGGCTAGTTATTTTATTAAAAAAATATGCTTACGCCTAAAGTTATATATAGATATTGTATCTTCAGTAAAACCAATTTTAAGTAGATAAATAGTATTAAATTATTTATGTAATGTCTATTTATTTACCTACTCCTTAATTACCGCTTATTCTCATAATTAGGAATACGAACAATAGTTGTAGGTAATATGGTAAATAAATTTCTTTTATAAAAGAAGGGTTTATTAATAATTTATGCAAATATGTACGTGCACACTATATTACATAGGTATAGAAAAAAATATAATTACAAAAGATTATTATACCCCTTTTACGGTAAACTTTTAGGTAGGTAGGTATTTCACATAGAGATAGAATTGAAAAATTAAAACCACTTTTAATACCCAAAGTACAAAATTAGATAGAAAGAAATTCTAGAATATTTTCAAATATAAAAAAAAAAACATTTGTTTGTATAATGCATGTGCAAAATATATATGTACCTACATATTTTTTAATTTAACTAATCCACAATTATACATACATATTCGGTAGATACATATGTACAAAACTAAATAAAAATGCGATCAACACACATTATGCATAAAAAAACACACCATGCTGTTTCATCTTCTATAATGCACAATTTATAAAATTTTTTTTTTTTTAATATCACATGCATATATACATATAATATAAAATTTATATATATCAACCACGTTCCGATATACATACATATGTATATAATAATAATTTAGTATGTAAATTTATATTGTACAATACATTTTCCAAAAACTATTTTATTTACCGTGTTATTTTTCTTCCTCAACTTCACTTTCGATTTTTTTTTTTTTTTTGTCTCATTCGCACACAACACACCTCTCATTTCCTCTCACTCCATCTCTGTTCAATACAAGAAATTCACATTCGTTTTTATTTCATTCAAATTATAAAAGTATTTGTTTGTTGCAAATATTATATGTTTGGCCTTTTTTTTTTATACTACGTACATTTTATGCTTTGTTAAATTTATTACTTTGTTACATCCATACATACAACATACTTATATATTTTTATATATACTAATAATATAAAGATTATATATTTTTCATAAAATTTTGTTTATTTATGCTTTTATGCGTTTTTTTTTTTTATTATTCTTTAATTTTGCATGTGTACAATGCACACACAAGTATAATATAGTGGCATGGCATTATTATTGTATAATACATGCCTATTTGCCTTTTATACATATATTGTCAATAAACAATTGTGTATAAACAAATTTTGTATATAAAAAAAAAAAAAAAAAAAAAAAAAAATAAAAATGACCCAACCTTACTCTTATGTGAATAGAGAAAAATAGTATTTGTGTAATTTGTATTGAATATGTTCCAATTCGGTATTGTTGCGTTATTATATGTTTTTATTGTATTTGTGTATGTTTTTGTGTATGTATTTCAAAATTTTAAGCGTCCAAAAAGAAAAATGTTGGTATATGACATACATTTTTATTTTTTTATAATATTTTTCTAATATTATGATAACAGACATTAATGTTATCTGTTCATTTAATGTTATAGATATGTTAATGTTATGATGGAATTCTTTTTTTGCAAGTCATTAAAATATGGATACATACAATATTGAGATGAGATTTGTAACACAATTTTATGTCGAACAGTTAATACAAATTTACAATGTTACAAAAATGTAAAATTTATATGACAGCTGTTATTTCAAATGTTTTATACATGTTTCTTTATTTTTAATTCAGAATTGATCTTTTAAGTTTCTTTTTGTGAAGTGTTGTTTTTAAATTAAATATCTATGTACCTACCTACATATTTATGTTACCTTTTGAAAATTTATATTTTTCCTGATTAATTTTTCTTTATTTTTAAACATATACCTACCTACATACATAACATACATACAATTAATGAACATTTTACAACTAAAAATATAAAACTTTAAGAAACAACTGATGTACTCATTATTTTACATTATGTACTTATTATTCATTTTTAATTTAAAATTTAAACTTGTTTATGTCTGTAATTCATTTCAAAAGTACTCAGTAATTAGTAATCAGTACTCATACATGTTTATAACAGATAAGAACACAAAATGTTCGAAATAAGAAATCAAATAAAAGTTTTTAACAGCATATAATAACATTAACAGATAAAACATAACATTAACATAAACATGGTATTCCAAATGTCATTTATTTGTTAACTTTGTTCTTAAAAAACCATTTTATTTTACAAGAAATGTGTTTGTGTTCTGTGTATAAAAATAAATATACATGTATATAAAATTATGTATTCAAGGGTATCGGTATATCCAATTTTGTTTATTTATTTCGCAACATTTTTTTTTTGAGAAAATAACGAAAGAGAAAACGAAGAAACGTAAAAATTATGAAGAGAAAAACAACATAACAATAAAAAAAAAAAAACATGGAGAGTTGAGTTAACATAAAATTATTTACATACAGTACAGGGAGGTAAGTATTTTAAAAAAGTTTTGTAATTTTATTAATCAAAAAAAGCTTTTTTAAGTTTTTATTTTACGATCACTCACTTTTAATGCATTGTTGTTTTTGTATGGTTGAGTTGTTTTACAGAATACTCTCTAATATTTACAATATTGTATAGTTGTGTTGTGTTGACTGTATAGTTATTGTGTTATTTTGGATATTCACTATTTAGCTTTCTACTTTTATATGTAGATATTGGATTAATAGTGTTACTTTTGTGTATCTTAAGATATATGTATCATAATATAAAGTATATAATAAAGAAAGTAAAAGTAAAAATATATAAGTATGTAAAAAACAATTTTATTTTAAGTCTGATTTAGGAAATACAATTTGGATGTTTGGATATATTGTATTCAATAATAAAAATACACATAAACATTTTGGATAATACAAATTACAATACAGTTGTAGATATTATTAAGAAATTTGTAGATACATTTACATATTATTGATATTGATGTAGGTTTTATATTTTTGAGTAATTTCCTTAACTTTTAAGTTAAAATAAATAAAAAATGCAGAATTCTTTAAGTCTACACATACATACACATACATACATACACAAATATATATTTTTTAACAAAAATTTTATATAGAAAGAAAGAGAGATAAGTTTTAATTAATTTACAGGTAAAGTAAATTATTTAATTTTATTTTTATTATTACCACAGATCAGTTCCATTCCATACATTCATTTTTTTTTTATTTTTTTTTTTTTTTTTTTTTTTTTTTAGTAAAATAATAAAAATCTTGCAAAATTATATTTTTATTTATGAGAAATACATATGGTTCCATATGTAGGTAAAAAAAAATATTAAATAGAAAAAAAATAAATGTTGAAATAGGAAAAAAATATATTTACTATCGGTATTCATGAACATACGTACATATATTCTAGGTATGTGTGTATATAATATTATAAAATGTTTGATTTAATTTTTTTTCATTTAATTTCAGAAAAATGATGGAAAAAATTGAAGAAAAAAAAAGAAAAACTATTTTTATTAGTAGGTATGCAATTTTTAAAAAAAAACGTTCCAAATTAATTTGCAAATACAATACTGAAGTAAGGAATTTAGAAGGTAAAGTTGAAATACGTTTACATGCTGGAATATTAAAGTTTTTGATTATATTAATGAAGTAGGTTACGTTTATATTTTAACTGAATTAAACATTAATATTATGTTAATTAATATTTAATATTAATAATTGATATAATTTTAGGTACCTATTCTAACTGATAAAAATTCAAACTGGATTAAGTAAACTTTTCTATTGTAGGGCCTTTGATGTCTTAGAAGCCTTCCAATTGTACTTTGGAGCCTTAGAATGATTCGGAAATCAATTCTGATTCCAATACACTATTTTGACAAAAATTCAAATATTGGATTATTTTAATTAAATCTTGTAGAGCCTTTGATGCCTTAGAAGCCTTCGAATTGTACTTTGGAGCCTTCGAATTATTAGGAAAGGCATCAATTCTGAATCCAGTACACTATTCTTACGAAAATTCAAACTTGAATAATTAAACCTTTCTATTGTAGGGCCTTTGATGTCTTAGAATCCTTTCAATTGTACTTTGGAGCCTTCGAAGGATTAGGAAATGCATCAATTCTAATTCCAGTACACTATTCTGACCAAAAATTCAAACTGGATTAATTAAACCTTTCTATTGTAGGGCCTTTGATGCATTAGAAGCCTTGCAATTGTACTTTGGGATCCTTCGAATAATTCAGAAATGTATCAATTCTAATTCCAGTACACTATTCTGACAAAAATTCAAACTGAATTAATTAAACCTTTCTATTGTAGCGCCTTTGATGTCTTAAAATCCTTTCAATTGTACTTTGGAGCCTTCGAAGAATTAGGAAATGCATCAATTCTGATTCCAGTACACTATTCTGACAAAAATTCAAACTTGAATAATTAAACCTTTATATTGTTGATCCTTTAATGCCTTAGAAGCCTTCGAATAGTATTTTGGAGCCTTCGAATGATTAGGAAATGTATCAATTCTAATTCCAGTACACTATTCTGACAAAAATTCAAACTGGATTAAATAAACCTTTCTATTGTAGGTCCTTTGGTGCCTTAAAACAATTTTAATTGTACTTTGGGAGCCTTCAAACGATTAGGGAAATGTAATAAAATTTGATTCCAGTACACTTTACTAAAACTTTTAAGATTAAATCCAAGAAAACTGATGATTTTGGAAAACTAAAAATACCTATGTTAAGTGTGTCATATTTCATTTATTTTAAATTGGATTTACAATTTTTAAAAAGGATTCGATCAAGACTGCTAAAAACAATTGCTCATTGTAAAGGAGCACTAATTCCTTGATATTGAATCAGGGGTACGTACTTAAGTATAAATTGTAAGAAACAAATATTTTCATAAACTGGAGAAAATCTATTAATTGGACGATAATTTGTAAAATTATGTTGTGTTCAGCAGTATATTATTTAAAAAAATTCTAGGTATGGCAATTTTATAAGATCATAATTCAAATTTAAGGCTAAGTTAAGAATTCTGTGTGTAGGTAAATTTAAACTTTTTCAATAAGATTTTTATATGTACAAAATTTGACCCATACCATTTTCAGTATTTAAATATGTACCTGATATTGATTTGTAATTTAAACACATAATCTAACCATCTTCCATAGTTACAAATGTGTTACAGATGGATAGAAAAATAATACAAAGAAATTTCAAAAAACTAAAAATACCTATGTTAAGTAGGTATGTCATATTTTAGTTATTTTAAATTTATAACTAATTATAAATTCATATTTTATAACCTATATAAATAATATATATATACATTTTTGTCACTTGGTTTGGTCATAATGTTAAAACCCTATTTTTGGAACTTTTATAAAATTAATATTTTTACCAAATAATTTATTGGATATTTTTGTATTTCAATTTTAAGATTAAAAGTTAAAACCCTATATATACACTGTCCATGTAAGTATAATATGTAAACCGTATGATGAAGTCTGTATTTTCTTTTATGTTTTTCTATGTTTTTCTATGTTTTTTTTTTTAATTTTTAACTAGATTGCTTTGTCTGTGGCTTTTGTTATGCTTTGGCTGCTTTTTTTTGGATAAAAAAATTTTGCAAGGCAAAATACAAAAAAAAAACAAAGCTAATTTCACATAAAATCTTTTATAAAGCTTTAAATAAAGTTTTTCTACTATAGGTAGGTACTAGGTATAGATACATTCCGACTTTTTTTTTTAATTTTTCTATGTTTTTTTTTTGTGTTAGGAGGGAAATAAAGATCATAGCTTTATATTATTAGCTAATATTTATACTATAGATACATACATTCATACATAAAATATCTGAAAGATACTTAATTGTATATAGGTACATACATATCTACTTAAATGTCTTTTTTGCGATATTATATTTCAGACTTTATGGTATTTTAAAACTAGTATTTCTTTTTCATATTCCATTTTAGTTTTTTTTTTTGTAAATTGAGTATAAAAAAGCTATATTGAAATATATTCGAAATTGTGAAATGCATTAGTGCGTGCGTTAAGAAAGCCTTACTTTTATTTTGCTATAACACACGAAAACTAAAACGAAATGCCGAATAAAGAAAAAAAAAAAAAAAAACTTTAAGATTGGTTAATTCTTCGGTTTTGAAAAATAATGAAAAACCAAAATTACAAAATATTAAAAACCAAGAAAAATGTATATATATACATTTCTTACATATATATATATGTAGGTATGTAAGTATATAATATGAAATATCTGTAGATATTTGTACAAGTATATGTATGGATACTATTCATACATTAATTTTTAAAATAAGAAATTTTTTATATATACATATATATATATATATATATATATAAATATAAGTATATATTTCTCAACATTTTTTTTGCATATGTATTTCTTTTGGTAAAGTTGAAAAAAAAAAGAAACTTGTTCAACTTTTTTTTTTCTTCCATTTCCTTCATCGGAAATGAATTTTTTTTTTAAGTTTTTGTTTTTTTTTTTAAATAGGTAACAAAATGAACATATTTGCAACTAAAAAAAAAATTAATTTATTAAAATATTGTATATATATATTGTATATATATATATTTGAATTATATTTTAAACTAAAACTGTAATATAAAAATTATTGAAGTTTGAATTTCAGAACTGAATAGGAATTAGAAATACTTAAAATAAACTTGTTGTCAGGGTTGTACATAATATTATAGTAATACACAACCCTTTCAGAAACAGCTGTTACAGTTGTTAGTACTAAATTCCGTAAGTAATACATCTGGAAAAAGTTGAATTATAACGTTATTTCACTGGCGGGTCAGTCTTTAAAAACAGGAAAGAAAATTTTGGCGTCATAAGACGTATTAATGAAAGTTATTCGTTAAAAAATTAACGTTATAAAACGTATTTTGTCATAAATAGTCAATTTTAAAATATTAAATTACGGTTAGTCATTTAAAATCATTCATGAAAACATGAACGTCATAAGACGTACTATTATTTTCTGCTGGTTAAGTCTTAATCCACCAAAGCATGTGCTAAATTTCTAATGTCTTAAGAGTTATTTCGTATTGCAACTTCATAATGTTGTATTACATCATTATTCTGACCTTTATTAATCATCAAATCAGGCATAGAAACTTAAACGTCATAAGACGTATTATTTGTTATTCTGCTGAGGAAGTTTTAATTTAAATTAATTTTGAATATTCGAATGTTATAAGACGTATTTCGTTTTATCATATTCAAAATATTGAATTACATTATAATTTTGCCCAGGTAAATCTTAAAATTGTGCAAGAAAAGTTAGACGTCATAAGACGTATTTTGTTTATTCCTGAAGGAAAGTGCATTTATCATGATTACTTGTATGTTTTTCACTGATTTTGATTGCAAATTGACCACGGTACGTCCCATTTGATATATGAACGTACTTTTAAAGGTGAAATATATTATTTAAATAGTTTGTGAACTGAATAGGCCAGTTTATAACAGTTTTAATAAAAGTAAAGAATTGATTCCTGAGTAAACTAAGGAGATATACGAGTACTTAATCAATTTTTCTATTGACTTAAATGTTAATTAGAAAATATATTCATTGTATTTTTATACAAATTATTTGAAAATAGATTTTTATTTTTTAATTTTTAATTATCCACGTTAAATTTATACATAATTAATTTTTTTTTTAATTTTTAATCTTTTAATATTTAAATCTTATCAAAAAAAAACAATTTTTGTTTTGAACCTTCAAGTACATTTTATTTTTAAAATGGCGTATGAGATTACAAAATTTTACAAAAAATATACATATATATATGTACATACTTACAAAAAAGTGATTTGAAAAAAACATAAACTTATTAATTTCTAATCATATGTATTTCTTTTCTAGTTGGATTTGAAACGCAATTGCGTTTATGCAATTGAAGCATGAGAAGTAGAAATTGTGGCAAAAAAAAAAATTGATTTAATTTTGCATTAATGGGTTTTTTGATAAAATCAGAGCAGTTGGACTATCCAAAAAACTAGAATTGAGTTAATTTTTCTAGCTTGGAGGACTTAGACCGTAAAAAAATGTTTATTTCATATTATCATTAACAATTCATTCTGAACATGATCTTTAAAGTGCTTGAAATCGAATTAAAAAACATGCATTATGCTTTGACCAATGGCGTAGTGGTAAAAACGCCGTGTTTCATGCGGAAGATTTTGGGTTCAAACCCTGGTCAGATCATAACTAATAAAAAAAATATCATAAAATTGTATAATCATATCGTAATAGTTAATATCGTAATATTAAAAAAGGATTTAATAAAAATATGTAATTAATTCTTGTGTAAGATAGTAGATGGCGCACAAAATTAACATTTGTGTATTCATAATCTTATACAATAGTTACAGCCGAGTAATCAATCAGCAGCTTAATGAATATAACGATTAAAGAATATGACAAATATTGGATGATATTGGGTTTCGAACATGTTCACTAAAGAGCTCCCTTTTAAATTTCGAAAAATAAAGAGCAAATTAAGCTTTGATAGTGCCCCAAAGTCAAAGTATTTGATATGTAGATACAAAGTGAATGTTAACACGTAAATTGAGGTCAAGAACTAAAGTCGTTTTTAATTTCCACCAAGTGTTTCCTTCTAAAATCTAAATTATTGATCACCTTGATCAATCGTAACTACTTACTTATGTAATTAATTATGTATTATATTGGTCGAAGTTCGATAACTTGAAGGTTTTCTGATAAAAACTGATGACATAAACCCTTTTATATAGTAAAAATACTTCAAAATTCCCTAAAAAGTAAAACCCTATCTATACAATATACCTTGAAAGTGTTTTTCCTTTTTTTTGATATTTTTGGAAATGTTGTAATACAGAAGATTAGATTAAAATATGATATGTACTACTTATGTGTAAACAATTCTATAAATATTAATGTAAAAAAAAAACAAATTTTAATTTAATTAAAAAATACTTTTCCATTATCAAATTAAAATTAAAAAAAAAACAACAACAACAACAACAACATTCATTACATTTTTACATTTCAATAATGTCCAAGTATCTATAGATAAATTTGGACATTGAATATACAGTTTTTTAAGGTTCAACCAACCAAAATTTATTATTATTAAAGGTATGTATGTATGTAAGAAAGTGTTACTCATGTCATTGAGTTTTTTTTTCTTTCAAAAGGTGACGTTTTTTTATTTGATTGGTTGGCGCCATTTATAAATAAATTACGTTTTTTTGATTAAAATATTAAAAAAAAAAAACTTCTTTAAATTTTCTAATCAAAAATGAAATGAAATTATTATTATTATATACTTTTAATTGAACTTGCCTGTGTCTATGGCTTTATTTTTCATTCTGTCAGTTTTTTACCTTCTTATCATTTTTTTTTTTTTTTTTTAACCTTATCGTACATACCTTGGTTTTTTTTTTAAATTTTTTTTTAAATTTTTAATATCTAACAAAAAATTTTATGTGAAAGGTTAGTTAATAAACAAATTGTTGTACACTTATATACAATTAAAAATACACTTATTAATATTAAAATTTTTTTTTTTTTTGAATTATTTTGATTATTTTTTTTAGAATCAGTAAAAGCTTTACAAAAAAAATACAACTTTTAAGTGATTAAGCCAAATCATAGTTTTTTTTTTTTTTTTTTGAGTAGTAATTTAATAAGTAAATGGTTCTTATCATCGAAAAATTATTATTTTCATAATATTGTATTATATATATTTAGTTGGATGTTTTCTTTTTAACCCTTAAAAAACTTATCATCAATCACAGTTTGTTTGTAGAAAATTAATATGGAATTTGTCAATTTAAAGTGTTTTTGTATATAGGAATAGAAAGTTCTTGAACTATAGATAATATTTGTATGAACGATTGGATCGGTGATTCGATCGGTACTTTAGATAAATTTTTTTAACAATCATTGTCTACTGATATGAGAAAGAATCAATAAAGTAAAATGAATATGACTTTCTTCAAAAGTGAAACAAATAATATACATACTATTGATTTTAATTCAATTTAATTTGTTGAAGTTGTTCCGAATCTTTTGCACTTTCCAATTAAGTACAATATAGCTCAACTTATCAACTTCAATCTTATCAACCCCAAATGTGATTAACTGTATCCGAACCAAATGATATACTTATTGATTATTTGTCTACTTAAAGCATTTTAAAACTTATCACATTACGTAAAACTCCGATTAATATTGGTGTATTTTAGGACTAATTGACAATTATCTATTCAATCAAATACTAAAGTTTAACTTATCAATTCCCAGTTTTATTAAATCTATTCGGGCCAAATCATACTTATTGATTTAATACATTTCACTAAATACATTTCAAAACTGATCACATTTCATAATAGCCAGTTTTTTTATACAAAAACTCCGAATAATATTGTTGTATTTTAGGACTAATTGGCAAATTACTACCCAATCAAATACGAAATCTTAACTTAACAGCTTTGAACTTATCAATTCCGAATTTGAAAAATTCTATTTGGATCAAATGGCACTAAATTAGTATTTTTACTCTAGTAGAGCATTTAAAAACTTATCACATATCGTAATAAATAGCTTTTTATACAAAAACTCCGAATAATATTGAAGTATTATAGGACTAATTGGCAAATAACTATTCAAATAAATATTTTAGCTTAACTTAACAGCTTCGAACTTAATTGGGAATTTGATTAACTCAATTCGGGTTAAATGGCACTAAATTAGTATTTTTACTCTAGTAAAAGTGTTCAAAACTTATCAATCACATTAAGTTAGTTTTTTATCCGGAAATTCCGAATTGAATCAAGTATTTTCGGACTACATGCAAATTTGTACTAAGTTATCTGTCAAAAATTAAATTACAATCGTTATTCGTACACAAATTGATATTAAGTTATTTAAAAGAAGAGTTTAGCTTTAATATTATTTTATTATCAGTATCAAGTGTTAGAGCGATAACTTCGGATAAGTCTTAATTACTATGTAATTACTTTGTGATGTTCGAAACAATTTTAGCGGATAATAAGAAATACACATGCATTTTATAATTTAAATGATTAGTTATTAGTTTATAAATATATTTAACTAATCAATCATTAATATTTTTTGTTCGGATCATATGACGGACTGTCATTCAGTAAATTGTAATCTAATTTTAAATCTAAATATTTCGGAAGATCTATTTCATATTAAAAAACAAAACCATAATTATTTTGACTTATCTAGTTTTAAGCTTAGTTCTTTGAGTCTAATCTACTTTTTAACTGTATTAAAAATAGAATATAGGTTCGCACAAATTAGGTTCGCCTTATTCAATAGTGTCGCCACTGTCTTAATATTGTAATGAGTTTATTTAACTAGGTACCAACATTTAAAACAAGTGTTAAACAGAACCCTTAAAAATTTAAGGGGTTAAAATAAATGTTACAACAAAATTTCTATTTATTTTTTTAAATTAAAATAAATAGAAATGAAAAAATAAAGTCCATGACATATTTTTAATTAGAAAAGTACGCATTTTTTTTCTATACTCATTTTTAGATAAGATTTTTTTATTTTTGTATTTTTTTTTTTTTTTATATTTCTTTCAATCATAAGTATGTTAATTGTATATATATATATAATTTACGTAATTTCATATATATACATATTACATATAAGTACATAGACGGTTCATATTATACAATAATTTTTTTTTTAAAAAAATTTCCAATCAATTCAACTTTTTTTTTTAATTTATTTATAGGGTGAAGTGAAAATAATGGTTTATTTTTTATTGATAATGTAATAATCATAAGTAACTAATAAAAAAATAAGGTACCGCGCACATGTTTTTAATGCGTGAAATAATTCAAAAAGATTATAAAAAATATTTTAGATAAATAAATAAATGTATGTATAAGTTTTTGTAAAAACAATTTAAGTGTTCCATTTTGAAGAACGTAATTTTTCTATTCATATCTATTAGTATAAGTTTCTTAATCTATAGAGCGCCAAGGAAATTAAAGTAGAGAAAATTGGTAAAAAATCGGTTAAGTGCGTCATTAAAAGTTTTATTGTCTAGAGCGCTAAAGCGATTAAAATGAGAATATAAGGTTCGCACAAATTAGACTCGTGACATACCTTAGCGTCGCCACTGTTTTAATATTGTAATAAGTCTATTCAAGACTTGGTTATTATAAGTTGTAATTCTTAATATAAATTATATAAGTTTCATATTCTTAATCGTTAAACCGCGATTAAAATTAGAAAATAAACACAAATCCTAGCCAGGATAAATGTAAATTTATAATAAGTACCATGTTTTTAAAATATTTGAACTAAATACAATATGAAATGAGTTTAAACTTACATTACCCTTACAATTATTTTTCAGAAGAAGTAAGATACACAACCATAAGTTCCAACTAAATTGGTTACTTTATAACAAAAGTTACTCATAATATAAATTAATTTTCAATCTAGAGTTATTAGTCATCCCCTTCCTAATAATAAAAAACTTATATATAACTTTGATAAACTTAATCAATAGGTTTTATCCAATCTTATACTTGTATATTCTTTGAAAAACACAATTGCCCTTAAAATTTTCTTTAGAAAAAATGAATCACAGAATAATCATATTTTATAGAAGGTTCTATTAAAATCGAAGATTAAGGGTGAAGATTAATACTTTATCGATATAATATTAAATTAAATATTGAATTAATATAAAAAAATGCGAGACATAAATGAAAAGTAAGTCACTTATTAATTACAAATTATTCTAATTTTATATTACTTAATATTGGAGATATAATATGAGGGCCCTATATTGAATCAATTAATTAGTAAATGTTTTAATCTAATCAAACTGCACTTCACTGATTTGCTGCTTTGCTGCAACAAAAAATTCATCAAAAAAAAACTATGATTATTTGGATTAGTGATAAGTTCTAATTCCAGGATAGAAAGGTCCAGGATCAGAGCAAGTTCTTTATACAATACATATATATTCTGATAAAACAATTTAACCTAATTATATTTATTATTAAAATTTAATAATTTGAATTAAAATGATTAAGACCTCAATAAATTTAAAATCTCATCCAAAGTTCATCAATTGATATTAAAGTTCGATATATGTCCGGACTTCTGATATTTATTAATACATAAGTATTCAAATACTTAGTCTGTTTATAGTTTTACACATATGTCTTTTATTACTTAAGTACTTCTCTTAGATACTTTTATATAAATATAAATTAACTATTAATTCAATAACATTTTATAGAACTGATGTTAGAGCACTTATAGTTTATAATTTTCAGAATTACTCTGCGCACCCTATTTTGCATCTCGCGATTTACTGAGCATAAACTACTTTCCCGGAAGATCAGTACGTGTAATTATACTTATTTCGAATAATTTTGATTAACTAATCATACTAAGATTTAGGTTTCGTAACAATATTTTTTACTGTATAGGGCTGTTAACCGTATGCCAAACCCCCATCTTTGGAGGGCCGTTGGGTTTGAAGAGTTGCTTCAGAATTTGCCATATAATGCGTTGAAGTTCTCATAACTATGTTACGAGTTCAACTGCATTATATAACGTTTTCCTACTTCAGGAGGCCAAGGTTCGACAACGGACTGTAGCGCCATAGAAGAAGAAGAAAAAGAATCATACTAAGATTTCCCTTAATATTTTATAAAAGTCTTGAAGTCTATTTACATACAACCATACAACTTACAATTTAATCTGATTTAATATTAGATAATTAAATTTTTGTTTAAAAATAATCTGTTTAACTATATTTATTTAAATAAACCATGGGGAAAAAAAGTTTAGAAAAAAACTTTCTTTAAAAGAAAATCAAAATTAAAACCCTCAAATTGTTATTTAATAATGGGATAATTTTGTTTTTTGAAAGTACTAAGAGTTAAAAATTTATTTGGTAAAAAAACCCCAAAAATGGAGAAAAGAAAATGAAATTTTACTTTTTCTTTTTAAAAAAGATTTTTCATAATTTACACAAGCATTATATATATGTATATATTATATAGTCTACAACTTAACTTATGTAGGTCTGAAATTTCCTTATAACAAATAAAAGTTAAAAATAAAAGTAACAGTTATTTTATAGTAACTATTATACTTTTCATTTCATTACAATTACTTTTACTTTATACATAATACCTAATCTTTTTTTTTGTACTTTTTATTTATATATATATATATAAGATATAATATATATATATATATTATGAGTTCAAAAGTTACAAAATTTATTGGCAGTTAAAACTATTACATATATTCACAAAAGTAATACAAAAACTCTTTTAAAAACCATCCCAAAAAAAAAAAGTAAAAAGAAAAGGTAATATTTAATTTTTCTTAGACACGTTTTTCTTTTCTTTTATGTTTTTTTTTTAACTTTTCAAATTTTTTTTTACTTTTCTTTTTGTTTTTTTTTTTTCATTGTTGGTTTATTTTTCCTTTTACCAAACAGTCAGAGAAAGATTATGCAATCATCCAATGTATATAATATGAATAGTATAGATAGAAAATGGTTGTTTTTGTTTTTTTTTTTTTTTTTTTTTTTTTTTCAAAAACTTTTCTTGCAAAATTATTACTTTCTTAAGAGGTCGCGCCGGTCATGGTGTATTTTTTTTACCAAAAAAAGTACAAAGGCTCATAAAAAATAAAAAATAAAAAAAAACATAGTGACGTTACCACGCAAAATTTACAAAATTGTAAAAAAAAAAAAAATAAAAATAAAAATGAAATACAAAAGTTAACTAATATTTTACAAAAAAAAAAAAATTATAAACATGAATAACGAAATTATGGAAGGCGTGTATTAAGTAAAGGGAGAAAGAAACAGAAGATCATCTACCACGTTAGAGGTAGTACAAGACTTATTAGTTAGAAATTGATTGTATTCAAATATTACCTAGATATTGTATGTAGTCATAAATGTGTTGACTTGGTTTATGATTTAAATTTCATTGATGACTTGGTCTTGATTGATGCCAAGAATCATTAAGGAACCATTAAGGAAAATGATAAAATTATTTTAAATTTGACCAAGTATATCTTAAATATTTATCGTATAACTATAATTAATTTGTTTTCCAAGTTCTAAAGTTAATCTAATGATCTTATTTATATTCGGCCCTATTTATTAATTCAATTTGCCTAAACAAAGTTTTAAATTATTGACTGGAACTATTGAACGATCAGTGATCTTGAATATGGTGCCACAATACTCTTTTTAAATATTCCATATATTTGAATTAATATTCCCTAGTTATTAATTCAATTTGCCTAAATAAGATTTTAGCTTTGTGACTGCAACTATTGAACGATCAGTGATCTTGCATATAGTGGCACAATACTCTTTTTAAATATTGATGAGATCTCATTCTAATTTATATTAGAAGTGATCTTATATATTAGGCACTTATTGCTTAGGATTTTTAAAGCTAATTTTTTTCACGATCAGTGATCTTCTATGGGAGTCACAGATCTTTTCAATAAATTTAGCGCTATTGAATTCTTATTGAGTATTCGATTTATAAAAGATTTTGTATTCGATTTAATAATAGATTTTTTTTTTTTAAATATTGATTGCAACTATTAAACGATCAGTGATCTACGACTGATCTTTATCAATATTGAAGGAAATCAGATATTAATCCATATTGGATTGTTACTTAAATTTAACGCCATTTATTTCGATTTTCCAAAGAAACTATTTTAAAATAACAGCAATTAGTTATATATGATACGATCAGTGATATTATAGTGATCTTACAATGATCACTGATCTTATAAATGGAATTAACAAATTTTTTATTCAAATCAATTATCAAATACTTCTATTTTAACGTTTTTTATGTTAAAAATTCCAAATAAAAAACTTTAAAAAAAAACTCTAAGAAATTAAATTAAAATTAGGCTCGAAAACCGAAAAAAAGAAAGAAATAAAAAAAAAAACATTTTAAAGAGGTTAAAAATGAAAGTGAGAGTAAACTATTTTTTTTTTCTTTTCTTTTCCTCATTTTCCTGTCATTAAAATGACTTTAAAGCACAGTAATCGGTTCGGTTTAGTAAAAATAAAAAAAAAATATACAAAACCTGCAAACTATATACAATAAATGAAAGAGATAGCGATAGAAATAAAATTACAAAAAATACTGAATGACACGAATAAAAACGAAAGTAACAAACAAAAGTAATCATACAAAATTATAAACCATATAATAAGTATATAGGTAGGTAGGTACATATTGTAATAACAAAGAAAAGCCCTTTAGAAATTTCGAAATACATTTTTTGTATCTCAATAAGTATATCTCAAGTTTTTAAACATTTACATTTTTATATACATACTAACATACATATTTTAAAAAAATGTGGTTAAGTAAACGTAACTTAAAAATTTAAAAATAAGAAGTGTAAATGCTGTAATATTAAGTATATCTTTCTCTTCCAAACGCAAAATTCAAAAAAAAAAAAATGATTACAATTACAATAATTATAAAAGTCAAGTAGTTACAAAAAAAAAAATTTAATTGCGATTGCATAAATTAAGATATAAAAAAAAAAAAGAAATTAAAAATCATAAAACAAAAAATTTAAAATACAAAAAATTATCTTAAAATAATTAACAAAATACAATATTAA
Organism: Dolichopus griseipennis; assembly: GCA_963082915.1. Classification (NCBI taxonomy): domain Eukaryota; kingdom Metazoa; phylum Arthropoda; class Insecta; order Diptera; family Dolichopodidae; genus Dolichopus; species Dolichopus griseipennis. The sequence continues at coordinate 84,687,367 of OY720445.1, read as the reverse complement.
TATTTTTGTATTTTACTGAAATATGATTAAAATTTATTTTTAATTTATGTATTAAAAAACAATTTTAAAAATACTTAAATTTTATAAAAATTGACATTGCATGACGGTTTTAACTTTTAAATTTTATTTTGAATTTATCAGTTTATTATTTAAATAATTTTATTTTAATTACATAATTTATTACTTTCCCTTTAAATAATACTCTTAAAACTATGCTCTTAAATAATACTTTCCAAAAGTAATCATTTTAAAATTAATTACTTAATTAAGTATTTCCTGAATAAACATTTAAATAATCCTAAAACTTCATTATATAAGTCATGAAGAATTTCATATAGAAATTAATTTTTCATTTGTTTCATATGTGAGTTATAAAGAATGAACTGAAATTATTTTCTAAGTCAGATAGAATTCATTGAATTTAATCTTTTGATTTATTTTCATATGTGAGTTATAAAGAATGAACTGAAATTATTTTCTTAGTCAGATAGAATTCATTGAATATACGGACACCTCTTTAAGACAGACAGTTTTTTCAAAACCTTTTTAAAGAATTCTTTTTTTAAATTTTTCATACAAAACACATTCTTTTAACAGGACACTCTAATAACCGGACGCGGACACTTAAATCATTCTTTAAATTTCAAAAAAATCTCCCGTAAACGGACACATGTAATTTATGAGCAAGCTTTTTTTATTTAATGTGAGTAAAATGGTGTATACATCCAATCCAATACAAATTTTGTATTATAATTTACTATTATATTATGTTTATTTATAGATATGCATTCTAAATTTTAGAATTACATATTAGAATCTAATCCATAAATAATTGGATTTGAATACTATTATGTATGCCTAATACATAGAGGTACTTTTTATTGCTTATTTTTCAAAAGGTTCTTAGCAAAGAAGAGATAGTATTGGGATTTATTATTAATAAGATGCAAACTCGCTTTCTTAAGAATCAAAAATGTTTACATTTTTTAAAAATAATACGTATTAGGTTTATTACGCAAACGTTTTAGGTAAAGTTCACCAGTCCTTGAAGAATTGGAAACTTAAACCTACAATGAAGTCTTAAAAACTATTGATACGTTTAAAAAAAATTGCAACATTTTAAGAGGATCTTACAGCATTCCAGTTTATAAAACACTCAAAAAAAATGTTTAAAAAAGTGACCGGAAAAAAATACGGCAGTCAAAGATTTCAAATTTTTTAGTTTTTATGTTGTTTTACAATTATAATTTTAAATTGAAAAAACGTTATTAAAAAAATTAATAAAGAATTTGAGAAAAGTTATAAAAATTTTTTTTCTATTAGCCGGACAGTTCCCATAAGCGGACGAAAATTTTAGAACCGTGAGTGTCCGTTTATTAGAGCTTTCATATGTGAGTTATAATGAATTAAGTGAAATTATATCTTATATGTATTTGGAATTACATATCTATTTAACTAGTTAAAGGTTCCCAGATGACTTCAAATTAAAAACTTTAATTTAAAAATAAAATAATTAATTAACATACAATTACTTATCAGAATCCTATTCAGCATCAGTTATCACTTATCAGTAATTAAATATGTATATGTAATCACTTTATTGATAAGTGAATTTTTTTTTATACTAATCAAAATAAACTGTCAAAATATGGAATTAACTGTCAAAATATGGTTTTAGGGCAAAAAAATCATGTAAAACAATATGAATATTTGATTAATTATAATTGATAAGTGATTAGTACAATAGTCTTCATAATTGGGCTCAGATAATCCCCGTCATTCTTGATTAGTATCAGGGTTTCGGAAAAACCAATGTATAGGTATAAGTACTATAAACCCGGATTAAAACTACTCAAAATAATAATATTCAACGTTCTAGACATTCTTTTGCAATAAAAACAGCCTTTCAATTAAAAAACTTTGTTCAGAAAAAAAAAACTTATCAAACTTTAAATGAATTAAAAAAAAAAATATTTTCTCAAGCTTTTTGTTTTTTTTTTAATCTTTTATTTATCTTTCTTTCTAATTTTTTTTTAATTTCATTTCAACATTTTTTGTCATTTATATATATGTATATTAGCATATATATATGTATATATAGATAGTATAGACAACTTTTGTACATAATTAGAAAGTAAAAACTACTCTTACTTAATTTTCATAATATTTTAATCCAGGGTTAACTTCAATATATATGATTATATTATATGTATGTACACATATAGGTATATATATATAATATTAAATGCATATATACATACATACATGTAAAGTACCCAATGTCTTGAATTTCATTTTAATAATTGGCCTGTTTTGCCAGTTTTATTAGGCGTTTTTTTTTTTTTTTGTGTTGATTAGCATTTAGAGTGTTAGTCATACATTAAAAAGTAGGTACACACGTTCAGCAAGCAACAAAACGGTTAATTTTAGAAAATTCAAAAAAAAAAAAAAAAATAACTAGTAATGAACATCAAGCCAGCCAGCAACTTAAAAAGTTAAAACACCAACAACAATTTATATTTATAATAAAAAGAAGATTAAACTATTTTTAACATTCACATAAAATTCATTAAAAAAAAAACACAACAACAACAATAATAAAATTTCATATCATAAGGAAGCTTTAAAAAAGCTGCTGTTATTTCTAAATATGCAAAAAACACGCAGAAACAAAGCAACAACAAAAATTAAGATAAATGAATGTTGAAAATATTTGTAATCAAAAACAAAATTTTCCAGCAACATTCAAAAAAAAAAAAATCTAAACAACAATCAGTTTTTTTAAGAAATAGAAAATTAATATTTTTTTTTAAATTTAAATATATCTACTTCTATATATCTATCTATATATAAATATGTATAGATATAACTATTATTACTATTTTTAACTGTTATTTTTTATAATATACATTTATTTACTTCTATAAGTATACATAGATACATAATGTTTCTGATTACTAAATATATTTTGTTGCTCAATAATTCACTTCACAATCTGGATACATACTTTATTTATTCATTCATATAATATGCATTGCATATATACAATATGCAATACAGATGGTAATAATATGCAATATTTATATTTTTATTTATTACTGACATTATTTACAACATACATACATCTATACATACATATATATTTTTACATACCATAAATCTTTATACTACATATTTTTTATAAATAATGAAAAAATTTTCTAAATTTATTTAAAAGTTTTATTTTAAAGTTTCTTATTTTGTTTATATATGTTTATATACAAATGTATATATACATTGTGGAAAAATACTAAAATTTTTTTTTTTTTTAGAAAAAATGTAAAAGAAAAAAAGAAAAACTAGATTTTGAAAAGTTTTTAAAAATAGTTATTGAAGCTTGGAATTAATATAACATAAATGTGTATGAACATACTTACATACATACATACCACATATTATATATATATATATTATATGAGTATATAAGTATAAGATATATTGTATATAAAACACGGATAGAAGTAAAACAACAACGCGGTTAATTTTGCAGAGCGCCATTCACATTTTAATGATGCTAAATAGTAAATAACATAGTAAATATATTGTATATATATATAAATGTAGGTATGTATATATATAGGAATATCTTGTTTTAATTTTCCTTTTACTTCATGATATATTCTATTCCGTTTCCCATGAATACTATATAGTGATATATATATATATATATATATTCATTTGGTTATTTTATACGTATATTTTAATAATAATGATGATGGTGATAAAAATTAAAAGTATTATTAGAAAAAATGTTTTTTTTTTTGTAAATTACTAGCTATATATAGTGTATTTCTATAGAAATTAGAGACTGTGACGCTCTATTTAAATAATTATTATTGATTAATTAATATAAGATAGAATTAAAATATGTATTTATGTATTTTCAAAAGATAATATACATATACATATATGTTAACTGGACGCTAATTTTTCAGAGGATAGAGAGATGAATTATAGTATTTGATAGCAACACTTTACGCGGTATGCTGCATGCAGCGACATTTTACGCAGTCTTCTGCATGCAGCGAACAGCTATCAAAAACAAATAGAGTAGAGCACAATTTTGTTCTATATAACAGTTTATTATGACCCATTGTTAAGAAAAAATTCTAATTCCAAAAAAATCCAAGATAAAGTCAGAAATGACATTTATATTTGCAGTGTCATTCAGTTCAAGGGCTTTATTACTTTTTCTAACCATTTTAATCGTACATTTGCTTTGAACAAATTATTACAAATGTCTGAGATTGTGCGTCTAAAATTATTAAAATGCACATTTTTATTTAAATAATATTTCTTAAATGACTAATAACGTAGCCATTGAATGAAGTTTATTAAACCCAACCTCAAAAAGTTGAACTAATTATGAATCGTATATTTAATATAATTATATAAACCTTGTTTGACGTTTGAAATTAAAAAAAAATTTGACATTTGCAAGATTCAGCTAATAATTAATCAATTAACACTGTTCCCTCAAAATGACATAATATTGACAGATATATGTCTTGTCAAAAAAATTGTTTAAATCTTATCAATTCACAGAGTGTCAAAAAAAAAAATTGTTTAAATTTTATCAAATCACAGAGTGTTAAAGTAAAATTGTTAATTTTGAAACAAACACCAAGATTTTAATAAATAGACTATTTTTAGGAGTAAAATAAGTTTTTTATTCAACTCTATATTAATTGACTTCCAATCATATTGAGCATCACTGTATTGTAAACGAATCTTATAGATATAATGTATATATTTTTTTTTACAAAATATTATTTCTTAATAAATGTACATATATACTTTACATATATATATTCCATATATATATATATAGAAATATTTATTAAATTGAAATGAAATTCAGTTAGATAGCTAAGTATTGCTGGTTTGTTTTTGTTTTTTTTTTTATTTTCTGTTTTTGTTTCATTCGCCCCATTTTTGTTTTTATTTTATTTTTTTTGTTTGCAAAATATTCTTGGGTTGATATGCAATATATATATAAATATATACATATATATATTTGTATGCAATAAAAATGCATAAAGAAAAGTGAGATTTTTATTTTATTTTTTGCAATCTTTTTTTATTCTTTTGTAATTTTTTTGTATTTTTCAAATAATGAAATTATTCTGTAATGGCATGCAAAAATAAGAGTATGCCAATATATATATTCACGTATGTATGTAAGTATATACAATGTGTATATATAGTATAGTTTAGTTTAGAAATAAAAAACCTATTTGAATTTGTAAATATTACAATTTGTGTAGGTATAATGTATCTATAGATATTTAAAAAAAAAAAAAAAGGAAAAACTAAAGATACATTGAGTAGAAAATATGTGGAAAATATAGAGGTATCTAATAACAAAGAATATACATATATATATATATACATATATATTATGTAAATAAGTACATACTTAGTACTTTTTAAAGTTAGGGGAGATAACAAATTTCTCCAGGGGACTTACGAATCGAAGAAAAGTTAAAAGTTCCGAGGGATTCTGATTTGAGCGGGCCCTCCTAAAAGTTTCCTAAAAAATAAGAGAATCTTCCAATTATATTTGTAAGAATGTGGTTAAGATTTGAATTGCTTTTTGAAAGTGGATAAAGCTAGAATTGAAAAGTAATCAAAGTCAAATTTATTTTTATTCGAAAATTATTAGACGTATTGACAAGGTTATAATTTTTCCGACCGCAGACCATCTCAAGCTATAAAACTAAGCTATCACTCATGAAAATAGGGTTTCCAGATTCCGTAATATCTCAAAATAATAATTCGGACTTAAGAATTTATATTTATAGACTAGTGCTGCTTAGCGCTTGCAATTCGAACGATTGTCACTGTCAAATAACTGTTTATAATTATAAATAAATAAATAATTAAGCCGCAGCCGAAAATTTTACGACTGAATAAACCGATTTATATATAATAATCTTTTTTATGAAGTCTACTACTTATAAAATCATAAGTAACTGCATAGGACTTTTGGCCCATTCGTCGGGGGTCATATAATTAGCCGATTAATATGTAAATCTATTAACCAATTGTGAAGTTATTCACTGCAGATTTTAATTCACTTTTAGCCAACTCATTGTCAGTCATATTGCCCCGGAGACTTTTGGGGTTTTTTTTTTTGAGTGATAAGTCCTCCGAGGACTTTTATCACATCGCCGTAAAGTTATATATATATATATATACATTTAAGATTGTATATAACTTTATAGCAAAGTTATACACAAGTTATATGTCAAAGAGTAGTACATTTTACATGAATATTTTAATTGATGCAATAAGAATATTTTGTTGCAGTTGTTGCTGTTGTTGTTTTTATTTCTTGTCTTTTCTTTCATTTCTTTTAATTTTTTTTTTGCTAAAATTGCATAATGCACTTCTATACAATAAGTAACAAAAAAAAAAAAAAAGAATAAGAAAAATAACGCGAAAAACGCGAAAAAAAATAATTAAATGTAGAATAGATAAGTTTTAGTTTTTTTTTTTTTAGTTTTAGGTTATCTGCGTTTTGAATCCAATTCTGTTTTTTTTTTTTTTGGTGGGAGGAAAGCAAATTATGAAAAAAAGCAAAAAAAAATATGGATACTTGAGTTGAATAAATATTATTCGTGTAAAATTACTCTATAGAAGTACTAAATAAAAAAAAAAAAAAAAGTGGGTTAGAAATGTAGAAGAAAAAAAAAAAAAAAAAAAAAAAATTATAATAAAATAAGAACTAGAAAACTAGAAATAAAAATGTGTTTTTTTTAAGATAGAACAAAGTAAAGAAAATACAAAATTGGGTTTAGTGTCATGATCTTTAAAGAAAACAGACAAAAAAACAAATTAGAAAGAGAAGACAAATAAAAAAAAAAAACAATCTTGTAAATTTTGCAATAAATACTATGTAACTTAAAGATTATAGATGGATTATACATAGTTATACTTATTATATTACTTATTAGAATATAAATATATATATGTATATATATGTTGTAAAATAATTTGGAATGTGCTGGAATAGAATTTGGAATTAGATTAAAAATAAAAATAAATGCTAAGTAAAATGTATTTTTTTTGGAATTAAGAATAATTGGAACTTTAATAGTTTTTGATATTGATTTCGATTTGCATCTCGATTTAGCATTTAGATGTAGGACAGTTTTAAAAATCCAATATTTATTATCTTTGAAATAATTGAAAGTGAAATCAAATTATATCTTACAATTCAAAAGTTTATACTCTCAACGAGGCGCTGTAGAATACGAACGGCTCTGAGAACAGGGGTGCAGAACGGGCCGCAAGGCCTAAGAGTGAGGGAGACTCGTTTCACAACAACACAAATATATAATTATGTATATGGATTTGTCAATTTAATTCTGGGGTCTATTGTACAATTATTTATTATCACTAATCAAATAATCATGTTTTTCTGATAAGTGAGTGTTTCTCTACTAATTAAAATTCTATAGTTTGTTGTCAAATGTCAAAAATGATTTTGGTGCAACATAAATTTTTCAAATATATGATGATTTGATTATTTTATTAGAGATAAGTTGTTGGTGCAATGCAATAGAACCTAGATGAATAGAATTATTTTATGTTCTAAGGCCTACTCCCATCATGAAGAGTATTTAAAGTAGCCAATTTTAAACCCAATTGGAGATAATGTATGCATATCGTAATTGATATCAGATAAAAATACAGTATATATGCATGATTCAGTCATAAAATTCTATTCTAATTATCCCATCATGAAAAGTAGAAAAGATGCTAGTTGTTGTTAATGGGATACAATTTCCTTAAACAAGTTCTCCTGTTTGTCACTTTCCAATGTCCTTTGATTTATTTATTTGAAATTGATCTGAAAAAAGCTCCTACACTCATGAATTTAATGGAGAATTCATTTAAGTACTACTTAGGTTAGTATTAAACTAGGTATAAGCTTGACTGCTCAATTTAATAATTACATAATAATTAAATAATAATCAAAAAATGTATTTAGTAACTTAACAATTGATAATTTCCTCTTTTAAAAGCTATATATGGTTGCCCAGGATACATTTCCGGTAATAAATTCAATGATTTATTCTATTACAGGTCTATTGAGTTGCCTGAGTTTATGGTTCGGAATCCCGGGATCCCGCAATTTTTAAGCCTAAAAGGAAAAATACCTTACAGTTTCCTTAAAAATTCTTTAAAACAATCGTTTTTGGTTGAACATTTTCAAATTTAAATTTTTTCGGTTGAGATTTGAATTTTGTCATATAGAAAATACTTGGAATTTTTTTTGCATTCAAATTCTTAAAATATATAAATTTTAAAAATCGAAATTCTTGGAACTTTTTTTTTTCAATATTCAATTTGTAATTATATTCTTAAAATTTTTTGTTGGCGCTCAGAAGTCAGACGTAATTAGTATATAATTTTTTTACGTGTTATTGTTTTTGATTATTTTAAAGTGTAGATTTAATTAAATTATCATTCGCACTATTTGAACAACAAATTTTAAAAATATAATGGCTTCTTACATAGACTATGAAAAGAAAAGTAATTCTGCTGTTTGGAAACATTTTTTACGAGAAGAAATAGGACAGACAGCGATGTGTAAGTATACCGACTGCAAAAAAATTCTAAAAATTTGGGGTGGGTCAACGAAAGGTCTCCATAAGCATCTACTTTCCGTCCATAAAATTAACATCACAACAGCTACTACTTCGGCTAACACATCAGTAGAACCAACAATAAAAAAATCGAAAACGTTAACCAAGTATTTTCCGATGCTGGAACGAGAAGAAAAATCACTTCCTGCTACACTTGCAAGGTTAACCGCACTTGATGGGATTTCATTTAACGTAATATGCCGTTCTTCTGATTTACGTGCAGGTCTTATAGCAACAGGATTCAAAAGTTTACCTACAACAGTCAACACAGTGCGCAAAATAGTTGTAGATTACAGCAAAAAAATTAAGAATTCATTAATTACGGAAATAGATGGCAAAAAAAACCCACAATTCGGTGTTGGTGAGAATCTCCATCTGAATCTCTTTCCTTTTCTCTTGAACAACCTTTAACTATTGCAGACGAGCTCAATAAAGCTATAAAACAAGCACATTTTCCGAGGATGCCAATTCGATGTGAGATGCTGTCAGCGAAAATTCAAAAGGAAATGGTATTGTTTGAAAATGGAGGAACACGTGGTGATTTTTTGCAAAGAGCGTATGATTTTCTAATGACAATCAAACCAACCAGTGTAGAGTCCGAACGTGCCTTTTCTGCGGCCGGACTTTTTGCAACAAAAATAAGAAGTCGTATGGGCGATGAAACTTTGGATGCACTATGCTTTCTTAAAAGTTATTTTAAAAATAACAAAGAATAATTAGGTATTTTTTTATAATTATTTAATAATTAAAAATGTAACTTTAACAATGAACTCTTTATAATTTATTAATTAAGAATATTATAAACATAATGAATTTGATGTATAATATTATAAAAACATTTATTTTCTTTATAATTTAATAAACTATTTTTTATAAACTTATTTTTGAATGTGTCATTTTTTTTAAATACCTGTTCTTGAAATATATTAACGGGATTTTTAAATACCTGTTCTTGAAATATATTAACATATTATTTTAACAAAATTAATCTCTTTCTTTTTCTATTAATTTGGTTAAAATAGTATGTTAATATATTTCAAGAACGTGTATTTAAAAATCCCGGGATTAGGAAAATGCAATCCCGAAATCCCGGGATTGAAAATATAGCACGGGATTGCCAACCCTACCTGAGTTCCACTTCCGGCAATAAAATTTATGAATTTCTCATTCAAAATTCTGTTGAGGTGCCTAGGTTTTATTTCCGGTATTAAAAAAAAAAATCTAAATTTTCGTGACAGAAGTTCAGTGGGTGCTTTAAATGTGAAGTTTTCAATCTTCTTACCAGGAGTTCTCTCTCCAAATCTATTTCTAAATTTATTTAACTCTACAACGACTATAGAATTCGAATTTCTAGAATTTTTTTCAATTTAAAAAATAAAAAACCTTTACAACACTTAACATATTTTCGAAATTTTTACAGTGAAATCCAAATACAAAACACATTCAATTGGAAACAATTAAGTAGAAAATTTTTATCAGTACAACAATATACATTGAGTGGCTACAAAATCACTCAACGTTGATTGAAAATAAAAAAAACCCCATCATAAATTAAAAATTTAATTCACTCTACTTAATTTAATTATTTATTTAATTAACTTTACTTAGTTGCATATACTTACTTATTTTTTTTTTATATTCTAAACATATTTATAAACCACCTTACGGATTTTAAATATACGAGTACTTATGTGATTTTTCTATATAGTTATTAAGTTATAACTCAATCACTTATACATTACACTTAAAAAAATATAAAACTCAAATCAGTCTTGGGTGTTATTATTCCTATACTTTGGTTATGGTTCAAAATTAAAAAACAATAAAACTCAAAATAAAAAAAAACAAAGTCAAGTCAATATATTTTTTCTTGACTTGTGATTGAATGAATGATGGGTTGCAATTGCATGCAATAATAATAAAACAATCCAATTCGAACTTCTTCACTAAGTACATATATAAATTATAATAAAAAAATAAATTAAACCATTTTTTATATTATAAAACGTAGCAAATTGCGTCACAATTTAAATACAAAAACAGAATAAAAACCAGTTAAAAAACATAATAATAAAATTTCATCATCATTCCAATGCAAAATTTCGTTACACATTTGACCTTTAAATCACTCATATACTCAATATAAGTACTCAAGTTTGTGTATTTTTTTTTTTTTTGAATATTTTATGAACTAATTGAACTATGCATACTAGTCTAGTTACTAGTTACTATACCTACTATAAGTAGTATTGAATATGTTTAACGAATTTTAAATTACTATGTACACTGAAAAATTTTCATATATGGTAATAAGATTTAAATTTGTACTTAAAAAAACACTCAACTACTTAATATTAAAACTAGTTAATAAATTTATAGAAAAATAAAAAAAAGAGTCTAGTTTAACAATTTTTTGAATATTATTTTAGCAAATTATAAAATTTAAAAAAACTTTAGTAATTGATGAGAAAAATATAAAATTCTTAATTAAAAGGAAGACTTGAGTACTGTACTGTACTGTATCATGTTTAAGTACAATCATGTTGTCTTTCAATAAAATTTTGAACACACTTTGGATTTAAAACAATTTAACAAGCTAGATACATTATTTTATTGAATTCCTAGTTTTTTAAGTAATTCATTCAATAGATCTGAAATAATATAAGTAATTACTTGTAATCAAAAAAAATACTTATTATTAAATAGAATAATAGAAAGTAATTCCTTTACAATATTAGTTTGGTTGAGCTTACTTGAACATGAGATTAGAAGTATGTAACATATCTTGTAAGATATAGCAGGTCTAAATTAAAAATATTCTAAGTTTCTAAAAATACTCTAAAAATTCAAATTTATTTTAAAAAATACTCTAAGTTTGAAAATAGAAGTATTATTGGATTAAACGTTTAAACGTGATTACATACTTATACAAAGTTACATCATTTCAGAAAAGTAGTTAATTTATCAGATCTTCAGTACTTAATATAAGCGATAAGTATAAGTACTTACTTACAATTACTTTTAAACTAAAAAATTACCTATTATTAAATAGAACAATAAAAAGTAATTCCTCCAAAACATTAATTTGTTTGAACTTACTCCAACATGGGCTTAGAGTAATGTAACATATATTTTTGAATACATAAAGTACTTATTTTTTAAATTCAGTTGCATTTTAAAAAGTACTCGAAAGTTTTAAAAATGATGTACTTAATATTGAATTCAATTTTTAAATCTAAACAAGTACTTATATAGAAAACTATACTATTTCAGAAATTTAGAACACATTTATTTCCAATTACACATCTGTGTACCTAATTACTTAAATAATATGTAAATAAAACTGCATCTTTTAATTTTAAACCTAATAAACATTCAAAATTCATTTAAAAAAAAAAAAATATAAATATTGGTCAAAATTCTGAATAAAAGTATAATAATACCAAAGTAACTAATAAAAGATTTAATTTCCGCATATTGAAAAATTACAACCAGAACCAAATAATAGGTACTAAATAAACTGTGTCAATAATAGAATTAACCCATGTATTATGCAATAAAAAAATTTCATTTGTATTTTTAGAAAGTTTTTTTTCCAAACCATAATAATAATTTCTATTTTATAAACAAATTTTACAAAAAAGTGAGGCGGTACCTTGATATTATTACATAAAATTAGAATAAGAACAATACCAAGTAACTAAAACAAAAAAAAAACCATGAAAGGGTTAAATATTCGTTTTTATCAAAGGTTATAAACAAAAAATTTGAATATTTTATTACTATTATTTCCAAAAAAATTTCTTTTGTTTCAGAAAAATTTTCAAAATAAAATTAAATTTCACACATTTTATTATAATTTGTATTTTGTAACAATACATGTAATCAATATATTGTCAATATAATGTAATCAATATGTAGTCTCCAGTCCAGTTTAAAAACAAAAACTAAAATTCCAATTAAAAAATATGTATGATAGTACCTAGATCTAAATATTTTATATCCAACAGTGCATAAATTATACAGATACAATTTTTGTATACACAATAGTTATATTTCCTTGGAATTGTTCAAATATATTTCAATTGAATATACGTACTATTTCTATCTCTTTCTATTGGTTTTTGTCTTTCGATATTAAAAAATATTTACTAAACAAACAAATTAATTTAACAAATTAGAAAGGGATACAAAATTTGCATATTTTATGACTATATTCTAAAGATATATATATATATACAATTTATACAATTATAAAAAACAAAGTACCGACAATATTGACCTAAACCTAAACTCTTTACCTACAAAATGAATGCATTTTTAAAATGCATTATCACTCATTCTGATCCCTTTTTACTTTTGTTGTTGACCCTTTATTTGCATATCAAATTGTAGTACAAAGCATTGCTTGTAATCAATTCAATTTTCCAATTTTTTTTTTTTTTTTTTTGAAAATATTTAAAGTATCTATAGATACTTTTGAAAAAAAATTTTTATTTTAAAAATTTGTGCATACTGTGCTAAATTTAAATGCAATTGCCAACTTTTACATTTAACATGTAAGTGTGATTTTTGTCTGAATCCTTTCTTTAATCCTTTTTTTTTAGATTTTAAATCAATATTTAGTCTTGTAATTATATTTTGAGTTTATGTTAAAGATTGGTATTGAGTACAAATTTGTTACAGTTTTTTTTTATTATTTATTTTTTTTTGACCCAGAAATGTTATTACGGTCCGAGCTCTCTGATAATTGGAATTGGAAAATAGAATTTTTATGACTGCGTGCATTCTGTAAGTATATTTAGAATTTGGAGATATTCTTTATTTTGAGGAATGTTTAATTTATTTAAATATGTTTGTTTAACAAAAATATGTTAATAATTTTGCTGTGTTGGTACAGAGAAAAGTGTTAAATAGGGATCTCTTATTTTCTTATTAATAGAATTTATTAAATACATTTGGTGCGTACGGGTTGGGTAAATAATTCGGAATTAAAATAACTCGAATAATAAAACTCAAAAACTGTTCTATCAATATCTGAGGCTACAAAAATTCTGATTTTTAAAGTTCGAACTATTTAACATATAATTTCTGAAAAATTAGCAAACGATTTTTGAGCAACAGATTTGATTCCCTCAATTCAACTGAATATCGCATAAGTATATGTACTTTTAAAAAAAAATTATTACACTAATCCTGAATCTCTACTCTTTAACCACGCTTCGTTCGAATCTGGCGTTACTCTTATGTTTGCATTTCATTATTCTGAAAAGGGGGAATACCCAAATTTTGCAAACCAATCTGAGATTCACTAATATATATTTATTGATTAGTTATTAATTAATATATTATTTTTTTGAAAAAGGGTAATACCCCAATCTATAAATCTCCTTTAATACCTCTGTGTTTCTTTTTAACATAATTAAAATTCTGTAATTCAATTATATTTTAATCCCAATTACATTATATATTTGATTCACTCGAAAGCCAACTGTGCAGTGTTTCTTTGGGTAAAGGGCGACTTTAACGCATCAAAACTACACCCTTTTTGAATCAAACTTTAGAAAGGAACCTGTGATACAAATATAAACTTTGGTTGCAGAGATAGCAATATGGAAGGACTTTGGGATCGTGGAGAGGTTGTTTGGGAATTTTAGATAATGAGGAATGAGGGGAATGAGGAAAATTTGGAGGAATACTGAGAATGGAATGTGATAAATGTTAATATTCTTCTTAAATTTAAATTTAGTCGTACAAATACGAATTACCAACTTTAGAAAACACATTGGACGGAATATGGTTCCATAATCTAAACATGTGCATAACAAACGAATTTCCATGGATTTATTCTTTTAAAGAAAATAAATATACATTTTCAAAATTTCATTTAAAAAACAATATGTTAACATATTTTACTTAGAAAATCTATATTCTATTGATGATTTACTTACTACTAAAATACGTATGTTTTAAAAATTTTACTGAAACTAAAATTAAATGAAACAAAAAAAAAAATGCTATACTCATTCAAAATTTTTATTTAAATTTTTACATTTAAGCAGTTTAATCGAACCCATTCTTCTTATAAAGCGTTCTTCGTGTTAAACGTTTTTGCAAATCTAATTAAAAGTTCTAAATCCATACTTTTCACATATCCAATTGACTAACTATACTTTTTTACACAATTATTGAGAATATATTCTTTAAAAAATTTAACTCAGAGGTCAGAAACCGTTTAAATACCAAATTACTACTTACAAAATTTAAATGAGCTCATTATTCATTACTTATTAAAAAACGTTTTTCAAAAATATAAAATTCAAATTACTTAATTTCAACCTATTATATCTATTATCATTTGTTAAATTTAAACTCAAATCATATTTTCCTAAACACTCTCCATTTATAGCTTAGATATTAATTTCAAATTATATTTTATGAAATTCTATCTTTTGATGCAATAATGTACCCATACAATGTGCCTTAGGAACAATAATTAAACTATCATACAATTTCTGATAATAAGTAACAACATATCTTTGAAACATTTTTTAACTAGAGGCTCTTAATTAAATCATATTAAATAAATTTTCTACTAACTAGTATTTTCTTTCTATAATTTTGCAAATTTTAACCACAGAGACAAACTTATGATAATTTTTCCCATTTTAAAATCTAATTATCGCTGAAAACACGAGTATCTAAAAGACGGTATAATCGCTAAAAACACGATTATCCAAAAAAAATCAAATCAAATTAACATAAAGCACGTGGGAATTAAATATACAGCGGTTTAAAAAAACGCTTTTTTTTGTTATTAACAAAATTAAATTATAAAATCATGTATCTATCTCTAGATAATTTTATACCTATCAAAGATATGTTTTAAAGCTTTAAATTTTGCAAAACGCGTGCTTAAAATCTACCATAAAAGAAAATAAGTTCATATATTCTAATTATAGAATTTTTAAAATCAAAAGAAATTCTACAATTCAAAATTCCCAATTTATAAACTCGTATATTATACGTATATGCAGGGTGTCCGGGACTCAAGTACGCGCACTACACTCAGTGATTGGGGTCATTAAAACAAACAAAAAATTGTACTGGAAGAGGGGTTTATTGTGGACCCTTTTCGAGATATGAGGGATTAAAGATTTAATGAAACTTTTCATAAAAAAATCAATAACTTTTGAACAGGCTTTCTGCAAAGAAACCATTTTGAAGAGTAAGTTGTCAACTATAATTTTTGTGTACTAATGATCCCCATATACCCAACAGTTACAAAGTTATGAAGGTTCAAAATGATTTAAAATTTCTTATTTATCTTATTATTATTATTATCTCTCTACAGTAAGCTGTTCAAAAGTTATTGATTTTTTTATGAAAAGTCTCCTTAAATCTTTAATCCCTCATATCTCGAAAAGGGTCCTCCAGTACAATTTTTTGTTTGTTTTAATGCCCCCAATCACTGAGTGTAGTGCGCGTACTTAAGTCCTAGACACCCTGTATATTATAATATACATTAATGTATCTAAGTATCTAAAAGTAAAATATAATATATTATGTGTTCATCATATTGGTTTTTATTTTCAAAATTAGAAAGTCGTCTTAAATCAAGTTTACGTGATTTTTATCAGACAATCAACCACTATTCAACTCTTCACACAAAAGATTTATTAGTTTAAAATTTTAATTATTTAAAAAAACAAAAGCTTAAAAATTAACTTTAAAAAATCACATTGTTTTAGCTTTTTATTTCTTTGTACTTCTGTTTTAAATATATTAAGCGACTAACGTCCCTTGCGTCTCTTGCGTCTCTTGCGTCTGTCTTAAGTGTATAAAACGCCTTTGATAAGTTTCTTTGTGTATAAAACGTCTTTAATAAGTTTCGTTTGAAAAAGAAAGACTTTTAACCTTTTCTTAAACTTTTTTTTTAATTTTTTTCTTGATTTTTGAATTTTCAAATCAATGGCAGACACGTCGTTTTTTAATTTCTTGATTATTTTATCATAACTTCGTTTTTTGTTTTTTTTTATTTCTAAAAAATGATTGACATTTTCGTTAATAAATGATCGTTATTTTTAAATTATTAAATCGTGTATCGAAGCGCAACCAACCATTTTTTTTTTTTTTTGATTATTCTTTTTGCAACAATTCTAAAATTCTAACTTTGATTTCTTTTGAAATTTGAAATTCAAAAAAAAAGTTCAATTTTTAAAATTCAATTTTTAAAATTCAACTTTTAATTTGAAAAAACAAAAATAAACAAGTGATGAAAAAAACCAAGGGTTTTTAAAAAAGCACATTTTCAAAATTATATTGTTTTACATACTGAGTTTAACTTTGGAAATATTTATTTGGAAATAGTTACTACTGACTTATTTAAAAGTTGTTATAGCTCTTCAATGGGGAAGGTTGCCAAATTTCTCAATTAGAATCTAACTTCAACTCCCCCCCCCCCATCCTCTAATTTTTGAGGTTCTAGGAATTA
Source organism: Dolichopus griseipennis (assembly GCA_963082915.1). Taxonomy (NCBI): domain Eukaryota; kingdom Metazoa; phylum Arthropoda; class Insecta; order Diptera; family Dolichopodidae; genus Dolichopus; species Dolichopus griseipennis. Next base: position 84,670,177 of record OY720445.1, on the reverse strand, counting down.
AATTGTGAATTACACAAAAATTGTGAATTTTACTTAGAATTTTATTATCTAAGCAAAAATGGGTAAAACTGAGAGACACTTTCTTCAATTTAAGGAACCCCTTTTAAATTTAAGAAAAACCTTTAACATTATGTTAAAATATAATGTTGAACCTTTAAATTTTGTATATTAATAAAAAAAAAATTGGGACAGGTATTCAAGTTACAGGTGTTTAAAAATAGCAAAATTTCAATTTTTAATTCAAAATTTTATTTCAATTTTCAAAGGGGGCTTGACAAAAAAATTTTGTTAACCGACTCCTACTAATTTCTAAGTATCTAACTTCTCCCAAAATTTCAAGACCCTAGCTTGAACCATTCAGAAGATATGTGTGGCCAAAAATTTTGCAAAAATTGAGTATTGTGTAATGTTAAATTTTAGTACCGTATGGCAACCCTAAACATTTGCCTTGTAAAAATTTATAAAGTAATCAGCAATCATTTGCCGTTTTCAGATTGAAAATATATTATGTAACAGAACTCTTGTTATAACAATTTAAATATAGGGCTTTTTCCAACTTTGGGGGGCTGTAGTTTTTTGCAAAAACTACCCATGGTTAAAATTTCAAACGGTGTAAAAGTTTTTGTAAACATACGGACGGACGGACGGACAGAGTGAAGCTATATAGGCACATTTTTACAAAATTTTTTGAAAATGTGCTAAAAAACGAACGAATTATTATTATGAATCAATGATTTGAGAGCTAAACTAACATACATACATACGTACAAAAAAAAAATCCCCATGATGTTTTGCGAAAAAAAACAAAAACCCCCATTAAAAAAATGATAATAAAAAACTTTCCAAAAAAAAAATATTAAAAAACATGCTTTCATTCTAAATTACAAAAAAAAAAATACAAAATCAGAATTCAAATTTTTTTTATTATTATTATTATTATTTTATTCTGAAAATTGGTGATAATTTCGCAGAATAACCAAAGTATAAATAAATAAACACAACACAACACACACAGTCAATGAGAAAGCACAAAAATAAAAAAAACAACAAAAATAATAACAATAAAAAAAAAAAATCGCGGATTCGCAAGAATATTATACTATAAGTTTAGTATCTACAAGTACAATAAAAAGTCGCGAATCGCGATCTACAATAAAAAAAAAAAAAAAAAAGATTAATGGAAGAGCATCAATACTAAATATTTTTAAATAAAAAAAAAAAAATGTTAAAAAAATTTAAAAAAAAAACATTTTAATACACGGAATTAAAAAATAATAAAATCAAAAAAAAAAAAAAAATTAAATAACAAAGAAGAACAAAAAGACGTTCTTATTCTAAAAAAAACGTGAATGGGAAAGGAAAGCTTTTTTTTTTATTTTTGTTTGTTTGTTTTTGTTTTTTATTCTTTAAAAATGTAAACATGTTTTTTTTGCTGTTGAAAAATGCTTTTATTTTTTTTTGTTTTTTTAGCACTATTTTATTATTATTTTGTTGTTGTTGTTGTTTTGCTTGTTGTTGTTTTTTTTTAATAATTGTAGAATAAATTTAATATTATTTTACTACATATTAATTTTAATACAGTAAATTTACTACATTTTAATAATTGAATTTCTTGAATGTTAAACACAATCTATGGGTTCACATTTCACACGTTTTTCAAATTGTCAGTTGTCATTTCTTCTTTATCTCTCACACTTCCCCACTTCTCCTAAAGAAAAGCTTTAAAACGACGAAAACACAGTTAATATCCGAAAACGTTCTTAACTTAGTAGTTAATCAAAATTTAGCTGCTTTACGTGTTGTATGTCACCTAAAATACATCTAAAACAGCAATAAAAAATCCAATGCTTACAATTCCAGAAAAAAAAAATTTAAGTGGTAATAATAACGCACACATATAAAATTGCAACAGAAACTGACAGCAACTGACAATATAGTGTAAACGTTTTTCAGAGCTTTTAAGCAAGAGAAAAACAGATGAGCTAACAACAACGGTTAACAACATCTAAACGAGAGTAACCACTGAAGTTGCGAAATGTCAAAAAAAAACCTAGCTGTCAAATATTGAAACTTTGATGGCTTTAAAGCTTTAACTTTCATTTTGTGCATTTGTACAACCTTTAAAGAAGTATTTTTTGTATCGAGGTGGTACGCTTATTGTGCTTAATAGGTAAATATTTAAAATTTTATCCCTATAGGAAACGATAACTCTTCTACAAGTCAGTGTTAGCCTAATTCTTTTAAGGTCGTTCTTAAATAAACATTAAGTATTTGGAAATTTAAAATAATGAACTAATATCCCTCTTTATTTTAATGGAAAGCACAGTTGAGTAAAAAATCTGAGAAAAATTTAAGACTAGGTAGGTGTAGGTGTTTACGGAAGATAATATCTATAGGTGTTTAATAAACATATGCATATGTAATCTAAAGACGAAGAGAATTTTCAAAGCGTTTACTTATAAATTTATAACTGTACTTAGTCATTACTTGTGAAATTTGATGATTACTTTCTATAATCATAATGGAATTAATCTTAACTCTGATCCATTTCTTATCCAGGTGGCAAGATAACGAAGTGAACTTAATAATATTTAGTGTTTATAAATACAGTCGATAGATCTATTGAAAAACCAGAAGCCCGACAAATGCAGGAGTAGATGAAAGTTGATTCCTTATACTACAGCGAGGAGTTTGATGTAAAAATAAAACGAAGTAGAATATTGTATTTAACATCCTCTAGGTGCTTTAGTCTTAAATTATAGGTACTTTTCTGAATATATTGCATAGGTACTTATTTCATACTTAAAAATCCTGTTTACCACGTAATTTTATATACAAAAGTACATAGGATTATTAATAATTATAAGACGTATGACTTTTAAAATTTATTTAAAGTTTCAGTATTATCTGATAATATTCTAATCTACAACATATTATGAGTAAAAGTTTAAAAAATAATATTTAAAAAATTCCAGACTGATCATTCTCAGAAAATAAATGACGAAAACACAATAACAATTCTTAAGACGTCGCCGTCGACGTCTAATAAACAAACATAAATATTATTTCTAATCTACATATACGTATATAAATATGTGCTAACATTTTACAAAAAAGTTAAAAACAAATTTATTATTGTGAATAATAAAAGAAAAGTAATAATATTGTGAATTTTGATTTGTAAAATCCTATTATCTTGTATACTATATAATAATTATATATACACATTCATGATTACACATATATGACTCACTTTTATTTTACGTTAAAAATTTAAATATATACATATATATATATTAACATATAAATCCATATATGAAGCAACCACCACACAAAACAAAAAAAACTTTCAGTCGGGATTTAAAAAAATTATAAAAACAAAAAAAAAAGAAAAGAGACAAAAAATAATGAAGTGAAAGAATAATAAAAAATTCTAAGAATTTTAGAAGAAATTCACCGATGACGAATGTGAAAGGCGAATTATTATTATTTTATTTTAAAACAGAGATTTCATCATCGGATCAGAGATTCAGAGATATTACTTTCAAAATAAAATTGTTTTTTTTTTTTGTTTTTTTTTTATTTTTTTATTTATCGCGATTCGCGAAATTCTTTTGTAAGAACAAAACAAACAAGATATTCATATCATATTGTTTATATACACATATATATTTATAAATTTGTAGACATTCAAGTAAGTATATATGCAAGTAAAAGGACGAGTAGCAAAGGGGAGCAAAATACTTTTTTTTATTGATTTATTTTTAGGTATACTAAATTTGTCAATACGTTTGTGATATGGTAAAGGAATTTGGGGAGATAGATATAGAATAGACTCAAAGGTTTGTATCGGATTAGAAAAGATAAGTAAATCAATTAAGATATGTATGTCCGTCCGCCGTATTGGCTGCAATATTACTCGAAAAATAAAGAAGCTAGGATTCTGAAATTGTTGTAAAAAATCAATCGAAACTATGGTCGTCTTTGCTATTGAAATCTCACTAATTTACTTAGTAGGTTCGTGTAGTTGCTACACAGCTTTTTTTTTTTATATAAAAATAACTTTATACATAAAAAAGCTGGAGTATGTATTTGAAATTTTTCCAAAAGTAAATGAGTTTTAAGGCTAAAGTTTAGAATAAGTTTGGTTAGTCTAATAGTGTAGTGAGTTCAAGTTGCTTTATGTGAGCATATCAAAATCTCTAATGAAGCAAAGAATTTGAAATATTGTCAAAAATAGTTCAGTTTGTTAGTAAACATTTGTACAAAATATCATAAACTAGTTTAGTGCAGGAGTTTCGAACAGCTCCCTTACAACTTATATTATTTTCTATTATACATAACTCAAAGTCTAATATCCGACCTCAATAGCTCAGCGGTTAAAGTGGCGGCTTTTCAATCGAAAAGTCTCGGGTTCAAATCCTGGTCAGATCATATCTAATAAAATATAAATATAATTTATAATTGATAACGTAAAAGTTTATATCATAACACAAAATAAATTCGACATTGCGACACCTGAAAAGGAAATTCAGATTCAATCACTTATCCACATTGAATGTGGTAGGAGACTGTACAAAAATAAATAAATAAACTTTAAAGTCTAATGTGTTGTGCATTATAAAATTGATGTCATAACTATTGAATCGGATCATTAAATGATCATTAATAACGATACCGTTATCCTAGAGTTAACAAGGTCTACTCTACACTCTAGTCCTTGTTTTTTGCTGTTTTTTTTAAAGAATAGCTTGGCTGGCTTAAAAAATTGGAATTGAAATGGAACAGACAAGAAATGGGAAAAATTTGAATTTCTTTTAAAAGCAGAAGAATAAGAAGAAGAGTATGATGATTATGTTTGGTGAATTGTTTCGCATTTTTTTTTTTTATTATTATTGTTTTTTTATTAATCCCTTTCATTTTTTTTTGTTGTTTATTTGCTTTTTTTTATTCTTTTGATAAAGCGCGAAATGAATATGAAAAGATTTTTTTGGCTCGAAGAATTTATGGAATTTAATCGGGTTCCTTTTTTTTTTTTTTGGTTTTGTTTTGTTGACTGCAAAAAAACAGCAGCGACAACAACAACAACAACAGGAACAGCAACAATAATAATGAATGATGAAGAAAAAAAAAAAAGTGGTGTAGATTGTTCTTGAATTGAATTTTTTTTTTACTGAACTAAACTTTGTATATATGTATGTATGTATATAGGTATATAGTAGGTACAACAAAACACAAAGAACCAATTTATTTTTTTCAAGGTTTTCAAGGTTTTTTGATTCTGTATTTTTTTTTTGTTGTTGTTATGTTCTTGTTATTAATTCCTTTCTTTTCTCTCTAAAGAATTGTGGAATTGTGTTGTACAGCTTTTTAAACAACTTTGAACTTTTGTAAAGTAAAAACATTTAAAAAAGAACAAGAATTGAGGCTTTTTTTTTTTTTTTTTTAGAAATTAATGTATAGATTGTGTATGAAAGGTATGAAATATTTTTTCGACATTTTAACAAAAGTGGTTTAAAAATTTTATAAAACTGATTCGATCAGTTGGTAGTTGGTATCTACTTGAAGTGATTAAATCAAGTTCATTACATATGGTGTCATATACTTAATACATATGTAGTGTGTACTTCTACCTTCAGTTACTTGAAATTTGAATGAAATAATTTATAAAATAGAATAGAGGGATACCAAAGCTTTCATTTCTATAATACTAAGTAGAAAAGTTGATTAATTAAATTTGGTAGTCTCTAGGTAAGTACACATTTAAAATTGTTATCGCTCTTCAAATCACAGTTAAGTTTCAATGTAAAGAAAGGAGATAGGTACCTAGATTTGGAATTTATCTTAATCAATATGGTAATACTTACTAATAGCTTCAAACACTTTTAAATAAAATTGCATCATTAAAGATCACTATTATAGATCCCAAGATCACAAGATCGCTTTATTACCTATATATCACATAAATAAATGTATAGTTTTTTAATACCTATTTTCAATTACATATTATATACTTAATAAAATAACCTTCTTGTCTATAAATACATCAAGCTCTAGAATCCATGTTATATAAATATTATTATTACATAAATACTTTATAATTACATACTTATGTACTCATTCTCGAAAAAAAAAAACCAGTAGAATTTTAAGAGTCTTTCAAAAAAAATTTATTTCAAAAAACTAAAAGTAGCTCTTTTTAATTAAAAAGTAATTTGTGTAGAACTCCTATATACCCACTCTAGGGTTAATTACCTAATTAAATTTCAATTTTTTTTTTTTTTTTGTGAAAGTTATTTCCTTATACATATATATATATATATATATATATAATCAATTAAGTATGAGTCATATATTAAAAATTTTTTTTCTATATCCAACCCTATTAAACTTTGTAATTATATACCGTTAATAAAAACCTAAGTATCTTATTAATAAAAAAAAACAAAACCTTAGAAATAGAAGCTTAGAAGAGAGCAGATAGATAGATAGAGAGTTGGAGAAAGAGTGAAAGAGTTAACGATAAGGAAATGTTTTTCGTTAAGTATATTACAAAATTGAACAAATTCAAAATAAACAAAACAACAACAACAACAACAAAAAAAAACTGAATTAACCTTCACGGGCTTTTAAATAAATTATTATTTTTCAAATCAAGTAAGAAAAAAAAAAAAAAAAAAAAGTAACCATGAATCAACACCAGAGAACAGAGGGAGCGGCGAGACGAGCGAGAGGGGGAAAAAAAAGAAAAATATACAAAATTTCTTAAATTAGAAAACTTCTAAAAATTGTAAATGTGGTGTGTGTTTGGATATTTTTTTTTTGATTAATCGTCTATTAGAGCTTTCAAGTTCATAGATTAATGGCTCTATTTACCTCAGAAAAATAAAATTAGAAAAAAAAAAAAACATGTTAAAAACACAGCTATCAACTTTTAAATGCGGAATTATTATTTTTAAAAATATTACTTCCTACTTTTTTTTTTTTTTTTTTCTCTTCTTTGCTTTTAAATTTTTTTTTACTTTACTTAACCTCCCCAAAAATACACAACACAACACAACTCTTTTTTGAATCCATTACTTAAATTCTGTTTTAAAAAATCGAATCGAACCCAAACCAAACCAATTCTTAAGTCATTCGTTATGTTTTTTTTTACGAATCTTTAATTTACGAAAAAAAAAAAATTATTAAACAATTAAGCAAGTAAAAAATAACGAGAATTTAAAAATAAAATAAAAAAAATAATTATAGAGAAAGAAAGAGAAAGAGATAGATAAAAGTACAAAAAAAAATAAAATAAAAGAGGTTTTTGAAGGTCGATCGTCAACGATCAACGATCATTACAAACTTTTATTAACACAACATGAAATACTTTTTTTTTTTTTTTTTTTTTCTCAATAGTTATTCACAGTATGTAAAATAATAAAAAAGAAAAGAAATATATATATATATATATATATATATACATTTTTGTAGAGTGTATGTACACTTATGTAGATATATTAAAAAAATACCAGTTACTTTAAAAGAGTTAATTTTTATAATTTTGTGAAATTATATCGCATTCAACAAAATAAGTATAAAATAAGAAATTCAATTTCTGTTGAGTGTTTTTTTGTTGTTGTTGTTGCTTTTTTTTTATTAACTTCTTACTTTATTTTCAATGACATCAGAACAAAATTTTTATAATCATATGTAATATAAAAACTTTTTTAATAAACAGTTAGTTTTGTTAAACGAGAAATTAATTATACTTATGGAGGTTATAAGGTGGGGATCAGGTTATCTTAAGAAGAACAAACTTTCAACAAAATGAGATTTTAGTAAAAGTTTTATAGAATATCATTAACATAATCAGTTAAGGTTAGCTGCTTTTAAGATCATTTACATTTAGCCTGAGTTTTATATAGCTCTGTACAACTTTCTAGAATGTTGGCAAGAGCGCTCTCAATTTATAGACCATTTTGTCTCAATGCATCTGTAAAATTTAAGTTAAGTTTATGCTATTATATCGCAACCGCAATCATTGATCTTTATTATATAAATGAAGATCAATGATCGCGGTAGATAATTGTACTTCATATTGATTATCTAAAGCAGTTGAATTAAAAACAGCTCCTAATCTAGTACTAATCTAAATCTTTGTAAAATTTTATTTTTGTCTCAAAAATTAATGATCGCTGATGATCGTAATTCTTAATCATGATCGTAATGAAAACTCAGCTCAACAACAGAAAGTATAATTGATCATTTTAAAGATGAAAGCGGATTTTGAAACTAATCGATGACAAAATTTAAGTTAAAATGATAATTTTATATTTTTGGGGTAATTAAATGAAGATCAATGATCGCTTGATCATCCTTTCTTAATACCGTAAAAAAAAACTTAATTTAAAAACAAAAAACCTTATTTAAATATACTTTTTAAGGAATTTCCATTTCAAAATTTAATTAAATTAAAGATCAATGATGGCGTTGATCGTAATTGTAAATATAACGATCGTAATGAAAATCTACTAAATTTTTTGAAACTCAATGTAAGAATATTTTAAAATTAAGCACTGGAGTAACTATAAAATCATTGTCCTGCTAATTGAAATGTCTTGAATTCAAAAGCTGGTCAGGATTCAGGATACATTTAAAAATAGAATAATAATTTATATCGTAAAAAAAGTGAAGTTACCCATATCGTAAATTGTTTAAATATAAAATAAAGAATTGTTAGAGTATGCAACTCAAAAAATTTTAATCTAATATGCTTAGGAATCCGAACATATTCAATAATAACAGATTATATCGTAAAATTAAGTTACTCATATCGTAAATCATAATATAAAATCAATAATGAATTGTTGTGGTATATTAATCAAAATTTTGTATTCTAACGTGATTAGAATCAATTACCGAAGAACTTGGGTTATCCATCAGAAGTTCTCAAAATCCTGCAACATTTTTATTTGAATTCTTATAGTAAGGAAGAAATGAGATAATTATATTCTCAGATAAACACTTAATTCATTTTTAAAGTGCATCGAATAAAAGTATGTAAGTTTGTATACAAAATAGTTTTTTTTATACTAAAAACTTCTGGTTTTTAAGGTGTAGGAGATACTTAATAATAATTTAGTTATATTTTAATTTTTAAATCCATTAGTTAATATTATTATTTTTATACTTGTTTTATTTATTACCTTATACATTTCCTTTCATTTCATCACAAAATGCAATTTTAAATATTTTTTTTAATTATATATTTATATACATTTACATTTATGAGATTGTATGGAATTTGAAGAAAAACAAAGTGATGGAAGTAAATAATAAAAAAAAAGTATCTGAAAGATAAAGTAGCAAAAAGTAATAACAATAACAGATTCAATCAGTCATCAGTTAAAAAAAAAAAAAATTAAAAACTTGTGGATATGCGAAAACAGAGAACACTGATAGAAAAAAAAAAGTAACTAAACAAAAAAAAAAATAACTTGGAATTTACCTTGAAAGCAAGGGCGTCATTAATGACTGACTGGTTTTCATAATCATCAGATTATATATATATATATACATTGTACATTATATACACATAACTAAATACTTATATATTATACTTATTTTTAATAAACGACATATAATTATGTACATATACAAATTTTATATTATAATGTAATTAAAAAATGTATATATATATATACAGAAATTAAAAAGCTTTTCACCATCTTTGTAACATTTTGTAATAAAAACTATATATATATGTATATATATATATAATACACAATATGTCATATTACAAAATTAGATAGACGTTTTTTTGAATAAAATAATCTAAAATTACATACGATCTTTTTTTTCGTATATTTAAATTTTGGATTGAATTGGTTTTCACTTTTTTTTTTTTGTTTTGATTTATAACCGCCCCTCCATTATACAGTTATAAGATTTGACCTTTATTAAAATTAAATTTAAAAAAAAAAAACTAAAATTTACAATTTATTGTAAAAAAAAAAAATACATAACAGACATTTATTTTTATTTAAAAAAAAAAATTCTATAACTATTAAAAAAATGATAAGTAAACAAAATAACTAACTATTAGTATGCGTATTTTCTATCTCTTTCTATATTACGATTGAAAAATGTGTTTTTTGTTTTCAAATGGAAGTTTTTTTTTTTTTTGTTTTTATTTTTAAAAAAAATATTTAATTCAATTTTCAATAATAAGTTTACTACATTTTTTTCACTTAGACGTAGTAGTTTTTGATTAACAAAAATTAGAAAATTGTTTTTTTAAGGTACAAAGTGTCTAAAGTGTGCTCCCAAGTATCGGTTACCAAAGAGACAGTGGTTAAGAAACAGTTTTTCAATCGAAAGTAATTGGATTCAAACGCCGATTAGAGATTTTCAATAGAAATAGGTTATATCGTAAAAAAAAAAGTCAAATTACCCATATATCGTAAATTGTAATATGAAATAAGTAATTGTTGTATTGTAGTATTATATAAGTAGATAATACACGGAAAGAATATAATATGTACGTAATTATTTGTATTTCGTAACCTTGTACAAAACCTACAACCAAATAATTAACCTTTAAGTTAAAATAATGATTTAAGAAACGAAGGATTAGTTCAATTGGTGCAATGTTTATAATGTGGATACTGAATATAGATTGAGTAAATACTAAAGACAATTTAATTTCTAATATACTTAATTGCATTTATATAAGTTACTGTTATAATTTATAATCTCACATTTCATTTTAATATTAAGAGCCCCAAATAATCAAAAGATCTGAATTTTCTTTTTTTTTAAGTTCTGAAACACACTGTATATTTATATTTATGTATATATAAGTATATAATATATAAACAAAATAAGATATGGGTATTTATTATATTATTTTTATATACGTATATATATATATATATATTTTAAAACTTAAGTTTTTTATTTTTCAAGGTCCATGAATTTCTTATAAACGTAATTTCGAAATTTTATTCCAAAAAAAAAAACACAAAATAAAAAACTAAAGCTTCAAAAATAGACAATAACGAAAATTACGAAAGTATATATTTTTCGGGTGTTTGTTTTTCTGAAAAATAATAAAAAAAAAAAAAAAAAATTGAAAAAGGTAGTATAGAAGTTATAACATACTGCGTCATTTTCATTGAAAATGAATATGTGACTTGAAAAAAAAAAAATACAAAAACAACAACAACAACCCATACTTTTAATCAAAAATATCTAATGTACTAATAACTACTGAAATTTAAATTTCAATGAAAGTGATTAAGTAAATAATTCCCCAGAATAAAAACTTTATTAAGCGGAAGAGAAGTTTTTTTTTTAATTTTGAGAAAAAGTTTTTTTTGATGATTAATATTTAAATAAGTTATACAGGAAATGATTATAGAATTTTATTTTTATTTTTATTGTATACTTAGTTAATCAATAGATAAATTTCTAATATAATAAAATAGAAACAGTTGTATTTATTGATTTGGCACATGTAAGGAAAGTTTAAGGGTTACTTTACAACTAAAGAGCTTAGTAATTAAGTAAATAACGGCCTGGATACAATATACTGAATAATAAATTTTGTATATACTTATCAAAACGTGATAAGTTTTTTTTTGAGTAAATACAATTTATTTAATTTGATAAATCAGAACTATTTTTAAGAAATCTAATTAAGTATAGACATATTAGTATAACAACTTTATTTAATATTCTAAAATCATTAATTCATTTATAACTTCATTCTATACTTCATCTATGAAAATATTCTTTCTAACTTTCGAGATTAAAGTTATTAACCCTGTCTTAGTCCAAATAGTTTTAACAATTAGTTTGAGATAGCAACCAATCAATGTACATAAAACATACGCAAAGATTTTAGAACAATTTTTTTAAAGTAATTTCATGATCACCTGATCACCTGATCACCAACATTCACAATACAATTAAAGAATATCCAAAGATGAGACCTTAGTCTTAAACCTAATCAAAGAAGTAATAAAATTATAATTTTTTGGTTTTTGATCAATTTTTGCTGCACCAAAACCATATTTGACAACGAACCACGGTTTCATTCGTAAAAACCGCTCACTTATCAAAAAAGAGATGATTCGATTAGTGATAAGTGTTTTTTTTGCAACAGGGCATAGATCAACTGTTTTTTGAATGATCGAATAATTGCTTTTAATTACACAGTACACAATTTTAGAACATGGCCCTATTGTACAAATAACTTATCAGTCACTTATAAGTCTATCATTTTTACTAATCAGAAAAATTAATATTTGATTAGTGATATGGTAACTGATTGGTGCAATAGCTCCCACACATATATCAAATAAAAATTGAATAACTAAATACACAGTTGAAGACGAAGAAGTTGGGGAAAGAAAACTCCCAGTATATATACAATAAAGGGTTAATACATAAAAAAAGAAGGAATTATTTCATAAATCTCAGCTTTAATCTTTAAATCTTTAAAGCCCAAGAAGTTACGGAATGAAGACATCCAGTATGTACAATAAAGGGTTAAATACAAAAATAACAGGAGGAAATATTTCATAAATCTCAGCTTCAATCTTTTAAAACTTATCATAATTAACTTAAATTCAATTTTGCAATAAAAAATTTTTTTTTTAAAAAGATCGTCACACAGAAAAAAAAAATAGTTAACGTTTTTTTTCAAAATTTTATTTTAGAAATTAGCCTTGAAATTAAGTTTGTTATATTTTTTAATTTGAATTTTAAGTTTTTTTTATTTTTTTTTCTAAGCTTGCAAACAAAACTAAAAAAAAAAACAAAAATAAAAAAAAAAACAATACAAAAATTTTAAAACAAATAAAGAGAAATCGAATTTTCAATGTCAAAACTCAAAATTTAAAAAAAAAAAAAGTTTTGAAAAATATACAAAGTTTTGTTTTATTGTATGCATAGTTATAATATTTACGACATTTTTTTGGTACGGTTCGGTAGGGTTTTTTTTTTTTTTTTGTTTTTCTATTATTTTACGCATTTCAAAAACATACATACGTACATATTTAAAAACAACAAAACACATAATTATTTACTCGTCAATATAACCTTAAATAGAAAATTTCCATTTCACCTTCATTTACGATTTTATTAATTTGAAAAAAAAAAAAAATATAAAATTATTAAAATAAATTTCCAAAAAAAAAAAATAAAATGCGCTAGTTTTTTTTTTGACAGTTCCTAAAAGTTTTTATTTGAAATTTATATTTCTTTATATAATAATAATAGTATAGATGGCGTCATAATTAGAAAGAGAAAACGATAACACTTTTTTTTTTGGTTTTGTATTGTAGGTATTAATTACTTGATTTATTCGGTACATTATTAATAAGGAGTAGTTACTTATAATAGGTAGGAAGTACCGTTATAAGTAGTATTAATAAGTATTAATTACTTTCTCTTATTAGAGAGTTTTTCTTTTGTGCTGTCTCAAAAAGTCTTAAAGGCTTAAAACTACAAAAATTGATTTGATTTGAGGTACAAAGTGTCTCAATAGTTTCTTTTGATTTTATAATTTTTAAAATCGAATGTAATGTAAAGTGAATGAGGAATAGAAATAAATTCTGATCAGGCTATTTTAAAAATTGAAGTAAAAGGTAATATCGTAAAAGTCAACTTACCCATATATCGTAAATTGTAATATAAAATAAATAATTAGTACCTATTGTATTGTGAGATAGATGAAAAACTGCACAAATATAGTATGTATGTAAATAATTATTTGTAATTAGTAATCTTGCAAGATAACTACAACTGAGTAATTAACCCTTGAGTGAAAATAATAATTTATGAAGCTAAAAGGTTACACCAATGTTATAAATTGGAATTTTGGAAACTGAACATATCATTTGAGTGAAAATACTAAAGACAATTTAATTTCTAATATACTTTGTATTTATTTCCCTAAATATACTTATGATTATACTTTTTAAAAGTTCTTAGACACACTGTATCTAAATATATAGAAACAAAATGCTAGATGTTTTCAACTTTGAAATACTTTCGAATATAACAAATAAATATACCTATTACATCAATTTAATACATTTATACTTAACACAATTAATTCATTTAATTTTACATTGTACAAAAATTAAATTACTCTTAATTCAGATTTAATTCAACCAAAAAAGGTTCATGTTTTTTTTAACCCTTCTATTTACAAAAAATTCCCATTTTACAACAGAAAAAAAAAACAAATCTATATTTTCACATCATCTCTTATTTCAATTGAAAGTTAAAAACTGTTTTACATCTTTCTTTTTTTTTTTCAAAAAAGTAAAATTATTATATAACAATTTTCCCATAACTTTTATTTTAAAAAAAAAAGTACAAAAAAAAAAACTAAAAATGAATATAAAACAATACAATAAAAATTGTTCATCTGTATAAGTGTGTTTGTGTTTAATAGACTTTAGTTTTTAGTATAGTTTTATAATATAACTCCATTTTTTTTTTTTTTTTCAATTTCTTTCTCTTTTTTTCTCCAGCCAACACACAATAAATTCTTTCTTTTTCTTTTATATTCCTCCTACATTAAAAAAAAAAAAAAACCTTTTTTTTTTTTTTCTTTCTTTTTTATTGTTGTTTTTTTTTTTTTTTTTTGGTTTCCCATTATTATTTTACTCTACCAATTTTTTTTTTATATGTGATGACTGAAATGAAACTGAAGTCTGAACGAAAAACTAAGCACAAAACAACAGCAGTGAGTGAATGGTAAGTGTTAAGTAAGTAATTGTGAATGAGTGAATGAAAGGGAAAACAACTTACTCACTTTTTTTTTTTTTTAACATTAGGTACATATTACGATATTTATATTGTGTATTGTTTATATTGCACAAAAATCACATAACTTTTGTGAAGTGAAGGTAGATATTAATAAAATAAATTTTCATTTCATTCTATTTTTTTTAATATGTAGGTTTATTTTTGATGCATGTGTGTTATGAATGGAATGGATCGTATATGATTCAAGACAATTAAAATTTTTTTTTGAAAAAGAATTTATAAAAAATAAATTAATAACTTTGAAAGAGAAAGAGGGAAAGGAAATGGGATCATACAAAAATATTTATTATATTAGGTATTTAATTAAAAAAAATTTTTAATAATTTCATATGTGAGTTATAAGTATGAATTAAAAAAAAATTTAAACATTTACCTGTGACATTAAATTAAATTGATTTATTCCAAAAAAAATGTGTAGTATTTTAATAATGATGATGGATGTTCTTTTTGTTTTTAGTAAGTAGTAATTAATTAATTGATTGTTTCTTATTTTATTTAAACTGATGTTGTTTTTGTATATATATATCCAAATATAAAAAATATCCACAATTTTTTTTTAAATTAATTTAGGTATACTAATTATTAATTAATTAATTAGCAATGATTTTATAAATGTTTTTAAAAAAAAAAACCTTTTTATATTATATGTTGTAGGTAGGTATATATATATACCTTTCTTTCAAGGTATATTAAATAAACTTTTATTTATATTCATTTTAATTACAGTATATTGTATACAAATTATATTCATATTTATATTTTTTTTTATAAAATTATTGTACATTTAATTTAATTATTAATTATTAATTTATTTATATAAATTGTATTTAGGTAAAATGTATTGTTATATATATAAGTTATATATATATATTAAATATTTATCACTTTCATTATAATGTATATTAATAAATTATCATAGGTATTATGTATGTATGTAGGTATTATTTAATATTATTTCAATTTAATAATATGTAATTATGAGGTACTTATTAGAATTTTATTTTTTTTAAACTTTAATATTTATTTTAATTTTTTTTAATTTTTGTATAACAATATGTATAAAAATTTTTTATATTAAAAAATATATATATATATTTATAGGTAGTAAAAGTAGTAATCCACAATCAGACAAATGAGTTATGAATGAATTCCTAGTAAAAAAAAATGTTAATTCAACTTTCTTGTATTTTAGGTTGTTTTTAAAATATTAATAATAAATTTATTCTATATTTTTTTATTAATTTTTTTTTATATTTATATTATTTATTTATATTATAATATAAATATGTATGTATGTATATTTAATAGTAAAATTAAAAAAAAAAAACACTTTAAATAATCAGTAATAGTATTTTTTTTCTTATTTAAATTAATCACCTTTGCTAGTCGTTTTATATTTAAAAAAAAATTAAAAAAAACATTCTTTTGTTATTTTGTTTGTTTATATGATCTTTTAAGTTGTTTATACTAAATATTATTTGTTTTTAGGTAATTGGAATATTATTTTTTTTTTATTAATAAATATATATTTTTAAAAATATGTAGTAAAAAATATAGGCAGTAGGTATGTATTTTATAATCCAAATCCATAAAATATGTGGTATAGTTATAATTGTTCTGAGCGTTTTAAAACTCTTTTTTTTTTAATTCCTTTTAAATTAAAATTTATTTCTATGTAATATTTAATATTATATTGAAATATCCAATTAGTTATTAATTGTTTTGTTTATATTTATTTTTTAAACGCACGTTTCACTATTATTCAACTTTTATTTAGTAATTTGGGGGTTTTTTTTAACTTCCTTTGATATTTTTCAATAGAAAAAATTATGAGTATTCCAAAGGTAGGTATTTGATTTGATTAATTTTGTTTTTTATTTTTATATACACATATATATATATATATTTTAATTAAATAATCAATATTTTAATTAAAAAACAAATAAATTAAATTTACACAATAATAATAAAAAACGAAAAACCCAAAAGCGGAAGGGTTTAAATATTATTAATATGAATCATCTGATTTTGTTCTTTTGTTGTCGTCACAATTAAAAAACTGAATTGTATATATGTATACATATATATTTTTTTTATTTATTTATAATACATATAATGTATGTATCTAATGTAATATATTACATATATATTTATTTATTTATATTTCCTCAAAAAAAATTTTTTTTTAAAAAAATAAATATTAAACAAATTGGAAAAATTTATTTTGAAGGCGAAAACAGTTGTATTCAACAAAAAAAAAACGCGAAACGCTAAACGCACAATTTATTTTGTAATATTTTTTTTTTTTTTTCTTATTATTATTATTTTTATTTTAATTTTTCATTTCACTGTTATTTTCTTTATATGTACACCACAAAAATATATAGAGAAAAATAAATAAAAACTAATAAAAAAAAAAATAAAATTTATAAGCAACGATATTAACGACAACACCGATTTGCCTCCGATCATAACGAGTAATTCTGGATAACTGAAATTTAAAAAATACAAAAAAAATCAAAAAAACAAAAAAAAAAAACTGTACAAAGTGTAAAATATGTTTTTTTTTTTTGTTGTTGTTTTATTTCTTCTTGTGTCTGTCTATACGGATTGCGCAGCAGATTTTCCTTTCTTTTTTCCTTTCTCAAAAAAACAACAACAACAACAATAACAATAAAAGCATAAAATAAAAAGCGAAAATCACAAAATTTTGTTGTTTGTTTTTGTTTTTTTTATAGCTTTTTACACTCTTTATTGTTTAAACTTAACTTTTATATTTCACATTATTATTTTATTATATATTTAACTTACTTAGTTTGCTTACTTACTTACTTACTTACTTACTTACTTACTTACTTACTTACCTATATCTCTTATTTTGTACATAATAAACTGTTAAAACAAAAAAAAAACAATAACAACAACAATAACAACAACAACAACAACAAAAAAGAAATAATAAAAAAACAAAATATTGTACATAAAGTAGTAAATTTTAATTTCATATGATTTTAATTCATTGTGTCAGATTATCTATGGATGTATATGTTGTTTTTTTTTATTTTAACATGCATTTATACATACATACATGTACTTTTGTATTAATTTCTATTTTTCTCTATACCAAAAAATTCACAAAAAAAAACAAAAACATAAATATTTGATGTGTGTAAGTATGTTTGTATTTGTTTATAAAAACTGAAAACAAAAACAATATTTAAAATTAAAATTATGAAAGTGACAGTTAAATTTTAACTTGATTTTAACAGAATATAACATAACATAACATTCATATACTTACATATTTGTATTACATTTACATTAAGTTGAAAAAGTAATTCAAATGTATTAAATTTGAGTACTAGTACCAATAGTACTAAGTATTTAAAAGTACTGATTACTGAATATTCTTAAATCGTAGTATTTATATGTATTA
This sequence comes from Dolichopus griseipennis, assembly GCA_963082915.1. NCBI lineage: Eukaryota > Metazoa > Arthropoda > Insecta > Diptera > Dolichopodidae > Dolichopus > Dolichopus griseipennis. Next base: position 84,651,909 of record OY720445.1, on the reverse strand, counting down.
TATGTAAAATGTTAAAAAGCTTTTAATGTCATTTTAATTGTTATTATATATTTATTATAAAATTTTAACATACAGCCAGCATGGTTAATTTAAATACAACAGTAATAAAAAAAATTTAACAGATAACATTCAGGAGAGTTTGTATTTAAAAGTTTTACTTTGTAGGAGAAATACTCAAAAAAAATACTCAAAATATCAAATTTGATTTAAAATTAAAAAAATGTTAAAAACAAAATGTTAAATGTAAAAGTTGAAAGAATTAAAAAAAGAAGAAGTGACAGTAGCTCTCCTCACTTTTCTTTTATGTTTTATTTTATTTTTTTTTTGTTATTCTCTATCTCATTCTTATTCTCTATATTATTATTATAATTTTTTTTATAAAATATAATTAATAAAAGGGAAATTGAAAGTAAATTGATCGGTTCGGTAATCGGTAGATAGGTAAGGTACAGTAAATTAAAGCATATTGTATTTTATTATATTGTACAGTACATATACATTTTTTTTTTAGAAACAAGTTGTTAAAATGTTAAGCAACAATCTGTTAGAGAAAGAAGAATAATTCTATTTCATATGGAAAATGTTTATAATAGAAACCATATACATGTATGAAAAATGTTGCAAAAGAAATAGAGAAAAAAATCTTATAAAGTAGGTACAAATATGCTTCAATTTTGACATGACAGGGATGGATTTAATTATTGATTGAAGTTTTAAAAAAGTAATTGTTGCGTTGATTGCAGTTGTATTGATCTGATTCCTATGTAAGTAGTTATTGACAGTTATAATAAAGAGAGGTGGCGCCGCGTAGTGGGAGACAAGTGTACCTAATACGCGAAGTATTAAATGTTAAAGATGAGACATCTCGTAACATAAAACAAGGCTTACAAATAACCTTTATTTATTTGTAGTACCAGACAATAGTAAATGTTGCCTGATAATATAAACCCTTTGCCTATTTGACAATTGGACTTCTTATTAAATAATTTACACTATATTTTTCTTATTAGATATGATCTGGCCAAGATTTGAATCCGAGACTTTTCGATTGAAAAGCCGCAACTTTACCACTGAGCTAACAGTCAGGTACAAATAAGATATTCAGTTATGGGATTCCGATTGTTCAAATTGTCAATAGGTAGTTAAATTTTTTCTATGTTATAGGATAAACTGATTTTGAAATTAATATGAAAAAAAATCAAAAAGAAATTTGTTTGTTTAATTAATTTTAAAAACCAAATTGGGTTTATACCTATTTAGTTTTATAGATCTACAGAATCTTTCAAAATAGAAATGATCTGTTTATCAGATTTCAACCGGGCTGATCTTAAATGTTGCCTCAAATTGGTTTACAATATAATTTTAATAGAATTTAACTTTCTTAAAGTCAATTTTGATTAGAATAAGTGTTATTTTACTTTTAAATGCTAAATTAGTATTAATTTTTTAGTTACTCGAAATTAAAATTGTAATTGATAGTTAATACTGTTCAGTAATGTATTGAATAATAATCACTTAATTAATCAAAAGTAATTTAAATTTTCATAGGTAGAAAATTTAAGTAGAAACATCATATAGAATCTTAACAATTTTTAAAAACATCCATTTTTCATTACCTACATTACAAGTTGCAATTTCATCCCTGTTCTCTATAACAAAAAATATAAATAATCAAATAGTATATGATATGTACTCACTACTCAACTAAAAGTACAAGTACCAACTATCAACTATAAAGTACTAACTATTAACTTGTTAATGCTAAACAATACCAACTTAAATCTACTCACCACATGTAATTTTTATCTTTTGATCATTTTTGTTTCTACAAAATTCTGTTAATTTTCTCAATTTTATTGCAATTGAGTAATGAAAGCAACATTTACAAATTAAATTACATCAGTCCTGCCACTCGCTCAAAATTTTTTGTGCAATTCCAACTATAAAACTGGGCCAAATTAAAAAAAAATGGGTCAATTTAAAAAAATATACATCCATTATAAAACATAATAAAAATAACATTTTTAGTATTATTTAATATTAAATACTTTCTTTAATTTTAATACAATTACAGTATATACACTTCCATATTTTTGATGTAACTAATAAATAATTTTTATACCAACAAAAATATTAAAAGTTAGGATCCACCAACCAAAATTTTAAAATTTTTCATTTCTTCAATAGATAAAATTTCTTTTGCAGCCATTATGAAATCAATTGTTTCGATATTGTTGAAAATGTTTGCTCTTCCTTCAATTTGAAAAACAAAAAACACGATTAGTTACTAGTTAGCTTGGCAGAAAATTCAGTTGTGTTTAAATAGTGAATAGAGATAGTTAAATCAAATAGTACAATACCTAATACCTATCATAAATATATAATTTAGTACAAAAGTACAAAAAGTCAAATGTAAAAAATTTGAAAAATATACTGCGAATAGAAAAATAGGGCCATATTTGAAATGAAATGTGCAATTGTGCAAAAACTAATTGTTAAATGAAAATTGGGCCATTTTTGTCCCAATTGGGACGGAGTGGCAGCATTGAATTACATCTTAAATCAATTAAATTTAAACTCAAATTCATGTTATAATATTTTCTGTAATAATTTTTCTTTTGTAGTTTTTACCAAGTACTGTTTTAAAATACAATAAGAAAATAAACATGGAAGTACGATTGCATACAGATGTGTTGTGTACTGTACAGTTTTATTAGTTTAGTAGTAACTAGTAAATAGTAAGTACTCAGTACTCTTAATTCTCATATAATGTAATGTAATTTGTTTTTGTATTCAAAATTTTTATTAACATTTGCCAATTGCCTAATATTATATTTTTATAAAAAGATGTTGCGGTAGTGCGATTTTACTTGTTGTTGTTTTTTTTTTTTTGTTCTTATTTGTTAATGTAGTAGTTTGCGTCTCTACATACATATATAAATTACATATTAATCGAATTCGAATAGAAAATAAATGAATTTTTTATTTTTAATTTTTTTTTTTTTTATAGAATTTTGAAATTATATTTTTGTGGAAGGAGGAAATTAATATTATTTTTGAACCGTAATGTCATTGTTATAAATGCAATGCAACAAAAAAAAAACAAAAACAAAAATAAAAAAAAAGTGCTAAAAAAAAATTCTGAAATAGAATAACAAAAAAGAAAAATGAAAAAAAAAAACTTGCATTTTAGTTTTGCATTTTTTTTTTTTGCAGTCAATTTTCTTTTTCTGCAAGAAAAATAAAAAAAAAAAAATAATAAATTTTTTTTATTTTACTATGAAGTTTGACATAAATATTGAATTTAGTTTTTTATGTTATATGCTGTTTTTTTTTTTTTTTTATTTATTATTGATGATTGTTGTTGCTGTTGTTGTTGATGTTGATGTTGTTGCTGGATGTGTTTTATTGATATTTTTGTAAAACCATTGAGAAATAAAATACAAGTATTTCATTACTTTTTATAAAGCACCAAAAATAAAAAAAAAAAAACCAAAACCAAGTTATTTAATTTATTTTAATGTGAATATGGTGGTATACCTATGTACATATAAATATGTATGTGCATATGTTGGTTTGGTACCAAATACCTAAATATATAATGTACCATGGTTACTAATATTGTATTTTGAGTTAGATTTAGAATTATATAATATTATATATGATGTGCTTATATACATAGTTAAAGATTGATAGATGTACATACATATGAATATAGTACCTATTATAAAATATAATAAAATTACAGTTGTAAACTATCTTTATTTGTTTGGAAGTTGAGAATATTGTGTGACGGATAAAAGCCGAAGGCTTTACCTATTTATTCATGATATAGATTTTGGAAACCATCAAAGGTAATACTCATTTTTAAATCTTTTTACTATATATAACTTATATATTTACTAGTAACACAGTAGTGGGATTTCTAAGATCTGAAGTTGGATGAAGATTGTTAAACATATCGGTATTAACATTAGGCGTGTGGACGTCCCCATTCGGTTTAAATAGTATAAACTACTAAAATAAAGCCTGAGGAAGTTCATTAGATGTTAAAGTTTAAAAGGAGAAAAATTTAAAACAGATGATTAGACAAATAAGACAAAAGAGAGGCTGAAGCCATAATTGGTAATATCTCTGTAAAATTGATTAAAGGAATTAGTGATTTCAAGAAAGTTCTAAAAGTCTAAGAATAATAACGAATAATTTATACCAAAACGAATATAGACACATACTGGATGTATGTTTTGTTTTTTCTGAAAAGTTGAAAACATTTATAAAGTACATTGAAACCTGAATTCTATGGTAGTGTGGGACTCCTGTCGACTTAACACACCCCCTCCCCATTGCCAGAATAATGGGATAAGCAAACGAACTGCTTGTGCGCTATACTGCCTGTCTAAAAAGCAATGATGGAGAAAGAATAGGAAGATATATGAATATTATGTTTACTATGGATTGAAGCGGAAACTTTGAAGGATTAGGTAGACTTCTGGCTTAATGTTACTAAATCATAAAAACTAAACACATATGATGGTGATATGTTTCAAAATTTTTTGAATTTCTACTTTTCAAAAATAGCATTTTAATATTCTTCTAAAGAATTATCAAGAATATAGGAAAGACAAACAGCTCATACATTACAATATCTTAAAAGTATTTTGTGACAATATTATCATTTAATGGTACAAATAGAAATTTTTGTATTGAGGTACATACAATTTAAACGTGAGATAGTACTAGGACTTATAACATGTAGAAACGTCTTAGATTTTCAATAAATACAATTCTATTTTGTTTATATTGCGATATTTTGTATTTGAGTTATATGGTATTCTATATCTGTGAGTTATATTATTCAATTAAATTATTTGTTTATATCATTATAGGAATATAACTGTATTCTCTATTAAAGATATATAATTATTAATTATTGATTAAGCCATTAATTTGAACCCAAGGCGAATGGTAGCTGAGTCGAGTCAAAAACCAGATAAAAACTTTCGGCATTCGAAACCAGGTCTTTCGTATGAACTTTCGGATTTCGCCTTTTAACCCTAACTATAGACAAAAAAAAAACATTTTTGAGTACTATATAAAGAAGAAAAATTACTCAATCTTCCTTTTCTTTATTATGCAATTTTATGAAAAAAAAAAATATGTTAAAAAAAAAACAAAAAAATAAAAAAAAATCTTATTTTTTTTTGTTAAAAAAAAAATTCACACAACTTGCATCAAAATAATTTATTTGTGCATATTATAAGATATACTTATTCATATAATATATAAATATAATATTTTTATATATAGATACCTATGTAAATGTATGTAGAAAAATTTTTATTTGAAATTTGTATGCAAATTCTATTAAAATTTTTATTTTATTTTTTTTCTTTTAAAGTTTTCTTTACCTTAAAAAGTTTAATTTTCATTTTCTATAAAAGTTTTTTTTTTTTTTTTGGTTTTTTTTTTTTTTAAATTTTTAACCAATTTAACATTTCTTTGGTTTAGAATTAGTGGGCAGTATTTTATTATTTAAGCATTCTATTAAAAAAAATATATGTACTATTATTATATTGTCTAATATTTAACGGGCTCAATGTGAATGGTGTACTCAATTTAAAAATAATCTGGTATTTTCATTAATTAATGTAGAAAAGTACAATAATTACAGTAAATTTGGTAATTATAAATCTTGCGACTTGGGATTTCCGAATTTTTTCCCTCTGAAATTATTTGAAAAAATTAGATAAGTAGCTTGAAACTTTATAGTGTGATCTACTGTTTTAGGATCTATCCTATAAATATCTGGGATATAATGAGGGCTCAAAACCAAAGTTCTCTAACCTTTTTAGAGGGTTATGCCTCTAGAACCATAGATTATATTTATTAACTCTTTGATGCTCCCTAAATGTTTATATTGCAGTTCCTCAACAAGGAAATCTTAAACCCTTTATATATTATTGTGGTAAGGGTTGGATACATCAAAAGTACCTGCACGAGGTTCCCCTATAAGTAGTGTGAAACTTTAACCAAAGAAAATCGCTCGTTTTAAAACACAACTTCAAAATAAGATCCTAGATCCAAATTAGGTCAGTGGAAAATTTTATTTGGCGGTAGGGATTTGTCATCACTGACAAATGGTCTTTTTAATGGAGATTGCAAATATTGGAAAGGATAAATATGCAGGGGATATTATGATGGAAGTTGTTAATTTTATTTTTATACTTATGTTGTGCCCATTACTATATTATTAGCTTTAGTAAATATATGAGATAGTGCAATGGTTCGAAAAATTCTATACTGGCATAAAATACGAATTTGCACATTCCGTGGTTTACGTTCTATCAACAATTAGATTTAGAGATCAGATGGGAATATTTATCTAAGAAAACTAGGGATCTATCAACAATTAGACGGTTCAGGAACATATACGCACTACAATAGATTCACTGAATATGATTGATTTATTTTGTATGTATTTATTTATGAATCTAATGTAGTATAGATTCACTAGAGATCCACTATACTTAATTGGAGCCTGCATTGCTACACCCTGAAGTCTTCTAGCATTAAACTTCATAAAACCATTCTCCAATTTAGGTATTCATCTAATAAATTACCTACATACAATCAGTATACCTTATATTATAAAATTACCATACAAACATTTAATTACTAATAAAAATTGGATTTCTTCACAAAATTTTTCTCTGTTTTTTTTTTTTTTAACTATTTTTTTTTTTTTGTGTGTTTAATAAATTATAATCGCGCAACTGAAACTAATAATATTTACAATTTTAAGTGTAGGCGATATTTTGGTATTTATGGTTTAAAAAATAATAAAATAGAAATCATGTATGCATTCATTATTTTAAAAAAAAAAATATGCTTTGTTCTGTCCAAAAGTTAAATTAAAAAAATTATTTCGATTTTTTTCTTTCTTTCTTTAAAACTTCACATAGACATTAGTGTAAGCAGTAAGCACTCTTATTTTCTACCACAATTATATATATATATATACATATATTTATATATAAATATATCTACTAACTACTCTAAAACTGAAAATTAACTTAAAAAATAGTTAAATATTTACTTATTATTACTAATTTTTTTTTTTTAAGTAAAACAACAGTAAAACAACAGTAAAAGTAATAAATAACAGTAAAAAATATAGTAGTGGTAGTAGTAGTGTAGTAGTAAATATTTAATATATACAGTAGTAGTAGAATTAATAGAAAAGAAGTAATAGAATTTGAATTGAAATATGTGTGTGCAATATCTTTGATGCAATATATATTGCAATAGCAATTTTTTTTACATGATGCATTTATTTTTTGTTTGTTGCCGCTGTTGTTTTTATTGCATTTTTTGTTTTATTTTGTATTTCTGTTTTTTTTTTTGGTAGACATTTTAACCTACATCCTAGAAAATGTGTACAAAAAAAAAGATAGAAGTTAAAAACTGTGTACTATACAATTTTTTTTTTTTCTATTTTTAAGATTAGAAACTCTTGGTTGAGTTGGTGATAAAGATCATTTTTGTGTTTCGTTTGTTGTTGTTGTATTTTGTTGTACTGCTGTGCTATGTGCTATTTTTTTTCATCATTATTTCTTGTGTTTTTTTTATTATACAATTTTTTTTTTTTTTACTTATTAATTGTTTTGTGGCTTGGGAAATTATGAAATTTTTTTTTTTTTTAGAATGTACAAGATCACAAAAAATCTAATCAAGTATACTGTGAATATGTGTTTATATAGATGTGAATGTTAGTATATATTTGTATATATATATATTATACATATATTAATATTATAAGTTTGTAGAATTGTAGGTATTTATGTACATATACTGGATGTAACATAAAATGTGTTATAAAATAGCAAGTAATTTGACATTGCAATAAATTAACTTTTTTATAATTTGATTTCCTTTGAAAGAAAAAAATAAAGAAAAAAAATTAAATTATAAAATTGTATACATAAAGAAGTTTAAAAAGGTAAAAATAAAATTAATATGTAATAAAAATAGTTAAAAAAATAACTCAGGTGATTTAATAAAAGAGTTTTTTTTTTTTAATTCTTTCTTAATAAAATTTAAAGTTGTTTTTTATTTTGACTTCTAACTTGATTTTAATTTTGAAAAAATAACTGTTTTTTAACAAAAATAAAGTTAAGTAACAGTTTTTACAGTTTTGTATTCTTGATTGTTAAAACATCAAGCAGGGCTGAACTTAAGAAATGGTTGCACTAAATGTCGTTTCCAATGCTTTCAAGATGAAAATTCTATTTATAAACTTCCAGTACGGTGGATTCAATTAGGGTATTTGGCAGCAAAGGGTTGAATTGGTCGGTTGATTACTTACTAGAATCGAATACCTGTACTTTAATTATGGTTGTAGACAGTTGGCTGTACTGTTTCAGTAAATCAGAAACATTTTCATTAGTCGCAAATTGGTTAATTAGAAGATTTAGTTATACTCATGCAATTACTTATAAACTTTTATTTAATTCATGGCTTGAAATGATCTTTGAAGGCTATGAACTTGTTGTTTTAACGTCAAGCGGTTGGTCGCGAAATGACATAGAAATTAATTCCTGGCCTGAAATTTGTTCAAAGGCTAGACTATAATATTTTTAAAATTTTTATAAATTTTGAAGCGATTGGACGCCGAATGATATAAAAATGAATTCCTGGCCTGAAATTTGTTTAAAGGCTATGACTAGGTATATATTGTTTTTAAAATTTTTATAAATTTTGAAGCGATTGGATGCCAAATGACATAAAAATTAATTCCTGGCCTGGAATATGTTCAAAGGCTATGAATCCGAATGGTTTTTACCATTTTTGTTACTTATGGTTGGTCGCCACTTATCTGAAATAAATAATAAAATAAATGGAAATTTAATTTTAATAAAATTTCTTTAGACCGTTCTACGACCACATTGAATAAATAAACAGTAATTAAAAATCCTAGAATATTAATTCTATCCTAGGTTATACAAAATACTTAAATATTCATATTCTTAATTTAAAAATAATTACATTTTGTATATATTAAAATATTAAACCTACATATACAACTGTTTAACGGAATACCGCATCCAATAAATATAAAAATAAAAATAAAAAAAATTGAATATTTTTAACAAAAAATATAATAAATACATACATATACAAACATATTTTTTTACCGAACATAAAATTGTGAAATTTTATTTAGTATTTTTTTTTATATTCTTTCTTATTTTTTATTTATTATTTTTATTCTTTTTTATTTTATTAAATTTGGGTCATTTGAATTCAAAAATTTTCGAAGTACCTTCTAAATATAAAAAAAAATTATATATAAATTTTCTTATCGTTGACATTTATTTAATGATAACAATTTTCAATTTCCAAATACTATTATTGTACAATATTGTATAATTTGTTTTTTTTTTTATTTATTGAACTCGATCGTTTTGTATTTTGTTGGTTTGGATTGGACATCCATTTGAAGGATTTCTAGAAGTGTTGTAATTATATATATATATATATTATATTGTATATGTGTAATAAATTAAGTTGTGTAATTTTGACTTTCAAATGAAATAATTGAATATTTTTTTATAATTTTAAAATAATTTTATGAATTGTAATCAATTGAGAATTCATTACGTGGTTAGTTTGAAAATTTCGGGAAAGTATTTAATTGAAAAATTATAGAATTCAAAGTACTCAAGTTCTACTATTGTCAAGTACTCAAGTGCTCATTCAGGCCTCGAGGAATTTAAAAAGATTAAAAGTTATTAAAGAAAGATTGAAAGTTGTTCAAAAATTGAATCTCAATGTTTGGTGAACATTCTTTAAAATAAAAATCGTAGGTATTTGATTTTCAATTTTAAAATGGATTTATTAAAAACAGTTTAGCCATAGGTTTTTAGAAATTTTTTTAAAATACCAAAGTACTATTTCTCAAAATATTTCGTAAACTCATACTTCATTACTGAAGATACTTTTAACTACTCTATTATACAGTTTCTTATACGAGGCATGCTATTCTATAAATCATAATACATGGATACGAGTTTTTAGTTTTAAACTTTAATTTATAACCAGCTTCCTTTATATACATATTCCTTTAAGAGGGAACATACTGCGGTTAATTTTAGAGGATTAACTCTACCGCAACAGTTTTTTTTTTTTTTGGAAGTCCGACGGTCTTTGGAAAATTTATTGTAGTAATCATGTTATAAGTTCGATATCTTTAAACACAATGCTCTTAAATCGTATTTTTTAACTTTTAATCAATTCAGTATTCTATACTCTATAAGACTTAATTTTTGGTCTTAAATTTTATTTTGGAATGCATTAATTCATTTATACCTAATAATCTAATGAAATTTTCAATTTATGATTGAATATCATAACTTGCGACAGTGAGAAATGAACTATCAATCAGTAAATACGTAACTATATTGAATGTGTACAAAGCTACAATGATCGACACAACGTTTATAATAGGTCAATTTAATTTTTTTACTAAGTCTAATTAAAAAAATCTTTTAGATCTCGGACACGGAAAACAGCAGGCGAACGAGCGATTTTTTTTTAACTTCCTATAACTTTGTCAAACTAAACTTCAAACCTATAGTAGTTTTCATGAAATTGGCCATACATAAGTGGAAGAGCGACAAGTTTGGGGAAAATTATATGGGTATTTACTTACACAAAAGTTCGCTGTCTCGATAGTTCACTGTCTGAGTTATCTCAGCTTCAGAATAAGAAGACTTTAAATATAGGTAAAGAAAAGTGATATAATTAAGTATTATTTATTTATATGTTATATTTTCTAAAATTCTCATTCATTTTGAAATAATTGCGATTACATAACTTATTTTTAAACGCTTTAGAATTCCATTTCCTTAAAATTCTGTTCGCCTTAGTTTAAAAATCAGAAAAGGGGCGTTACAAAAATTTCGAAAAGTGAAATTTGAAACCTTTATAGTTTATATACTACCTATAGTATACGTAAAGAACCGTTTATTTTTTGTTCCCATCTCTTCGACTAGAAAATATTTAATATTTAATATATAAATATATAGGTATATGTATTTTCGTATATAAACAAAGAATTATTAAATGTATACATTTAAAACATAACTATAAATTGAACAATAATATTGTACACCTATAATAGCCATATTGAAAATACAAAAAAAAAAAAAATATGAAATCATAAAAATAAAAACCATAATTCTATACTATATTTTTTCAACATCATCATCATCATCATCAATATCATCAACAACAACAATATTACATATTATCATAAAATATTAAAGTGCATTGAAAGTATTTTTTTTTTTTTTTTTAATTTTTTTTGATGCAAGAACAGCATGAAAAATTGGAAGTTTTTAAATTATTAAAAAGAAGTTTATGTTGGTGCTGCTGTTGTTAGCAGTGAAACTACTTTCAAAAAAATATATATACATATATATATACATATAATATTACATATATACAAATATATACCTTTTCTTTATTTTTATTACTTTATTTTAATATTTTTTTCGAATTTTTAATTTTACATCATTCTTTTAAGTCATTCACTCACTAGTTCACTCACTTTGTTCACTCAAAATATACACAGTTACTCACTTTATATAATATAGGTACTACACTGAATAAACTTTATCATCCATCCATACTGCATACTGTATACATAATACTATACACTAATCACTATATTATTTTCTTTAAAAACCGTCATTAAACACCCCTTCACTTCTTACAAATTATTATTTTTTGTAAATTTTACAAACATACTTACAAACATACATATAATTTGACTTTTCCTATATACATATCTACCATATCTACTAGGTATTAAAAACTGTTAACTGTTCTACTGTTCTGTATTTTTTAATTTTTTTTTATTATTTTGTTGTTGTTTTGTTTTTGTTTTTAAAATGCACATATTTCCTTTTCCCTCTTGTTTTTTTTTTTATTTTTTATGTTATTTTTTGTTGTTTTTGTTGTTGTTGTTGTTTTTTTTTAGAAAATTTTATTTCAATAAAAAGCGGTTTTTTGAGTATATATAGATTTTATAAATTTTATTGCATTATATTGCATCCAAACACCATATTCCAACTTCCAATAACCACCATACTAATAGCAATAACAACAACAACAACAACAACCATTTAATTGTTTTTATGTTTTTATTTTAGTGTTACATACATACATACAAACTCAGTTACAGTATAAATCTCTTTTTAGAAGAAGAAGAAGAAGAAGAAGAAGAAAAGAGAAAGAAAATATATATTATATGAACTTTTTATTATTGTATAATATATACATACATATTACATACATATTACATATTTACACAAAAAAAAAAAAAGTGTTCTTTTCGCGGCGGGTTGAAATGTGGTGAAATGAAAAATGGAATCGCATTAAATAGAATGAATGAGAATTGAGTTGAGAAACTGCATAGTGTAGTGTAGTGTAGTGTAGTGTAGTAGTAGTAGTACTGTTAACTTTATAAGAGTAGTCTAGAACAGAGTAAAATATGCAATGCACTATATTTATAATATGTAGTATGTACATGTACATATATATTTAAATATATTAATGCAAGCAAGTATATATGCACTTAAAAATGAAAAAATGCGGATAGAATGAATTAAGTGCATATATATATAGGTATATATTGTATACATTATAAACCTAACCTACCTTGCTGTTCATTTTCTTGTTCTACATTTTTAAATATTTTTTAATTATTGTTGTTGTTGTTGTTGATTTTTTTTTTTTTTTTTTTAATTTTATGTTACTGTTGTTGCATTGCATGAGATGCAGTTCAGAATTTGGTAACTCAACTTAAAAACAAATTTATGCATTTTTATTATTATGGAAACATATTCGTATACATACTATACATACAAACATACAAACATACATATTATATATATTAAGTAAAAATAAAATGATATTGATTGATAATATTGATGTTGAATGTTGATTAATCATGCGATTCTATTAAAGTTATAAAGAAAATATTCTTTGTTAGTATTTTTGTTGTTCTTGTTGTTTTTGAATTGAAAGTGAAAATATAAAATAAGAAAAAAATTTTCCGTGTTTTTCTAAATTTAAAACAGAAAAAAAAAAGAATAAGAAAAAAAATAACAACAAAAAATAATTTTATGACAGAAAAATCTGTTATTTTACAGTAACAAAAAAAAAAAATGTAATAAGAAAAATTATATCTCTTTTTAAAATTTATTTAGATGTACATACATACGTACATATATATATATATATATAATTTTTATCATTTTATATTGTAGTAATATTATGTATGCAGTATATGCACTATGTATGTATATATATATATATATAAATGTTTGTATATATATATATAAAAATAAATTTACTTGATGAGCAAGTAAGGGATAATAAAAATGTTATTTTTGGTGTTGTTGTTGTTATTGCTGTTGTTGTTGTTGTTGTAAGTAAAAGGACTCTAAATATGTCGCCTAAAATTAAACTAAAAAAAAAAAACAACAACAACAAAAACAACAAAAGGTTAAAAAAAAAGAATTTTTATGACAGGATTTCTTTTTTCACATATATTACGTATATATTATGTATATATGTACATATATTTATTTTTATAGTTTTCTCTTTCTCTTTTCTTCTTGTTTTTTTTTTTTTTTTTTTGTATATTGCATAATGAAAATTTCTAATTGGTTGTGTTAAAATATTTATGATATCCTTTTTTTGAAAAAATTTTCTTCCTTTTCTATTTTAAGAACAAAATGGGGTGCATTATGTTTAAATTATATTTGTTGTTTTTTTCTTGCTTTTCTAAAAACTATTAAATATATATATATATGTATATATATGTACTCCTTGCGTATATATATGAATGTAATAAATAATGATATATATATATATATTTATTTGGTTAAATAAATACAGTAGAAGTTTTTCTAAAAATTGCGTTATATTGAACGATGCAAGGACTTCAGGAGTTCAATATTTTTAGATTTATAACTGAGTACATAGTTACAACTGATGAGTAATTAATTAGTATGTAAGTTCTTGAGTGATTTTGCAAACTTAAGTTTTTTTTTAAAACTCTTTTGAGCTTTAATTTGAGTTTTTCTCCATGTTTAGATCTCAGTAGTTTGAACTAATAGTTATAGAAAGTTCTTTTAGTTAGTTCTTCCTTCTTTTGAACGTATATTTAAGTGAGTTATCCTTTCTAATTTGACTATTTTATTACTAGTCTCTCTCAATATAATTAGAACTCAGTAAGTAGAAGAAAAGGTAGGGCAACTACGAGTATATGCAGGGGCTGTGGAAGTGAGGACGAGACAGTTCTGCACGTCCTATGCCAATGTGTAACGCTAGAAAACCTAAGACAAAGAACCTTAGGAGGAACGTACTGGGATGACTTCAGCACGGTAAGGGAGTTAGACCAGGGAAAATTGATAAGCTTCATGTAGGGTATTGAATGGCTCAATGAGGCGCTGTAAGTATTACGAGCGACCATGATATCAGGGGTGCACAACGGGCCGCAAGGCCTAGGTGTAAGGGAGACTTGCTCTCCCCCCCGTCCAAACAACAACAACAAAAAGTAGAACAAATGGTTAACAAGCTCTTCTTGAGTCCTTTTTTATTATTTTGAGTTTTGATTTAAATGAGTTCTTTTTAGTTTATTCGTAATTCCATAATTTATGATTTTTTAAAACCTGTTTCAAGTTCGAGATTTCTAACATTGAAATCTTCTCGGAATAATATTTAAAGTGAATTTTTGTTTTTTAATTTTTTATTTTATAGTAAAATAAGTGGGTCTTAATTCTTGTATGAAATAGGAGTTTAGTTTATATCTTGAGCACAATGAGCGTAGCCATCAGCCATCAAAATCAGCCAACCATTACGCAGCCATCAAAATTGTAAAATGTCAAAAAACCGTAACTATCAAAGTTTAACTTTCAGTTTGTGTGTATTTGTATTATTTTCCATATACGTTTAACTTTAGAAGGAGTACTTCTATATGGGGTTGGCTACGCTCATTGAGCTTAAGAGGGTATAGTTTTTAATTTATCTGCAGTTCTACCATTAACTTGAGTGTAATTAATTTGTTGAAAATCTATTCTTGTTATTTGTCGAAGTGTTATTTCCAACTAATTTCCATATTTTAAGGAATGGTCTAAAGTCTTCACACTGAATTCACAAAATATTAACTACAATTGAGTAAGTAAAGCAATTTTTTAGTTAATAGGATAAAATTTTTGAACCATTAGAGCTATTTGGTAAGACTTTAAGTATACGAGTTCGAACCAAAAGAAGTCATATATATATTAGCACCCTAACAATTAAATTAATTCGAAATATTTAAAAACCAAATAATTAATAATTGTGATTAATATTTTCTTTATCAATTACAAAAAAAAAAATATAAAAACACCGTAAGTGTAACCCACAAAATTTCATTTACACTTATAACTCACAGATATAATATTAAAATTAAAAAGTTTTTCAATATTTGATAAGGGGTTAGTACTATGCAACATAGCTTAGTTACTCGTTTTTCATTAAAAATAATTTTATTAATAAATATGTATACCCTATATTCACATTCCCTGTACATATTATACATATACGTCTTCGCTCATCTGAGCCCTATTGCACCAATCACTTATCATACTTATCAAATTATTAAAAAATTAATATTTTTGATAAGTGAATGATTTTTACTAATCAAAATTCTATTGAATTATTATAAAATATGGGGTTTGATGCAACAGAGGAAATTTTTATTTGATTATTTGAGTAGTAATAAGTGGTTGGTGCAATATAGCCCTGTAACATGTGAAATCTATATGGGGTGTCTAGACTAAGTTTAGTTAACTTAATAATTAAACAATTAGTACAAATTTTTTTTTTTTTAAAATCTTTTCTAGATCAATTTATATAATTTCTACTGTATTTTTCTATGTATATATAATATATATATGCTACTTATATAATACGAATCTATATTATATAATGCGAGTATGTAATATTGTTCTGTTAGAGGTTTTAAATATTAAAATTGGTATTAAATACATGTTCATTATATGAAATGGATATGGATATCAAAATCCCTTATATTCTTTAACATCTTTTTTTTTTAATAACTATTTCTAGAAATTTGATATATATATATATATTATGTACATAAATATATATGGAAACAATTAAAATTGCTTAGAGCTATATCTAACTTAGGGTTGAAATTTAAAAGAACAACGAAGATTACTTTTCATTTTATAGTTTTTATAGCCCTATTTTTTTTTTTTGTTATTCTTTTTTTTTCTCTTGAGTCTTGGTACTTTTTCAAATAAATCTTCGACGAATGTTGTAACAATTCGTGGATGCATCCAAAAAAAAAATTGTATCTAATAATTTTTTTTTTAAGAGGAAAAGACAGACCCAAAAACGAAATAATATTTTAATAAATATTGATTTTTTTTAAATCTTGTATACTTATACTCGTACTTCTTATAGGACTGTTTAAATTTCAAAATAAAGGAATCGGACCCATATAGAATTTTTGTGTCTAGTTTCTAGGACAGGTGAACGTATATAAGAATTAAAACACATTTGAAATTTATTTTTATTCTTTTTTTTCCAAAATTTTTAATTTTAACCCAAAGTCCCAAAAAAAAATAAGTGTATGTTCCAAAGAATTTTAATTTTTAATGGTTTCGATACAGTTTTTTTTTGGTTTTATTTTTTATTTTTTTTTTTGGAAATAATTTAATTTGAGTTGACATTTACGACCAAATATAATTTTTATTTTATCTTTTGTAAGACCTGGTATACACTATACACATACGTCCAATATAAAAAATTTAAGAAAAAAAAAGGGATTGAATAGATTTTTTTTTTTCTGAAATAAAATGAGAAAACTGTGTTTAGAAACTGGGTAATAAAAAATAAATATGTATATATATATATATTGTATAAAGACATTTTTGTCCCATGTTTGGGAATTAGGGAAATTTCAAATATCATGGTGAGAGTTGCATTGGAAAAAAAAAAAGATGGAGTTTTATTTTAATGGATTTTCTTAATTCTTAGCTGTATATTAATAAATTGGATAAAAGGCGGAGAAGAGGGTTTTTTATTTAATGCCTGCAGTTGTTGTATCTAATATCTAATATCTATAATAGAAGAAAGATGTTATATAAAAATTAAAACTAATAAAAATTGATAAAGTATATATATATATATATATATATACAAATGAAATTTTAGTTTTAAAATTAGAAATGGTAGCGATATTGTATATAAAAATTGTATATATATGTAAGTAAACCATTGGGATTAATTACTTAGTTATATACTTATATATATATATATTTAGATTAAATAGTATATAAATTAAACTAAAATATAGTTTTAGATTAGATAATATATAATAAAAATTTTTATAGATACTTTTTCTATCTAAGTAATGAACTGAACTAGTACTGAAATATTGAACTGAACTAGAATCTGCAAAAAAGTAAGTACATAATTAATTAAAATACTAGAAATATATTTATTAATTTATTTATATACAATTTTTTACTTAATTTACAATGTGATAAATGTATTGAGGGGATTAGAAATAAAAATTTGATTACAAAACTTATTTAAAATTCATTAAAAAAAATCTATTTAAATTAGGATGGGTTAGGATGGGTCTACATGGATTTATATAGACAGGTATAGGAATACTTAAACTCTAACTGGATTTAAGTAACTGTTAACTGGCACAGTGGTTAGAAAGCCGACCTTTCATTCAAAAAGCTTGGGCTCAAAACCCAGAGAACATAGAAAAACATTTATGGGGTTTTCGATTCGAATCTGCTATACCATTCACCATTAGATTCAAATTAATGGCTTAATCAATAATTAATAATTATATATCTTTGATAAAAATGAATTAATATAACAATATAAACACATAATTTAATTAAATAATATAAATCACAGATATAGAATCCCGCATATAATACAAATATAAAATTATTACAATATAAACAAAATAGAATTGAAAATACCTATTGAAAATCTAAGACGTTCCTACGTGCTTAAATTGTATGTGGAATTCTTTGATCAGTTCTAATATAAAAAATATTTAATATTTTCTCCCCCTGTTCCAACATGTTCCATATATAGACAGGGTGTTTAGTCTATAACATAACTAAATATGCGATAAATGTATAAGATAAACCAATTTAATAATCTCAGAGATCTCAGAGATGTGTTAAGCAGCCTATTCCGGTATAAGAAGTTATAATAAGTAAGGCGCGTTTATGTTGGAGTTACGTTAAGTGATGAAAGGGTCAGTAAGAGCATATAGCGTAGAAAAATTAAATTGTTTATTGATGATGAAAGCGATGATCCAATATAAACACCACTATTTTAATCATGTATATAGTTTTAATACGCTATGCTCTTATCGACGTTCTTATCACTTAACTCAGCTAAAACATAAACGCGCCCTTATTTATAAAAACGTCTTATACCGGAATAGGCTGCTTAACACATCTCTGAGATCTCTGAGATTATAAAGTTGGTTTATCTCAGACATTAGTGCTAGAATATAATTAAGTATTAATAAATTGGTTTTAGAATACATTACAAATAAGAGACCCTGTACTGCACTGTAATGTTTACTGTCCTGATTGTATCACAGTGTATATTTTATAAATCTGCATGTAGTAGTAAAAATTTTAAATAACGAATCTTCAATTACGATATTTTAAGAATAGTTGATAAATTTTAATAATTTTTTAAATTGCGTCGGTAATATTAAAAAATGTTCGTTCACTTCATTATTTAATTTTAAAATCTCGTTTTTTTTTCAACGAAAGTCTGTAGATTTTAACAGAAGGTTTCAAAATGTTGACTATTACTTTAATTCTTTGAGTATTATTTTTATATTTTGTTATATTTAAGAAAAAGTTAAGGAACTTATTAAAAATTTTCAAAATAAATAAATTCTAAAATAAAATTCTTAAAAATTGCAACGGGGCGTATTATTAGATATTAAAAATTTAGATATCTCTTAGATATCATTTTAAAACTTAATCACCATAGCACATCTTTCGAAATTCTTCTTAGTTTCGTTATAAAACCTCGCCGTTGTTCTATTCAGCAATAAGAAAATATTCATCAACAGACTCTTCAGCCGTTATATAGTATTGAATGAATTGGATTTAATTAGAAGCAGTTTTAAATTTTTTTAATCCACTTCAAAATCGATCAGTTACAAGAACGACTAATTTTAAATACTGCCCTTCTTAGAATTCCACTACATGATAAAATCCCGGTCCTATATATTTTATTTTAATTAACTGAGAAAAAGCTCCAGCTTTTATAAAAAAAACCAAGATATTTAAAAAAAGCGAGATTTCATCATTATACAGGATTTTGCAAAATTAGATTAAATAATTCGGAATTACAGAGTGCCCTGCCTTAAAACATTATTATATACTTAAGTTACAAATGTGATTGAAGAAATCATATAATCTCTTTTATAATATACGATATTTTCAATAAATTGTAATAATTTCCAATTCCGTAATACCAACACACATAGTAAAAGTTCTAAATTTCATAATACACACATTGTACTTAATTTTTTTATTTTTGAAGATACATTTTACCTTAAAATCTTTTTTGAATTAAAAAAAAAAAGAAATAAGTTTTAATTCATTTTTTTTTTTTTTTATAATTTTATAGCGGAATATTGAAAGGTTAAATTATTAAAAAACAATTTTTTTTTTTTTAAGACAAAAGAAGAAAAGGTGTTCACAATACCTTGAGATCACAGTAATAATCAGATACAAAAAGCTAAGAAACTAAACAAAAAAAAAACCAAACTCTGAATATAATTCCATATTAAAAAAAAAAAAAAAAAAACGCTAAGGTAAGCGAAAAATATGAAACAAAACTCAAAGTAGAAATGATGACACAAAAGAAATTTGTAAAAGCCCTGAAGGCCTGCTGAATTATTATTTTATATAGATATTTTTTATTTTTCATTTATAATATTGTTTTGTTATTGTAGTACTGAATACTGATGTCATGAGTGCCAGAGCCAAAAGAAATATTGTTCGGATTCGGGTACATATATATAAGGAATAATACAAAAAAAGTTTAGTCATTTTTTTTTTTTTTTTTTACTAACTACACCACATTTTACCTTCAAAATGTTGTTTTTCATCTTCTTTTAACTTTTTATTTCTTATGATTATGATTATCGTTATTGAATAACTCGTCTGATTTTGATCAGAGTAGAGAGTTTATATAGTATTCATTTGTTGGCGCGTTTTAGTTCCAAATGTATATGCATGTATATAAAACAAAACGAGGAAGAGTGTAGAGTAGAGTGTGTCAACTCTAGGATATCTACATGAACGTAATATAAACTTTAAGTATAAATTGTATAACAGATATTCGATACTCTTACACTACATCGAGTATATTTCGTGCAGACTTTGGTTATTTACTTTACTACTTTTGACAAAATTTGAGATACTTAACAGTATTATTTAGAAGTAGTAAAGCAGCTACTCGAACCCTCTGAACTAGATTAACCAAATTTTGGGAAAACTTTGACGATCATTAAACTGAACTACATCACCAGATACTCAGCTTTGCTAAGTATAGAATTATTTTAATATAAAAAAAAGAAGTAGTATGGAAGCTACTAAAACCCATTTAAGAAATTGGTTGGATTTCAATAGCGCAGACGCGCGTTGACGCACAATCCTTAAAAACGAATTTGTGGCAATTTCAGAATTCTAGCTCTTTTATTTTTTGAATTATCATACAGACTTACATACTTTTCAAATCTAATCCAATCCGCATTATCTTTGAGTCTATATTAACCCCACCTGTTTTACAGGGTCACAAACGTAATAACAAATTTAGTATGCCCTTTAAATATCCGTTCATACCTGGTATAAAAATCACTGAATATCTGTTATTGTCTACTAAATTCTACATTTTTTTGAATTTTTTAGACAAAAAATTAAATAAAAAAAAAACTTTTTTGGCAAATGTGAAATGATAAATCATAAAAAAAAAATCAAAAAATTCAAATTACTTTTATTCCAAAGATTAAGATGATTGAATTGTTCGCGTCAATGACGAGTACATTTTTTTTTTTTTTTAAGGCAATATACACCACATTGTTATTACGCGGATTACTGCACTACAGTAGAAAGAAAAATAAAAAAATAGAAAGGAATTTAAATTAAGAAAACTATACACTATACAGCATCATCACCATCATCATCATTATTATCATTCATTATTATATTTGTGTAGCTAAAAAATTCCAAAAAAACAAAACTAAAGTACTTATAAGTAAAAGTTCATAAAAATTATTAAAGAAAATATATTGTATATATATTGTAAATATATATATATATTTAATATAGCACTTTCCAGAATAGCAAATGAAATCCTAAAATACAGCATGTACGTACATATACAACATAAGAAAGGATAACGAATAATTGAAAATGAAATGGAGTTATTCCAGTTATTCCTAACATAATGAACAATGATTGTGTTCTATACTGTTGAAGTACTGCTGTACCAGTCGGTTTAAAGAAGACAATTTCTCGTTATTAGGGGTAGAGAATCGCAAATTAAGGTAAAACCTGATCAAAAACTTAAAACTTTAGTTCTGGG
>OY720445.1:84534901-84629971 GCA_963082915.1 Dolichopus griseipennis | reverse complement strand
TATAAACAAAGAATTATTAAATGTGCATTTAAAACATAACTACAAATTGAACAATAATATTGTACACCTATAATAGCCATATTGAAATACAAAAAAAAAAAAATATGAAATCATAAAAATAAAAACCATAATTCTATACTATATTTTTTCAACATCATCATCATCATCATCAATATCATCAACAACAACAATATTATTATCATAAAATATTAAAGTGCATTGAAAGTATTTTTATTTTTTTTTTTTAATTTTTTTTTTTGATGCAAGAACAGCATGAAAAATTGGAAGTTTTTAAATTATTAAAAAGAAGTTTATGTTGCTGCTGTTGTTAGCGCAGTGAAACTACTTTCAAAAAAATATATATACATATATATACATATAATATTAAATATATACAAATATATTCCTTTTCTTTATTTTTATTACTTTATTTTATTTTATTTTTCGAATTTTTAATTTTCATCATTCTTTTAAGTCATTCACTCACTAGTTCACTCACTTTGTTCACTCAAAATATACACAGTTACTCACTTTATATATAAATACTACACTGAATAAACTTTATCATCCATCCATACTGCATACTGTATACATAATACTATACACTAATCACTATATACATAATTTTCTTTAAAAACCGTCATTAAACACCCCTTCACTTCTTACAAATTATTATTTTTTGTAAATTTTACAAACATACTTACAAACATACATATAATTTGACTTTTCCTATATACATATCTAACATATCTACTAGGTATTAAAAACTGTTAACTGTTCTACTGTTCTGTATTTTTTAATTTTTATTATTATTTTGTTGTTGTTGTTGTTTTTGTTTTTAAATGCACATATTTCCTTTTCCCTCTTGTTTTTTTTTTTATTTTTTATGTTATTTTTTGTTATTGTTTTTTTTTTTTTAGAAAATTTTATTTCAATAAAAAGCGGTTTTTTTAAGTATATATAGATTTCATAAATTTTATTGCATTATATTGCATCCAAACACCATATTCCAATTTCCAACAACCACCATACTAATAGCAACAACAACAACAACAACAACAACAACAACCATTTAATTGTTATTATGTTTTTATTTTAGCGTTACATACATACACACAAACTCAAATTACAGTATAAATCTCTTTTTAGAAGAAGAAGAAGAAGAAAAGAGAAAGAAAATATATATTATATGAACTTTTTATTATTGTATAATTATACATGCATACATATTACATACATATTACATATTTACACAAAAAAAAAAAAGTGTTCTTTTCGCGGCGGGTTGAAATGTGGTGAAATGAAAAATGGAATCGCTTTAAATAGAATGAATGAGAATTGAGTTGAGAAACTGCATAGTGTAGTGTAGTGTAGAGTAGTGTAGTAGTAGTACTGTTAACTTTATAAGAGTAGTCTAGAACAGAGTAAAGTATGCAATGCACTATATTTATAATATGTAGTATGTACATGTACATATATATTTAAATATATTAATGCAAGCACAAGTATATATGCACTTAAAAATTAAAAAATGCGGATAGAATGAATTAAGTGCATATATACATATGTACATATATATATACATATTGTATATATTATAAACCTAACCTACCTTGCTGTTCATTTTCTTGTTCTACATTTTTAAATATTTTTTAATTATTGTTGTTGTTGTGTTGATTGTTCTTTTTTTTTTTTTTTTAATTTTATGTTGCTGTTTTAATTTGCTTGTTGCTGTTGTTGTTGCATTGCATGTGATGCAGTTCAGAATTTGGTAACTCAACTTAAAAAAAAAAAAAAACAAAATTTATGCATTTTTATTATTATGGAAACATATTTGTATACATACTATACATACAAACATACAAACATACATATTATATATATTAAGTAAAAATAAAATGATATTGATTGATAATATTGATGTTAAATGTTGATTAATCATGGCGATTCTATTAAAGTTATAAAGAAAATATTCTTTGTTAGTATTTTTGTTGTTGTTGTTCTTGTTCTTGTTGTTTTTGAATTGAAAGTGAAAATATAAAAACAAGAAAAAAATTTTCCGTGTTTTTCTAAATTTAAAACAGAAAAAAAAAGAATAAGAATAAAAACAACAAAAAATAATTTTATGACAGAAAAATCTGTTATTTTACAGTAACAAAAAAAAATAAATGTAATAAGAAAATTATATCTCTTTTTAAAATTTATTTAGATGGTACATACATACGTACATATATATATATATATATATATAATTTTTATCATTTAATATTGTAGTAATATTATGTATGCAGTATATGCAGTATGTATATATATATATTATATAAATGTTTGTATATATATATATAAAAAAAATAAATTTACTTGATGAGCAAGTAAGGGATAATAAAAATGTTATTTTTGTTGTGTTGTTGTTGTTGTTGTTGTTGTAAGTAAAAGGACTCTAAATATGTCGCCTAAAATTAAACTAAAAAAAAAAAAAAAACAACAACAAAAACAACAAAAGGTTAAAAAAAAATTATTTTTATGACAGGATTTCTTTTTTCACATATATTACGTATATATATGTACATATATTTATTTTTATAGTTTTCTCTTTCTCTTTTCTTCTTGTTTTTTTTTTTTTTTTTTTGTATATTGCATAATGAAAATTTCTAATTGGTTGTGTTAAAATATTTATGATATCCTTTTTTTTGAAAAAAATTTTCTTCCTTTTCTATTTTAAGAACAAAATGGGGTGCATTATGTTTAAATTATATTTGTTGTTGTTGTTTTTTTTTCTTGCTTTTCTAAAAACTATTAAATATATATATATGTATATATATGTACTCCTTGCGTATATAAATAATGATATATATATATTTATTTGGTTAAATAAATACAGTAGAAGTTTTTCTAAAAATTGCGTCATATTGAACGATGCAAGGAGTTCAATATTTTTGAATTTATAACTAAGTACATTGTTAGAACTGATGAGTAATTACTAATTAGTATGCAAGTTTTTGAGTGATTTTGCAAACTTAAGTTTTTTTTATTAATTTCTTTGAGCTTTAATTTGAGTTTTTTTTCATGTTTAGATCTTAGTAGTTGGAACTAATAGTTATAGAAAGTTCTTTTAGTTAGTTCTTCCTTCTTTTGAGCGTAGATTTATAAGTGAGTTCTTATTTCTCCTATGTAATTTTCTATTAGTTTCTCTGAAAATGATTAGAACTCAGTAGTTATAATTAATGGTCAACAAGTTCTTCAATGAGTTTTTTCGTATTAGTTTGAGCTTTGATCTAAATGAGTTCTTTTTGGATTATTTTACATTCCAATATTTATGATTTTTTAAAACCTGAGCTTAGGAGGGTATAGTTTTTAATTTATCTGCAGTTCTACCACTAACATGAGTGTAATTAATTTGTTGAAAATCTTGTTATTTGTAAGTTTTATTTCTAACTAATTTCCATATTTTAAGGAATGGTCTAAAGTCTTCACACTGAATTCACAAAATATTAACTACAGAGTAAGAGTAAGTAAAGCAACTTTTTAAGTAATAGGATAAAATCTTTGAACCATTAATGCTATTTGATAAAACTTTAAGTATACGAGTTCGAACCAAAAGAAGTCATATACATATTAGCACCTTAACAATTGAATTAATTCGAAATATTTAAAAACCAAATAATTAATAATTATAATTAATATTTTCTTTCTAAATAACAAAAAAAATATAAAAACACCGTAAGTGTAACCCACAAAATTTCATTTACACTTATAACTCACAGATATAATATTAAAATTAAAAAGTTTTTCAATATTTGATAAGGGGTTAGTACGGTGCTACATAGCTTAGTTACTTGTTTTTTATTAAAATTAATTTTATTAATAAATATGTATTTCCAATATTAACTTTTCCTCTACATGTTATACATATACACCTCGCTCATCTGGGCCCTATTGCACCAATCACTTATCATACTTATCAAATTATTAAAAAAATAATATTTTTGATAAGTAAAGGATTTTTACTAATCAAAATTCTATTGAATTATTATAAAATATGGTTTTGATGCAACAGAGGAAATTTTTATTTGATTATTTGAGTAGTAATAAGTGGTTGGTGCAATAAAGCCCTGTAACATATGAAATCTATATGGGGTAGACAGACTAAGTTTAGTTAACTTAACAATTTAACAATTAGTACAAATTTTTTTTTAAAAATCTTTTCCAGATCAATTTATGTAATTTCTACTGTATTTTTCTATGTATATATAATATATATATATATATGCTACTTATGTATATAATACGAATCTAATTTATATAATGGGAGTATGTAATATTGTTCTGTTAGAAGTTTTAAATATTAAAATTGGTATTAAATACATGTTCATTATATGAAATGGATATGGATATCAAAATCCCTTATATTCTTTAACATCTTTTTTTTTTAATAACTATTTCTAGAAATTTGATATATATATATATATATATATATATATATTATGTACATAAATATATATGGAAACAATTAAAATTGCTTAGAGCTATATCTAACTTGAGGGTTGAAATTTGAAAGAACAACGAAGATTACTTTTCATTTTATAGTTTTTATAGCCCTATTTTTTTTTTATTATTATTCTTTTTTTTTTCTCTTGAGTCTTGGTACTTTTTCAAATAAATCTTCGACGAATGTTGTAACAATTCGTGGATGCATCCAAAAAAAAATTGTATCTAATAATTTTTTTTTTAAGAGGAAAAGACAGACCCAAAAACGAAATAATATTTTAATAAATATTGATTTTTTTAAATCTTGTATACTCGTACTTCTTATATAGGACTGTTTAAATTTCAAAATAAAGGAATTGGACCCATATAGAATTTTTGTGTCTAGTTTCTAGGACAGGTTAAGAATTAAAACATATTTGAAATTTTTTATTTATTGTTTTTTTTTCAAAATTTTTAATTTTAACCCAAAGTCCCAAAAAAAAAAAATAAGTGTATGTTCCAAAGAATTTTAATTTTTAATGGTTTCGATACAGTTTTTTTTTTTTTATTTTTTATTTTTTTTTTTGGAAATAATTTAATTTGAGTTGACATTTACGACCAAATATAATTTTTATTTTATCTTTTGTAAGACCTGGTATACACTATACACATACGTCCAATATAAAAAATTTAAGAAAAAAAAAGGGATTGAATAGATTTTTTTTTTCTGAAATAAAATGAGAAAACTGTGTTTAGAAACTGGGTAATAAAAAAATATATATGTATATATATTATATATATATATTGTATAAAGACATTTTTGTCCCATGTTTGGGAATTAGGGAAATTTTTAATATCATGGTGAGAGTTGCATTGGAAAAAAAAAAGATGGAGTTTTATTTTAATGGATTTTCTTAATTCTTAGCTGTATATTAATAAACTATGGATGAAAGGCGGAGAAGAGGGTTTTTATTTAATGCCTGCAGTTGTTGTATCTAATATCTATAATAGAAGAAAGATGTTATATAAAAATTGATAAAGTATATAGATATGTATATATATATATATATACAAATAAAATTTTGGTTTTAAAATTAGAAATGGTAGCGATATTGTATATAAAAATTGTATATATATGTAAGTAAACCATTGGGATTAATTATTTAGTTATATACTTATATATATATATATAGGTATTTAGATTAAATAGTATATAAATTAAACTAAAATATAGTTTAAGATTAGATAATATAATAAAAATTAAATAATTAATTTATTTATATACAATTCTTTACCTAATTTACAATGTAATAAATGTATTGAGAGAATTAGAAATAAAAATTAAATTTACAAAATTTATTTAAAATCCATTATCAAAAATCTATTTAAATGAGGATGGGTTAGGATGGGTTTACATGGATTTATATAGACAGGAATAGGAATACTTAAACTCCAACTGGATTTAAGTAACTGTTAGCTGGCACAGTGGTTAGAAAGCCGACATTTCATTCAAAAAGCTTGGGCTAAAATTCTAGAGAACGTATAAAAACATTTATGGGGTTTTCGATTCGACTCTGATATACCATTCACCATTAAA
This sequence comes from Dolichopus griseipennis, assembly GCA_963082915.1. Lineage (NCBI taxonomy): Eukaryota > Metazoa > Arthropoda > Insecta > Diptera > Dolichopodidae > Dolichopus > Dolichopus griseipennis. The sequence continues at coordinate 84,623,907 of OY720445.1, read as the reverse complement.
TTCAAATTAATGGCTTAATCAATAATTAATAATTATATATCTTTGATAAAAATGAATTAATATAACAATATAAACACATAATTTAATTGAATAATATAAATCACAGATATAAAATCCTGCATATAACACAAATATAAAATTATTACAATATAAACAAAATAGAATTGAAAATACCTATTGAAAATCTAAAGCTTAGTACTATCTCATGTTTAAATAGTATGTGAAATTCATTGGATCAGTTCTAATATAAAAAATATTTAATATTTTCTCCCCCTGTTCCAACATATTCCATATATAGACAGGGTGTTTAGTCTATAACATAACTAAATATGCGATAAATGTATAAGATAAACCAACTTCATAATGTCAGAGATCTCAGAGATGTGTTTAGCAGGCTTTTCCGGTATAAGAACTTATAATAAGTAAAGGCGCGTTTATGTTAGAGTTGCGATAAGTGATAAGAGTGTCGATAAGAGCGTATAGCATAGAAAATATATATTGTTTATCGAGGATCAAAGAGATGCTCCACTATAAAAACCTCTATTTAAATTATGTATATAGTTTTCATACACTATGCTCTTATCGACGTTCTTATCACTTAACGCAGCTACAAAATAAACGCGCCCTTATTTATAAAAACATCTTATACCGGAATAGGGTGCTTAACACATTTCTGAGATTTCTGAGATTATAAAGCTGGTTTATCCCAGACATTAGCGCTAGAATATATTCAAATATTAATAAATTGGTTTTAGTTAATACATTACAAATAAGACGCCCTGTACTGCACGATAGAACCAGGGTGTATATTTTATAAATCTGCATGTAGTAATAAAAATTTAAAATAACGAATCTTCAATTGCGATATTTCAAGAATCATTGATAAATTTTCATAATTTTTATAAATTGCGTCGGTAAATATTCGTTCATTTCATTATTTAGATTTAAAACTTTGTTTTTTTTTGTCAACGAAAGTGTATAGATTTTAACAGCATAAGTTTCACTAGTTTTTGTTTTGTTGTTGTTGTTGTTGTTTGGATGGGGGGGAGAGCAAGTCTCCCTTACACCTAGGCCTTGCGGCCCGTTGTGCACCCCTGCTCTCAGAGTCGCTCGTAATACTTACAGCTCCTCATTGAGCCATTCAATTCCCTTCATGAAGCTCAACAATTTACCTTGGTCTAACTCCCTTACCGTGTTGAAGTCATCCCAGTACGTTCCTCCTAAGATTCTCAATCTTAGGTTTTCTAGTGTTACACATTGGATCTAGTGTTACACATTGATCTAATGTTTTATTTTGATCAATAATTTTAATTTTCATTTACACTCTATACGTTCTTAAATTTTGGGTATCTTTCGGATACAATTTTAAGACTTAATTACCATAGAACATCTTTCGAAATTCTTCTTATTTTGGAAAAGCTTATAATTAAGACATACACTTTGTTTTTATTCTGTATTTAATATTTAAATTAGAGGGGGTTTGGGATATTTGATTTCGTTGTAAAATCTTGCCATTGTTCTAAAATAATAAGAAAAAATTCATCAACTTTACAGACTCTTCAGCCTTTATAATATGTAATTCTGAAATTCTCTATTGTTCTTGACTTCCATAATTTGTTCTAAATTCCAACCTTTTTTAGTATTGTATTATTTAATTGGATTTAATTAGAAGCAGTTTTAAATTTTTTTAATCAACTTCAAAATCGATCCGTTACTAAAACGGCTATTGCTTCTTAGAATTTCGTTATATGATAAAATCCAGCTCCTATATAAATTGTTATTAATTAAATTAGAAAAAGCTCCAGCTCTTTATAAAGAAACCAAGATTTTTTAAAAAAAACTAGATTTTCCGAACTCTTTCCGAAAAATAAATTAAATAATTCGGAATTACAGAGTGCCCTACCTTAAAACATTATTATATACATAAGTTACAAAGGTTACTGAAGAAATCATATAATCTCTTTTATCTTACGATATTTTCAATAAATTGTAATAATTTCCAATTCCGTAATACCTACACAAATAGTAAAAGTTCTAAATTTCATAATACACACATTGTACTTCATTTTTTTTTTTTTGAAGATACATTTTACCTTAAAATCTTTTGTGAATTAAAAAAAAAAAGAAATAAGTTTTAATTCATTTTATTTTTTTTGTATAATTTTATAGCGGAATATTGAAAGGTTAAATTATTAAAAAACAATTTTTTTTTTTTTTAAGACAAAAGAAGAAAAGGTGTTCCCAATACCTTGAGATCACAGTAATAATCAGATACAAAAAGCTAAGAAACTAAAACAAAAAAAAACCAAACTCTAAATATAATTCCATATTAAAAAAAAAAAAAAAAAAAAAAAAAAAAAAAACGCTAAGGTAAGCGAAAAATATGAAACAAAACTCAAAGTAGAAATGATGACACAAAAGAAATTTGTAAAAGCCCTGAAGGCCTGCTGAATTATTATTTTATATAGATATTTTATTTTTTTCATTTATAATATTGTTTTTGTTATTGTAGTACTGAATACTGATGTCATGAGTGCCAGAGCCAAAAGAAATATTGTTCGGATTCGGGTACATACATACAAAAAAAGTTTAGTCATTTTTTTTTACTAACTACACCACATTTTACCTTCAAAATGTTGTTTTTCATCTTCTTTTAACTTTTTATTTCTTATGATTATGATTATCGTTATTGAATAACTCGTCTGATTTTGATCAGAGTAGAGAGTTATCTTGTATAAAGTTTATAGTATTCATTTGTTGGCGCGTTTTAGTTCCAAATGTTTATGCATGTATATAAAACGAAACGAGGAAGAGTGTAGAGTAGAGTGTGTCAACTCTAGGATACCCGTATGAACGTAATAAAAACGGAACGGTAAGTATAAGTTGTATAACAGATATTCGATACTCTTACACTACATCGAGTACATTTCGTACAGACTTTGACTATTTACTTTACTACTTTTGAAAAAATTTCAGATACGTAACGGTAGTACTTAGAAATAGTAAAGCAGCTACTCGAACCCTCTGAACTAGATTAACCAAATTTTTGGGAAAACTTTGACGATCATTAAACTGAACTCCACCATCTGAGATCTAGCTGTATTAAGTTTAAAATTATTCTAATATAAAAAAAAAAAATTGTATGGAAGCTACTAGAATCCATTTAGGAAATTGGATAGTTTTCAATAGCGTAGACGCGCGTTGACGCGCAATCCATAAAAACGAATTTGTGACAATTTCAGAATTCTAGCTTCTTTATTTTTTTAATTATCATACAGACTTACATACTTTTCAAATCTAATCCAATCCGCATACCTTTGATTTTTATATTATATATATTAACCCCGCCTTCTTTACAACCTCACAAACGTAATGACAAATTTAGTATGCCCTTTAAATATCCGTTCATACCTGGTATAAAAATCACTGAATATCTGTTATTGTCTACTAAATTCTACATTTTTTTGAATTTTTTAGACAGAAAATTAAAAAAATAAAAAAATTAAATAAAAAAAAAAACTTTTTTTGGCAAATGTGAAATGATAAATCATAAAAAAAAATCAAAAAATTCAAATTACTTTTATTCCAAAGATTAAGATGATTGAATTGTTCGCGTCAATGACGAGTACATTTTTTTTTAAGGCAATATACACCACATTGTTATTACGCGGATTACTGCACTACAGTAGAAAGAAAAATAAAAAAAATAGAAAGGAATTTAAATTAAGAAAACTATTTTGTATACACTATACAGCATCATCGTTATCATCATCATCACCATCATCATCATTATAATCATTCATTATTATATTTGTGAAGCTAAAGAATTCCAAAAAAACAAAACTAAAGTACTTATAAGTAAAAGTTTATAAAAATTATTAATGCAAATATATTGTACATATATATATTTAATATAGCACTTTCCAGAATAGCAAATGAAATCCTAAAATACAGCATGTACGTACATATACAACATAAGAAAGGATAACGAATAATTGAAAATGAAATGGAGTTATTCCAGTTATTCCTAACATAATGAATAATGATTGTGTTCTGTACTGCTGATTGTATGGAACGGCCATAATAATCGATTTATAGAAGTCATCGATTTAAAAAAGTCATAGATTTTAAAAAGACATCGATTTAAAGAAGACAAAATTTCGTTATTAGAGTTAAAGCATCGCAATTTAGGGTAAAACCTGATCAAATACATAAAACCTCAGTTCTGGACAGAAAATCGTAAGTTTAACGTGAGCCCAAAACTGAAAAAAAAAACTTTGATGGGAAGAGATTGAATCCATATTTTAGAATTCTAAATCCAAAAGAAAAAAATTATACAAAACACTAATCAGGCAGGTTCTAACATACGAATGTGAAATATGAGGACGCTTAAAATTGCAGATTTTAGACATTTGGGAATATTTGAGCTTAAAATACTTCGAAGAAACGAAGGTGGTTCATACAGGAAGATATAATTTCGAGCTTGAACAATAGAACCATATTGGATGGTTAAGATGGATGTTATAAGAATGCCGGATAGCAGAATAGGAGAAAAATTCAAATCAAATGCAAGTTTCTAGAGGTAGTGGACTATCCAAAAAACGATGGCTAGACACTGTTGAAGGTGATCTATAAACATTACGAATAAGAAATTGAAAGAGAGTTGCATAAGATCGAGATGTATGGGAGAGAATTGTAGTGGAAGCTTAAGTTCATCAAGGATTGTAAAACTATAGCAGAAGAAGAAGTCCAAAAGTCCACACTTAACGCAAGATATTAAAAATAGTTAAAAATAAAAATCTATGGAAAGTAAAAAATAGTTTGTCGAGGTGTTATCAAGTCGAAATCCTTTGATTCTACAAGAAGTAAGAGGAAAAAACCCACAAATATTTTTATTTAGTAAATTTAACGCTTTTATTTTATTGCAAGTATAAAATGTCGTAATTAAGAATTCGGTTCGTTCGGGGCAATATTTCTTGCGTTCATCTTTCAAGAAACTATCTGTGTTTCTTAATCTATCAATTCTACTATTATTCATTTAATTTTGTAATATTGTAACTTATTAACTTACTGGATCCTAGAACCCCTGGTGGGGCATAAAGGTAAGTGTGCCTACAGACATGAGCTTATGGGGTTATCAACTATATCTCATAAAACACTAACTGTATAAAATATGCAAACATGAACAAAAATGCAAATGGATATATTTCCCCAAGGGGTAATATGGTGAATCCTCCTTTGTAATATGGTGAATCCTCCTTTGACTTCTCCAGTCAATGTAAACTGCACATCGGATTTGGGAGTGCAGATAAATTCATGTTTAAATACAAACACGATAAGAGAATCGTAACTTATTAAGTAAAGTTACAATCGATTCCAAACCTATGTATGTGATAATAACTAATAATTAATTTTTAAAATACTTAGAATCAAGCAAGTTCCGTTATATTTTACATCTTTAGTACAATACTTCTCATTTTTCAAAACTACAGTATAGGTATATAATCAAATTTTTATATTTTTTTAAATATTAAATAAATTATTAAATTTTAACCCTAATTATAATGTTTTTTTGTGTTAAATTCTGTTTACAGTTTACTTTTATATGCAACAACAACAAAAGTAATTTAATTTATAAAAAAAGGACACCATACCACATTACAACTACTTATTTAATTTTCATATTCACATTGCTTCAATTTCTAATTTGATTCTTTTTTCATAAACCTTTATAAGTATGTGCATATGTAATATGTATGTACATATGTATGTATATATAAATATACATATAATGAACCATATTTAAAAAGTAAAAAGTAAATAACAATAGGTATAACATTTTAACAATGCTGGTGGTGGTGAAATTTTATAAAAAATGAACATTTTTTTTTTTTAAATGAAAAATATACAAACATTTAAAAAATTAAAAGAAATAAAAAGAAGGTGTCCTTGAAATCCTTGACCGTATAATTATTCATTTATTTAAAAAAAACCCAAAAACAACAAGGAGGGTTGATAATGTTTTACAAAAACAACAAAATACATATTAAAAGAAAAATTGAAAAAAAACGAAGGTATTTATTTGTTATAAATTGGTTATAATTCAGGTAATGATCGGTTTCACACATTCGATTAATATGAAATTAATCACAAAGTAAAAAATATTTATTTAGGATACAAATGAAAGGTGACTTTTTGTTTTGATCTGGAATCAAAAATCCAAAAAAAAGGATACTTTAAATCAAGTGTGTATCAGGATTCTTAATTTTGATTGATTATTTTTGGAATTAATCAAAAAAAACTATTAATTTTAAATTTAAAATAAATGTTTTGTGATTAGTAAAAACATTTATGAGCAACATATTGTAATGCAGCAATGTATCTATATATTTAATATACACTTTATAGTATGTCTACATTATATTGTTGCTGAACATTATGAATAGCTTTATACTGTTGCGGAACAATATGAAAATGAAACAAAAGCTTTAAATTGAATGTTTCTTCAACATTTTTCACATACTTTTATTTGGCAACATATTTTTTAAAAAACTTTTAGCTGTAACATAATTGCTAACTTTAAGAATTGACGTATGATATCTGTCAATTCACAATTGTCATCTGTCTGTCAAACAACATAAGAACAGTAGGTAAAAATAAAAATACATATATTTTTTCTTATTAAATTATATTTTTATTTATAAATACATATTAATATTTTATTTAGCGAAAATGGCATTCGTTACAAGGGTTGGACACATTTTAAATGTTTTAAATAAAACAATAAATAATGGTAAAATGATTTCCACATCAGCTAAAAGCCGTAAGTTTTTCAATTGATAATTTTACGTAACTTTGACATAAGAGTATATCAATATTTTTTTTTTTTTTGTCAATTGTAGTTGCTGGTTGGAATAAAGATTTTAAACCAGCTCCATTCCCACAAACTGAAAATGAAAAGCTACAAGCAGCTAAAAAATATTATTTATTACCAGCTGAATATCGACCATATGCCGATGATGGTTTAGGTTACGGTGATTATCCAAAATTGCATGCTGGTTTGGGTGTTGAAAATAAAGATCCATATTATCCATATGATTTTCCAGAATTAAGAAGAAATTTTAATGAAACTGTAAGTTTGAAAATTAAATGTTATAATAGTAGAGAAAATTAAAAGAAAAATTAGTCAAGATTTTTTGGGAAAACCTAATCGTGAATTGAATTTTTTTAAAAATATAAAAGTAAATATGAAAAGTTGTTTATTTTAAGTTTACATTCATATTGAATAATTTTAAAAATTTATAGATTATTTTTATATTTGTTATATTTTTAGTTCCATGCTGATCATGATTTATACAGTGAAGATCGTTTCAGTCAAGCAGAAAAACCCAGATATAAAGATAGCTATTATTTTGCCGTTTTTATAGGATTTATGGCATTTTGTTTAGGAACATATTATTGGTTGGATGATAAAAGAATGTTTAGACCAGTTCTACCAAAACAATATCCAAATAAAGGTACAAAACATTATACCTTTGATAGTTAATTTAAACTTGTAAGGATACAACAAAAAAAAAAAACCGAAAATAAAGTGTTATAGCTTAAATTTTTATTTATCAAGTTGAAAGTGAAATTAAACCGTTATTGGAATTCAAAATAAGTGTTAAAGAAAGAAAAGATGTATTAAAAAAAAAGTTAAGAAGAAAAATACATTTAAAATACTGCTAAATATCAAACATAATTTTTACTGAACTTAAAATTGAATTTTTGATTTTTGTAGGAAATTAAATTAGTTTTATTTCGAAATTAAATAGTAACAAACAGGAGATATGAGTTGATTAAATTAGTTTGAATCCATATAACTTTACCAGCAGAAGTTAAATGAGGACGAATCATTTATGGCATCATTAAAACATACCTCTGAATATAATAGATAGTTGGATTTTTCTGATTTATATTAATCTATTATATTATCCTTATAAAATATATAAATCATAAAATCAGAGATTCCAGGATACTAACAGTAAAGTTAAGAATAATACCTTTATGATTAGTTAAATTATTTTACTAAATCATCTAAGATTGACACTAAAACAATATTTACAGCACCAACAAAAAAGATAATTTCTTAAATTTAAAAAATGCTTCAACTCTGACTCATACTTATCAATATAATAATATTAACTCTTTAACAAACTCCTTAAAAATTAAAAAAAAATCCCCGCCCTAAATACTTACAGGAATGAAGTAAATTTTCTGTGTTCTTTTCTCTTTTTTTTAAAATCTCTATTTAGGTCATTATTAATAAGAAAAAACAAAAAAAAAACATTTTACATCCTTATTTAATAACCTTCCCCCATATTTAAATTTTTTTTTTTATTGAAATAATAAAAAGGAAAGGAATTTTTCAAGATATGTGTAAATACTTTTGGTATTTATATTCCACACAAAAATAGTTTTCCATTTTATCAGAAAATGAAAAAAAAAATGTTATTCAGGATACATGAAAAAGATATATTTAGATTGGTCCAAATATTTTTTCGATTCAATTATGTTAGAAAAAGTTATAGAGGCATTTAAAAAAGTATGCTTAAATAAATACTGCAGTTATAGCAATTAGTATATGTTCAAATGGCTCATTATTTAATTTTTATTCGGTTAATTTTGACCACCATTTATACCAGTCACATCCAGAGTTTTAAGTAATTTAAAAATTAATTTGAATTTATATGACCTCCGAGCTTAGTATACATACTTATAAACTTTTAAAATAAAATTATATTAATCTAATATTTCTCTCTATTCTGATTATATCTTTTATCTAACAATGTTTGTTTTCCCATATTAATTACCATTTAGTAGAGTCAAGAATGTCTAGCATTATTAAGTATTTTCTAAAAAGCACTTGTTGTTGAAATCCTTACAAAAATGAAACACATTTTTTTTTAAAGAGTCCATTAATGTTTTTCTTTATATCACTTGATACCACGTTTTTTTTTTAAATTGAATTATTTATGAACAGGAAAAAGAGAAAATTATATATTCAGAAAATTTATATACATACATATAAATACTATTATTTATATATTACGTGTAGAAATGTTTGTACATATGAAAAAATTTCGATAATTTATTATTTTGTCCGAATATATATATTTTTTAAAAATATATATAAGTTTCTTTATATATACGACTGTGTATATAATTACAATACATTCTCTTTTAAATGAACACCAAATTTCATAAAATAATCCTAGGATAAGTGAGTCAAACGTTCTTAAAAGTTTAAAGATTTTATAGTTTTTCTTATATAATATATTTAAGTTCTTTAATATGTTAACTTACATCTATAAATGCAATTATTTCAAATTGCTTGACTCTTTATTTAAGCTGTGTGGAGTATGAAACAAGATAGGTTAAGTTTTTTCAACAAAAATCTTATGATAACAATCAGATTATTACTTATCCAATGTTACTCGAGAATCAATCACAATTTTCCCACATTGATTATGGCATCATTAAACATATAATATCAAATTATTTGCTCCTATAAATATGCTATTTTTTTTAAATACTCACAATTTCACTTTATATTCAATTTTACTGGCTACATTGTATCAATTATTTAATAAGTTTCTACTGTACTACTTATTTTATTATTATAACAAACCCTTATATGATTTCATCAAAAATAATTTCATCATTATCACCATCCAAAAAAAAAGAAAAATTTTTATAATAAGTAAAAACAAAAAAAAAACCATAAAATAGAAGAAAAAAAAAATGAAATCTTTGTCTTTTTTTCCGTCATCACCAGATATTTTTATCATTATCAACACTATTAAAACATATTTTAACTATTACTATATACACATATTATATAATACATTATATTCAAAAGTAAAATATAAAAATACAAAAAAAAGAAAACATTTTATTAAGCAACACAATAAAATGATGTATAATATTACTCTTTCCTATTTATTTATTTTTTTTTCTATTCAATCCCTAATTTCACATTTCTGCTCCTGTAAGTCCTGCACATACATTAACTATTCAATATATACAATAATATTTCATATTATATATATTCAATCTATACATATCTAACTTTACAATTCATTCACCTATCTATCTATAAACCCATCTATCTGTCTATCTCCTTATCAAACAATTATATTGATATATACATTGTATATACATTCAATACATTATATTATAATACATATTTATGTATGTTTGATTTCAGGATATATGTGCGTATATCAAATAAAAATAAAAAAATACATATATATATATATTATTTTAATGCACATACAATTCAAATTGTGTATATATATACGAGTATGTAGTCAGATATTCTCATCAGATACTAAAAGGCATAAAACCAAATAATAATAATAACAATAAGAAAATTAAAATACAATAAAAAAAAAAATAACTCCAAGAAATTATATTCATAACCTCCCACCTCTATTTTATTTATTATTTAAATTTCTTTTCTATCCATTTAACTACTATATACTAGTAGTAGTACTAATATGACATCCACCAATCCTCCAATCCTCCAAAACCTATTCTATCAAATTTAACAATTTTCTTACATGCCCAACACCCCCCCATCCCCCTCCCCTATTATAACATTCTTTCTAATCTTTACTTTCTTATAATTTCATCTTTCAATTTTTTTTTTTTGAAAATGTTAAGTGTTTTCTACTATTATACACTTAAATACATTTTTACATACATGCATACCTATATCTACAGATTTATATCTTAAAGTATAAAATAAAAAGGACGACTATATTTTGTTGTTTTCTCTGGATTCTGGAATTAAACTATATATGGAGCATCAGGGAGCTTACTTTTTGGGGTTGATTTATATTTTTTTTTTTTTTGTATTTTACATTTGAAAAATAAATGAAGGATAATGGGGTGCAAAAATTATTATTTGTATAAGAGGGTGGTTGGGGGTTGATGGTAAGGGGGATAAAAAATCTAAAAGGGGGGTATTATGAGGTACATGGAGGCAATTTATACAATATGATATTTTCTTAACACAAAAAACAAAAAAAAAAATAAGAAAAACAAAAAACAATAATAAAAAAATACAAAAGAACAAGTAAAGCATGGAATTTCTATGACCTAAATACTATATGTGTATATATGTATGTATATTGGAAGAAATAGCGTTTTTAGGATTCTATAACTACTAGTTGACTTTTTATTTTTTTTTTCTTATTCCTTTTTTCTTATTTTTTTTTATTCCTTTCTTATTGTTGTGTTTTTTTTTTCTTCCTTTTTCCTTTTTTTTTTTTGTTTTTTTTTTCTATTTTCATTTTTTCTTGTTTTTCTTATTCTATGAAAATTTTTTTTTTTTTTATTTTTTTTTTGAAAAAATTAATAGTTAGTGAAAAATTATTTTTTCTCTATTCAGAATTGGTAGAAAATTTTTCAGTCAGTGCGAGGCTAGAACTCGTAGCGATTGGATGTGGTTACTAGTGTTCTTTTATTTTTTTTAATTTTTTAATTTATATAAAAAATTTGACAAAAAAACAAAATAAATTCTTTTCAAATTAAAAGCATCAGCTAAAAAAAAATACAAGAGTTTATAATTTTATTCTAAAAATTAAAATAATACTTGAAAAAAAAAATTTTTTTAATTAAATTTATTTAAAAAAAAAAATCAAACGAAAAAAAAAAACACCCTTAAAAATTACAAATACGGTATAGTATATATATAGTATATATATATATATATACATATATAGGAGGAAGAAAAAGGAAGGAGGAACAGAAGAGTAACTGAAAGTATGTTTTTCCGCCAAAAGCTAATTGTAAGTATAAATATATATATATATATGTTAAAATATAAAATTTAATATAAATTGCGTTTATAATTTAATACAATTCCAAATATAATTAGTATCTATAGATACATACACATATATGTGTATACATACATACTACATACATACATACATAATTTTTATTTTGTAATACTTTTAATTAAATTTTTTCCAAAAAAATTATATAATCCATATAATATGTTACATATTATATTCAACTATTAAATCTCTTATATCTATATACAATTATAATTATAATCATAATATTAAATTTAATATTATATTAAAAATTTAATACCTATACCTATATATAAAATAATTTATTTTAAAATATTTTTTATTTTTTCATTACAAATGGACGCCTACTTGTTGAATAATTCACAAAAAAAAAATTGAAAAAAATAAAAAAATTGAAAAAAAAAATAAAAAGATCAAAAATTCAACCAAAAAAAAAAAAAAAAAAAGAGATGAAAAAATAAAATCCGTTTCCTGTCCTGACTTTTTTTTTATTTTAATTTCCTTCTGTTTTTATATATACATTTGCCTTTATATCAGATAGAGAATCTCTTCATCCCATACTCAGTATAATAATCCATCCTCCCTTTAAAAATTAAACTCCAAAATATCTTCTCCAGTAGTAAAGTAAAATATATATATATTTATCTATATATAGATTAATATATATATATATATACATTCAACATTTAATATGATTTAATACCTAAAAAAATATAAAAATTAATTTAAAATTTAAATTTAATAAAAAAAAAAATTCATTTAAAAAATTAATAAAATATTTTATTAAAAAAAATTACTCCCTTAAAGTCAATCCAGTTTTTTTTTACTTGAATATTTATTTTTTAACCTTGTTTCATATTCCCCTTCATTCCATTTCCATCTCAACGTCCTATAATTCTTAACCTCAGTACCTACTGTATCCTTGTCGCATCCTTTTTTTTTTTAAAACAATTTATAATTTACCGTTTTATTACTATATATATGTACACGCAGTATATAATATGCAGTCGAGTTTTTTTTTTTAGATATATACACTTGACATTTAATTCTTTCAATTCAATCAATTTTTTTTTTTAATTTTGCACCCCTTCACTTTACACCGACCGCCCGCCCGCCCTGCCCCGTTGATTTAATAAATAAATTTAATTTATTATGTCCATCAAAAAATTTTTTATTTTTTTTTTTACTTTATTAGTTTAAAAACGCTTGTACCCACTCCATAGCATTTTAATTATTTTATATTAACCCCATTCAATCATTCCTTGTCTTAAAACTCAACTCCCGTGCTAACCCAATCCAATTCAACTCAACTCAAATCTCATTCCATTTTCCAATGTCAAAATTGTCATAAAACAAAAAAAAAAACGAAAACAACAACAATGCACCACCACAATTCTCCTTTACGAAATACATGTATATATATTAAATATGATGGCATATCATGGCCTTATCATATTAAAATTAATATTCTGTGTATAATAAAATTCACCTCTTTTTATTTTTTAAATTCACCTCTTGTAAAAGAGATGAAAAAAAAAAAAAATTTTCCAATTAAATTCGCACAATTTAATTTAATTCACAATTTTTCGTTTTTTTTTCTGTTTTTTTTTTTTTGTAAATATCAATTTAAAAGTCTGGAGATGATAGGTTTCTGATAATAAATATATATATATATATATATGTATGTAAGTGTGTATAGATGAAGGAAAATTGATTTATATTGTTCGACAATTATATTTATTCATCGTTAAATAATTTTCTAACATCATGTTATATATATGTATATATATATATATATATATATTTATGCATACATACATTTGTATATATGTACATACAAATATATATATATATATATATATGTACAAAAAGAAAAACTTCATTATACATTGTTTAAAAGTTAGTACAAAGTTGGTACAAAGCGTAAGTACCTAGAGTGAAATGGAACAAAGTATAAGAGAGACGGGTACGGTACGGGTTAAAAGAACAAAAAAAAGTATAACAGAGAGGAGAGAGAGGTAAAAAAAACAAAACGAAAGAAAATTTCAACATAGCGATTTCAATATAACAGATTGCGTTTTATCACCTACCTACCTCTTGGAATATATTAATAAGTCATCAGTATACTCAGTCAGTCAGTACTCCAGTCTTAAGGGATTCATTTTTTTATTCTTTAATTTTTTTAAAAGTTAAATAAATATATATATATACATACATACATTCAAACATAAAATATTAGATTTATTTGAAAAAAGAAAAAAAAAACAACAACAAAAATATGGAAATATGAAAAATTTTTTATTTTTTCACCTTTCTTGCATTACATTTACATTACATTACAGCGATTTTTGCTTTTTTTTTTTTATATTCTCTTTGTTTTTTTTTTTCTCATTTGATTCCTGCTGAGTCTTGCGATTCCTGAGATTTTTATATTATATATATATATATAGGTACATACTCTTTTAATTTCGAGTTTCTTAAACTTAAAAAAAAAACAACAACAAAAACACAACAGCAATAAGAAAATCTAAAGAGAACCATCAATTGTATATATATAAATTTATACATGAATTTTCATGATGGTGGTGTAATTCTTAAAACATATTTATTGTTGTTCTTGTTATTATTATTTTAACAAAACCCCTCGAGTATCGATCGTCATAAAAGTTAAGAAAGTCCGAAGATTAAAACTATATATTAAGTCTAAAATAGTGGATTACAATTTTGTTGTTGTTTTTTTTTTTTTTTTAAATATTTGATAATATTTTTGGTATGCGTAAATAAGATTTTATACTTATTTAACTTTTAATCCTGATAAGTTCACTTCATTGAATTTTTGAATCATATTTTTTTTTGATTTTATTTTGATTTTATTTTTCTTTTTTTTTTTTATTAATATTTTTGCTTCATTATTGGGGTGGATAAAAAATGAATGGATGAATATTATAGGATCAAATAAAATTCCTTTATAATTTTTATAGTATGTATATATAGAGAATAATAAATGGATGGAAAATGTAATAATAAAGACATTAATAATAAATTTTTAATATTAATAAAGTATATTTATATATATAAGTATGTATATAAAAATTTTTAAAAAATTAAATGGAATGTAAAAATCATATTGAAAGAGTAAAAGGAGAATTTATTTCCTAGAAAATATTTCTTTAGTTTTGTGACTTGTGTGTGTGTATTAGTGAATATTATATAATAAAAATATTAAATGATCTTCTATTAAAAGTATATAAAAGTATAGTATACTCAGTATACAATGATTAAAGTTATAATTTTTTTAGTTAAAAGTTTGATCTAGAAATTCTGTTATTATATCATCATCATTGTCCTGCAACTTCATCCGTGGGGCATAGGGCAAACATTGGAAAATGTTACTGAATATTAAATATTATGTAAAATTTTTAAAAAAAATTAGACTCGTGCGTGATTAAAAGTATAAATTAGATCAAATTGTATATTCCAATTCTTTGTAGTAGTTTTATTTTATAGTGTTATCACATTTCTTGTGATAAAATATAAGTGAAAATTGATTATGATATAATTGAAAAAAATATACTTATTTTATAAATACACTTAGTTCTATTGAATTAATAGGATTTAGGATATCAGTTATTGTCACTTATCTGACCGTTGTTATAGTGGTTAGGACGTTAGGTTATAGTGGCCTTTCAAGCGAAGGGTCTTGGGTTAAAACCCTGGTTATATCAAATAAAAAAATATAATTTATAATTTATATCATAATTAGAACCTCATATTTCCAATTGGAAACAGGGGCCCCAACTACCGAGTCCATTCATATACCGTGGTACCTAATAAATAAATAGATATAATTTATCTATTATGGTGATCATTTGAGCTTTCGTTTATAATATTATTTAAAATATTTGGTATGAACTAGTGAGTCAGTGCTTTTAAAATTGATACCATAATTATTGAAACTGCGAATTAGTGATCGTTATACTTTTTTTGGAAATTTATTTTTTTTTTTATTTTTCGTTAATAATTGAAATAATATTCTAAACATATAATATATATATATATATACTATGTAATTTACTAATATGTATAGTATATTGAATGCCAATATATATTAGTATATATACATATATATATATAAAACAACTAAACAAATTTTAAATTAGTTTTTACCAAATATTTTAATTAATTTGTTTACCCATATGGAAAGTATTTAATTATAATGAGCTTTAAATTTACTGTACATTTATATAAAATAGTTTATGACTACATATATATTATAAATTAATAATAATAATTTAAATTAAATTACAAGAATTAATATATTTTATTATTTATCAATTAAATTACAAAAAAACACAAATAACTAAATAATTTTGTATTGATTTGGAATTATCAAAAAAAAATTGTATCTATGGTAACCTATTAAGTTTTCATTCAAAAAATAATATTAATTATATAATTTTAATCTTCTTAAAAGAAGAAGCTTTATTTTTTTTCGAAGATGAATTTAGAGAAATTCGAATTTTGGTTATAGATGAGGGAAAAGTTCAGAAATAAAATATAAGACTATTGTTCTTATTTCTCTTTTTGCATATTTTTAAAATTTTCGAATATTCTCTCTTCTTCCAATCTGTAAACGTTTAAATATTATAATATATATATAATTAAGCTTTTAAAAAAATGTAGTTTTTAATATTTGTTTTTTTTTTTTTAAATTTTTGGAACAAATTTATTGTTTTTGTTAATTTATGAAAATGATCACGATAATTGATAGTTTATATGATACCTATAATTAGTACAGTAGTATATCTGTTATTGGTACAGTACTGAATAAAATAAGTATAATAATATTGATAATTTAATTTTGCGTTATTCAACTAGGTGTTTAATTAAGCAGTACTAAAAATTACTTATATTCGTCTCTTAAGGTATACAATGATTTTGCTATTCAAATTACTAATAAGGGGTACTTAATTGCTTCTATATATCAGTTATATAATTTTGTAACTAGTATATTGGGTATACTGGGAAAAAAGGCTATTTCAGGGGATGATAGAGTGGACTATTTCTAAACATGTTTATAAATATTAGAACCGACCAATTAACTCTTGTTACCTGAGTTTATATAGTCTGCATATAAGTATAAAGCTTATATATGATGAAATTCAGAGTAATCATCTTACCAAGTTCATAAGATCGCCTAAAAGATGTGTATATTTTAATTGTTAATTAAAAAAAAAAAAAAATTGGTTTGATATTAACTAAATTTTGATATTTGATAACTTATTTAAGATATCAACGTATAGACTTTTGAATTTTATGGACTTTATGGATCGTATGTTCATATTTAAGTCAGACACTAATCATATTATTTTAAATCTAATTATTAATTTAGAATTACATATCATGAACGATAATGTAATATCTTTTGAATCCATTGGATACTATACGACCATTTTAGGTTAGGATAGTATTATAAGATTTTATTTATTTAATTATATTATATACATTTACTATTATTATATTTGATCCTATAAACGGCTAATGTAATGAAAATTACTTTTTTCATTAAGTTTCGTTGAAAAGAACTTAAGATCTGTGCGGTGATCTAACTTCCCTTGGTTAAAACGTCAGATACCTAACCAATGCGCCACCTAGGCCTCTTTTTTATAATATACTATAATGTGCCTACAACACATTTCTCTTAAGAAAATTAAATGCTCAGGAGCTGTAAAACCCATTAGCAAAGTCTTCTTAATGTATTCCTCATTGTGGTAAAATGTATTTGATATTAAACCATTTTCTGGAATTTTTAATGCTCTATCATAATGACTTCTGATTAATTTTATCATAAAATTATCTAGCTTGGATTCTAATGATTTTTGCATCCTTATACAAATATTTATTAGAATAAAAATGTTGGGATTCGGACTCAGGTTTTATATATTTATTAATACATACTTTTATGCACTTTCTTTCGAACTTATGTATGTGTTCCATTAAGCTCGCGCTAATGCTGTACCAATACAGGGAATATACAAGAGTTGGCCTCATTAATTAATGTCTGATAACATATTATTTTAACTCTATTGCTAATATTTTCGTTGTAAAAGAGTTTTTTTAGCTGATGCGGATTTATTACCTTTATCTATTGAGTATTTTACATGATCTATGAAGTTCAAGTTAAAGTCGATGGAACTTAACTCCAAGATATTTAATGAGTAATTTTTTTTTTTTTATTCTAATTTTAATCTATTATTACTACAATAAATTGTAATAACATCAGTTAGACCCTGGGCTACAAAGACCATTTTGAGCCTGGTACTCTATTATTATCACAGTACACTGCACATTTTTTCTTCAAATAATTTTGCATAACTTTAGGGATTTTGTAAAACAAAATAAATAAATAAGCATATTCATCCATTCATACAAAATATAAAACAATGAGTTAAAATTTGTCCATCATTGTTCACTATATTCACTGAAATATAGTGATAAGTTTAAAATTGTATACATAATACAAGTAATCAGAATTGTTTTATATCTTCTCACTTTAAAAAGCTTAAGCTTTTTATACCCGTATAGCTACATAGTCAAAGGGTATAATAAATTTGCCATTACGTTTGTGGCGCAGAGAAGGAGGGAGGTAGGTATAGACTCAAGTGCATGGATCGGATCAGAATCGAAAAATAAATCGATTTAGCTATGTATGTCCGTCCGTCCGCACTATAACTCAAAAACTAAAGGAGGTAGGATCTTAAAATTTTCGCAAATTCGTTTTTTTGCAATAGCCGTCATCGCTATTTAAATCCAGCCATTTTGATCCATGGAATCGGTTAGCTGCCATACAACTCCTTCTTTTATATGAGCATTGCTCTCCACCTAATGAAGTTGGATGTCTCAAATTTTTCCGAAAACAGTTTAGTGTAATGGCCAAAGCTACAGCAAAATTTGGTTGGTTGCAGAGGGTTCGAGTAGTTGCCATACAACTCCTTCTTTTATATGAGCATTACACTACACTTAAGAAAGCCAAAAGTAATTAACCGAATGATATAATGTATATGTTACCGTTAATGTATATGTCATACGGGTATCCCAGAGTTGACACAGTCTACTCTACTACACTCTTCCTCGTTTTTTCTTATTTATTAATTTGTAAAATTTCACATGGTATATATTATATATGTACATATATTAATTCGTCTTATTTATTCATATTGTTTACAATCTTATATGCTATTAATGATTCTAATGGCTTTAGTCGTTTTAAAGTGTATTTCCCTCATAAGATTCATGAACTTGAAAAAAACCTCCCCAATATACAAAAAAAAAAACTTTCATCAATTAGAACATTCTAATTTCTAAGTTTTATTAATTGATTCACTCATTCATTTGTTCACACTTTTTGTTTTCTAAAAAAAAATTAAAGCTTTAAAAATTTGAAATAATATTTTTAGTATTAAATTTTACATTGTTTGTATTTGACCGCACAATTTCACATATAACTTTACCACCATATTGATAACTTATAATAAAATTGTTTTCTGATTATTAAATAAAAAAATAAAATAAATTCCAATATCAGAAGAAGTTCGATCAATTCCAAATACTTTACTGTGCAAATTTTCTACATAAAATATTCAAAATAGATAATAAGAATGCTGTAGAAAGGACTGTGGAGGCAATGTAAAAATGCCTTCCTCTGAATTGAAATTAAAACACGTACTATATATAAAATCAATTATCACATTCAACAAGTGGGTGTCAATTCTATATTTTTTTGTAAAAAATAATAAACACTCCAAAAAAACTTGTAAAGAAAAAAGTAAAATAAAAAAAAAAAATAGAAATATTTGAAATAAGTGCGTTTAAAAAAGTGTATAAAGAAGAAGATGTAAAAAAATATTTTTAAATGAAATCGTTGAAGAATTCCATTTTTCTTATTCCCTTTTTTTTTTTTTACAAACTTTACTTGATAATTATCAATGACGTCAATATATAGTTATTATTCCTTATTCGTCCTTAAAATATCCTGGAAGAATTTTTTATTAAAATAAAAATTTGTATTCTGTTGAAAATTCTTAAAAACAAATTATTTACTAATCAACTTATCATATACATATCATAGTAAAATACTGGTGGGGAAATGCAATCGCGTGATCCTGCTTTTGAAACTGAACAAGTTAAACCATCATCATCATCTACTACAGCAAATACAACTACAACTACAACAACAACAACAGTACAATATACAAAAAAACCAACAACAAATAATGGATTATCAAGCGTTGACCGGAAACACGTCCAACACAATAGCAAAAATCCATTTCAAAGTAATTTTTGCCTCGATCAGAATGAAAAGCAGGATGAACATCATAAAAGCCCATCGAATCCAAATATGACAGATTCTACACAATATACGGGTATTCAGCAACAGCAACAACAACAGCCACAGCAACAACAACAACAGCAACAGTATCCTCAATCACAACAACAGCTACAACAACATCAACATATGCAACAACAACAATCAAATGTACCCGATTATCTAAGAAGTGGAGGAGCATCAACAAATGGAGGAGGCGGTGGAAATGGAAATGATTTTTCATCACCACCATATAATAAAAGATCATGGCGTGCTCTGAAGGCATGGATTATAAATTGGAGAGGATCAAGACGTTTGGTTTTGGTTATTGTTGCGATTGCATTATTATTAGATAATATGTTACTAACAACTGTTGTACCAATTATACCAGAATTCCTGTATGATATCCGGCATCCGAATGCAACATTGGAAGATAGTTTAAAAGCATCAGCACATTATGATAATCGTATGGCGATAACAGACCAACCACCACCACAAATTATATATGCGTGTAATTGTTGTATGAATGCGCTAACAACTGAATCTGGTTTAAGTTATAGTACAGAATCGGGTAAGTTCTCAATATTAAATCTTATTATAAAATTTTCAAAAAAAAAAAATTATTAAATGAAATTCAGAGAATGAAACAAGACATCGTGAAGAGATTATATCAGAAGAACGTCATAAGGAATTGGTTGGTGAAACAGTAGATGTTGGTGTTATGTTTGCATCGAAGGCTTTTGTTCAATTGCTTGCGAATCCATTTGTTGGGCCTTTAACTCACAAGTATTTTTTTAATATTATAATTACTTTTTTAATTATTAATTCTAAAATTAATTACTTTTGTTTGGTCTTATGTAGAATTGGATACAGTATTCCTATGTTTGCTGGTTTTGTTATTATGTTCTTATCAACAATAAGTAAGTACTTTAATTAAATATGCCAAAGCCTTAGTTCTAATTCTAATATTTAATTAAATTTAATTTTATCAAAAGTATTCGCTTTTGGACGCTCCTATAGTGTTCTATTTATTGCCAGAGCATTACAAGGTATCGGTTCATCATGTTCATCAGTGTCTGGTATGGGAATGTTAGCTGATCGTTATACAGATGATAAGGAGCGTGGCAATGCAATGGGTATAGCATTAGGTGGATTGGCATTGGGTGTATTAATTGGACCACCATTTGGTGGTATTATGTATGAATTTGTTGGTAAATCAGCACCATTTTTAATATTATCAGCATTAGCATTGGGTGATGGTTTATTACAATTGTTTATGCTGCAACCATCTGTTGTACATACAGAAGCTGATCCACCATCATTAAAAGAATTAGTAATGGATCCATATATTATAATTGCAGCAGGTAATTAATAAAAAAAAAAATTTAAAAAAAAAAAAGGCCCAGGAATTTATTAAAAATTCATTTAAAATTTAGGTGCTATCACATTTGCTAATATGGGTATTGCTATGTTAGAACCATCTTTACCCATATGGATGATGGATAATATGCAAGCAAGTCGTTGGGAACAAGGTGTATCATTTTTACCAGCATCAATAAGTTATTTAATTGGTACAAATTTATTTGGTCCATTGGGACATAAAATTGGTAGATGGTTGGCAGCATTATTAGGATTGATTATAATTGGAGTCTGTTTAATTTTGGTAATAAGAATTTCTACCACATTTTTCCTAGTTTTTAATTTTTAATAAATTTAAATTTTTTATTACAAAATTTAGATACCTATGGCAACTCATATCAATCATTTAATAATACCAAATGCTGGTTTAGGTTTTGCAATTGGTATGGTTGATTCATGTATGATGCCCGAATTAGGTTATTTAGTTGATATTAGACATTCAGCTGTTTATGGTAGTGTATATGCAATTGGTGATGTTGCATTTTGTATTGGTTTTGCTGTTGGACCAGCATTGAGTGGAACTTTAGTTAATACAATCGGTTTTGAATATATGTTAGTTGGTATTGCAATATTATGCTTTTTATATGCGCCACTTTTAATGTTTTTGAAATCTCCGCCAACTAAAGAAGAGAAAAAGGTAATTTTTTATTTAAAATTAATTTAATTTATTAAATTTATTAAATTTTTTTAATTTTGTTTTTTATTTTTAAATACAGTCTCTTATAACTGGAGATAAATCATCAGTCAGATATATGACTTATTTGAATGAAGAAGAAGATGAATAAAATATAAAATAAAAAGAAACCAAAAATACAATAAGTTTAAAAACAAATAATGGGAACAATATGAAGAAACAATAATCTTTAATCAAACTTAAAAAAAAAAACCAACATAAATTTGATAATATAAAATTATAATCATAATAAAATATCGAAAACAATAATATTTAATAAAAAAAATTAAAAAAAAAAATCTAAATAAATAATAATTATCAGAGCAATAATATTCAAAATAAGTAATAAAATTTCTCTATCATCTCAGGTAAGTTTTTTCTACAATTTTACTTTCAATTTAAAATTAATTAAATAATAATTTTATTCAATAAGATGTGGATCAGTTCCCACATTAGTATTAGTGAGAATCTGGATCCTATTGCCCTAACAACTTATCACTAATCTAATAATCAAATAGGAATTATTCCAAAAATAGTTTAGTTTTATGGCCAAAGTTTCTGAGAAATTTAGTTGGTCTCCTGCAAGGAGTTCGAGTAGTCGCCATACAACTCCTTCTTTTATATTAGCATTACTCGACACTTAATGAAGCTGGGTATTTAAAATTTAGATTATTTTGGCAAAAAAAGTTTAGTTGGTCTACTGCAGTGGGTCCAAGTAGTTACCCTACAGCTTCATATTTAACATGAGCATTACTTTATGTATAATAAAGCTAAATGTTTGAAATTTTGCCAATGGTAATTAACTTTAATGGCCAACGTCTGAATAAAATATAGTCGGTGTAGTGGAAGAGGTTCGTAGAGCAGCCTTTTAACTTAAGTTTTCTTTTGTTCATAACTGAAAGCCTAATAAGTTGTGTATTTAAAATTTTGCCAAAAGTAATTAACCGGATGATATTATGTTTATATACGGGCATCCCAGAGTTGACACAGTCTACTCTACTACACTCTTCCTAATTTTTTTCATAAATTGTTTTTATTTTGAAAGTTCAATTTTAAATAAAAAATAACCATTTATAAAAACATTGGATCATTTTGTTTATTGATAAGTATTTGGTGCATTAGACTCCTGGTTAATGGAATCGGTATCACCTTCGGAGCATACGACTTCCCAAATACTTCTTCTTCTAAATCTGTTTTAAATTAATGGTTTAATTTCGGTTTAAGTCTTCCGGAAATTTAGTTTTTAATTTTGATCAACTCCTAGTCGAGAGATTTTCTAGAAATCTGAAAGATCCTAACTTCGATGTGTTTTGATCAAGATTTTTAAAATGAATATAAAAGAGGGCTTAACATTTTTGGTTTTATTTTAATTTTAAAAAGTTTTCATTAATCCTTCACAGACTTTATTCCAGCCCTTTAATTTTAATCTTAAGAACTGTTTTCTGCGAGATGGGATGGTTAACTTAAGGTTCAAATTAAAACAAATAACGCCCAAATATGCATGTCTAAGCCATTTTCTTAATTATCACACGTCGTGTATACTGTTAATTTTTTTTTAATTTTAAATTTTTAAAATCTATTGATAAGTTTCTCAAAACATGTTAAGATTTGCTATAGAGTTCTTAGTTAGTTTTTTTTTTATTTAATCCTTATTGACTTCTCATGGGAGCGTAGGGCTTCAACAAACTGCTTTCATCTAACTCAGTTTAGAACTTGTTGTTTAATTTCCGCTTAAGTCTTGCGACTATCTAGGATTTTATTCACTCATTAATCTGAGTAATTTTTTCCGGAGTCTGCAGACTTTATTTTGTGACTAATTTGCCCAATGCTTCCCATAGCCCACCTAATTCTTAGTTGCACTTTAATTAAAATCGAATTTAAAAAAAAAACGAGGAAGAGTGTAGTAGAGTAGACTGTGTCAACTCTGGGATACCCGTATGACCGTAACATATACATTATATCATCCGGTTAATTACTTTTGGCAAAATTTCAAACATTCAGCTTTATTAAGTGTAAAGTAATGCTCATATAAAAGAAGGAGTTGTATGGCAGCTACTCGAACCATTTGCAGTAGACCAACCAAATTTTGCAGTAACCTTGGTCATTACACTAAACTATTTTTGACAAAATTTCAGACATCCAGCTTCATTTGGTGTAGAGTAATCCTCATATAAAAGAAGGAGTTGTATGGCAGCTACTCGAACCCTCAGCAGTAGACCAACTAAATTTTGCAGTAACTTTGGACATAACACTAAACTTTGTTTTGCAAAATTTCAGACACCCAGCTTCATCAGGTGTAGTGTAATGCTCATATAAAATTAGAAGTTGTATGGCAGGTACTCGAACCCGTGGACCAAAATGGCTGAATTTAAAACTCGATTCCGTTTTTTGCATAAAAACGAATTTGTGAAAATTTCATAATCCTAGCTCCTTTACTTTTTGAGTTATCGTGATGACGGACGGACGGACGGACGGACGGACGGACGGACGGACGGACGGACGGACGGACGGACGGACGGACGGACGGACTGACGGACGGACGGACATACATAGCTAAATCGATTTATTTTTCGATTCTGATCCGATCCATACACTTGAGTCTATATCTACCCCCTCTCCTTCTCTGCGTCACAAACGTAATGGCAAATTTATTATACCCTTGGACTATATAGTCATACGGGTATAAAAACTTAATCCAGTCAAGTTTCGAGATTTCTTTTATTTATATCCGAAATTATAAAATTTAAAATTACATTTTTAATAAAAATACATTTCTGTAATTCTGAATAAAAATTTGTTTTTAAAATATAAAATATTTTTTACTAATTAATTGTTTAAAATATTCTTAGTTAAATGATTAAATTCAGATTTAAATCAATTAATTAAAACTTAAAATAAAAACGCCTGAAATTATGCAATTTTTTTAAAATTGCCTAAGTATTTGAAAAATATTTTTCTTATCCTATTTAATTAAATAATATTAAAAGTATGTAAATAAATTAAAAAAGGGGTTCCTAGTGATTATATACCTAGGTGCATGAGGGACTAAACATGAATATGAGAGTTCAAAAAAACTTATATAATTTACGATTAATACCTTAAGTATGACTTTTAAATATGATTTTAATTCAATAGTATTAGAAGTATGTAAATAAATTAAAAAATGGGATCCTAGTGATTATATACCTATAGATATGAGGAACTAAACATAAATATGAGAATCTTAAATTAACTTATATACGATTACTACCTTACGCAAAACTTAACTTTTAAATATTCAATAAATGAAATATTATTATATAAAAATATTAATTAATAATAGTATTTTAAAATTTTAATTACTAATTAATTTTTATTTTCAGATTTTTAAAACATCTACAAACTTACTTTTAAAAAAACAAAAAAAAAAAAAAACCAAAATTTATAAACATATTGTAATAAATTATAATAATAATAATATTAATGGATATTTTACATACAGTATATATTATTATTATTATATACCTATAATATATCTATAATTCATATTTTATTAAAATTATTAAATATGTATTTTATTGTTATTTTTAAGAAGTATACATATATTTATATATATATACATTGCTTATATTGTACTATATAAATATATATATATATATATATACATTAATACATATATTTAAACTAATTAAATTTAAAAAAAAAATAACAGGGGTTATTAAGGGATTTTCTTAGTTATATCTATTATGTATTATATATATATTACAAAAAAAAAAAGAAAAAAAAAAAAAAAAACAACAACAAAAAACTATCAATGAATCAAAAAAAAAATAAATAAAAATCAAATTCAGCTTTAATTGACTATTTATATATAAATTATATACTTAACATTTACTTAAACTTAATACTAAAAATTAATATTAATACTAAAAAAAAAAACCAAAGTTGTATATTTATATATGTGTAAAAGGATAATCATTATTATATATATATATATACATACTATTTCCATATGTATATATATATATATACATTTATATTACATAAAAAAACATTTACAAAAATTTATTAAAAATATGACATAAAATGTCTGAAAATAAAAAAAATAAAACATAAATTTTTTAGAATATTGTATTTTACTTATCATGTATTATATAAAAAAAAAATATTATTATTATGAATGATTATTAATTATTATTAATTATTAAATATTATTAAAAAAATAAATAAATTAAAAAATATTCATATTTATTATTATTATATACATTTTTAGATTAATATTTATTATATATACAAATATATACTTATTGTATTAAAAAATTATATATTTAATATTTAAAATTAAAAATATATTTAAAATATAAGCAAAAATTTCAAAAAAAAAAACTATTAAAAAACTTAAAAATAATGGATGACATATTACGAAGAAACAAAAAAAACATATACAAGAAAAAATTTTAAATAACATCTTAAGATTTTTTTTTTTATTAATAATGATCAAAATTTAAACAAACTAAAAAAAACTAAATTATTCATTTAAATAAAATTTATTTATTTTTTATTTTTTAAATTAAAATATATAAATATATATGCATGTTATTTGTGTTTAATATTTGCATATTAATTATTTATATTAAAAAAAAAACTAAAAAAACTATAAAATTTAAAATAACAACATACCATCAAAAAATAAATACATATAAAAAAAAAAAACTACAAAAAAAAAATACAAAAAAAAAAAACTTTTATTAGATAATATAAGAGAGGAAACTAAAAAGTAGAAAAATAAAAAAATATTTAATGTTGTTTTATTTCTATTTCACCCCCTTTTTTAGTGTATTTAATCACCTATGTCAATTGGGTTGCAATTGTAGTACTATATGTGCCGTATATGTGTCCTGTGTTTGCCCTAAATGTGTCCTGTGTGTGCCTTATGTGTGCCCTATGTGTGCTGTATTGAACATAATTAGTCTAAAGTTGTTGAAACATCGTCAGGATGAAGTGGGTTAATTACATGTTTTCCCAATCAGTTGTAAGACTCAACTCCACTTTTAAAAAACAACAGAGGTATAAAATTTAAAGGTAATCGACCAACCAGTTTTCAATTAAAGGGATTGTCAATTGGGTTGCAATTGCATTACTATATGTGCCCTATGTGTGTCCTTTTAAATATAATTAGTCTACATAAACGTTTTGTTTAAATATCGTTAGGATGATGTGGTACAAAATTCAGAGGTAGTTTACAATGTATTTGCCCAGTACTAGTCAATATCAGAGAATGAATGTTTTCATCAGTATCAGTTCTAGTTATATTCCCCCTCCTCCTAATTTATAATATTAAAAAATCGAATTATCTTGAACTAATTTGACCAATGTGTAGATATTATGTATTATGTATTTAGCCCCCCTTCATCCTCAAGAACATGAAGTTAATAGTAAGGATATATGACTTCTACCGTCCTGCAGAGATTTAAAGCTCATAATTTTTAATGGGAATCGATTCACATATAACCAAACATACACATACACATAACCAAAAAAAAAAACTAAAAATCTTTCAGAAATATAGAATATACATTCGTTACACATATAGCAATCTCCATCTCAAACCAGTTGTTTCAGAAACTAAATATTGTAACAGACAGATTTATATATTTTGGGGAGCAGTTTCATTGATATTATAAAATCTGATCTTATTTGATATAATCAAATTATAGTATTATACTTTAGCTTGTACTTAAGGGTGCAACATAAATATCAGTTTATATGAAACATCAAAAGCACATCAGTGATCACTGAATGATGAAACAGGAAGTACAACTCAACTCCACATGATAAAATTTTACAAAAAAATTTATTATCAAAATTCAATTTCTATCCAAAAAATTGTTAACAAATTTTTGCTTTTATAATTTTTATTGATGAATTAAATAAATAAATTTTAATTTTAAATTTAATTATATTTGTTTTATTTATAAAATTGTTTAAATTACAGAACCCTCCTATCTACTAGAACTCAATTTAATTAAAAAAAAAATTCACAAAAATTCATTATGAATTCTATATACAACCCTATTTAAATAAATTGAAACGTACGTATCTAATACCTGCATATTTATTGTTACATACTACATACCGTCTTTTTTTGACGTTTCAAATTTGAATTAAAAAAAAAATTCAACAAAATTGCTTAAAAATCAGTTTTAAAAATGTCAATTTTTACCAGGCGCCCAAAATCGAAATTTATTAGCAGGCAAATTTTTTAAAAAATTTGATTTTTAAAATTTTTGTCTAAACTTAATTTTAGTTCCAAAATTTACAATAGATGTCGCTACTAATTTTAAAAGGAAAATTTATTAATATTAAAATTAGGTATGACTGGTTTGTGACATGAATTATTATTAGTGCTAAAATGATTCATCCTAAAAGTATGCAAAAATATTAAATTTTTAAATGAAAATTTTGTTGCTTCATTTTCTGATCGCCTAGTAAATTGTGTCGGAAATTGAATGAAATTTTTTTCTAAACTTCGATTAGAAAGAGACAAAATTTTAATTAAATATAAATTTAAATAGAAATAAATTAAATAGAAATTTTAATTCAAATTTCGGGATACCTAAGTACAGTTAAAGTTTTTTAAATTGTTTTTTTTTTGAGATTTTTTATGTCATTTGAGTGAGTAGAAATTTAGCCTAAACCTATGCAAAATTTGAGCGTTTTTTTTTTTTTAAATGAAATGAGTTAAGAAGCTAATAATGGAACTAAATATTCTAACCGCTGAAAATATCAGAACATAAATTAAAACAAATATTTAAATTTTTCAATAATAAATATATTTTAAATAATAATAATAAAATAAATTAAATATGTATATATAATCTAGTAAATTTTTTTTTTTGGCGGTAATTTTCAGATATAAATTTTGTTTTTATTTATATTTTCTATTTGTATTTATTTCTTTTTTTTTTTTTCAATAAGAAAAGTTTGAATTAAAAATTGGATTAGATTTACAAAATAAAATAAATAAAAGATTTAATCATTAAATACAATAAAAGTTGTTATAAAGTTTCCCTGCAAGAAATATATATATATTTTTTTTTGTCCTTAAAATTCATTTTTCTACATAAAAACAATCTACTTATATAAATTTAATTAATTTTTTTTCCTATATATTATAAAAAAAAAAAAGTGAAATACATATTTTTGTAAAGAGTTTTTCTTAAGTATTAAATTCCTATGTATTAAAATGTGACTTTGAATTAATTTTTTTTTAATGAAAAAATGTTTTTTTTTTTGTTTTAATTTTTACATAAAATATAGATTGGCAATATTTTCGGTTTTGAATATTGGATCTGTTCTGTGTCTGTGCGCGTTTATTAAACTGAAGCACGTTTTAAACAAAATGTACTTGTTATTATATCAGATGGTCGATATTCAGACTCTAAAAATTTTGTATGATTTGGGCATGTTTTTGAACCTAAACATGTACACGAACATATTGATGTTTGATCTTCGGCATCCGAATAATAATAATTACTATGCATTTCAACAAATTGTCCATTTACCATATGATATGGTTCTTGAAATGTTAATGGTTTTGATGCAGCTACCATTTGTTTAGCATCTTCTTCTTCACGTCTTATGTCTTCGGCATTCCTACAATAATTTTTTATTTCAATTAATATTTTTAATTCAAGATAGATTCTTCAACTTACATTGTCATAAAACGTAATACTAATAAATTAATACTGGCAGCAACCACAGCTAAACCAAATAATATAAATACTAAACTTAATGCAACATATCCGGGTTTATTCATTAGAGCTGAATCATTTTGTAATGCAACATAATCTCCGAAACCGATTGTTGTTAGTGTTACAAAACAATAATAAAAACTATCAAAATAACTCCAACCTTCATATCGTGAGAATACAGCCGCCCCTGTAGTTATTATAATTGATGATAACATACCAGTTGCCAACATTAAATTCATTTCAGTGGCTTCAGTTTGATTACATCTCATATATGTTTTAGCTCTTTTAATAATTACGGAGGCAAATTTATTTAAACGTTCACCAATACTTTGAAACATCACTAAACCTAATGGAATTCCGACCTACAATTGAAACTCAATTAATTAAATTATAGTGAATTGAATAAGAATAATATAATAATTGAATTGAATAATAATAATAATTGAATAAGTTATATTACCATTGCATATGCCATACAAAATGCTTTACCACCAACTGTAACTGGTGTTGAATGACCATATCCTATCATAGCTAATACAACTGTTGCAAAATAAAATGCTCCGGCAAATTTCCATTGTGGTCCAGCTTTATGTGGTTTATTTTCAATAATAACAATTTCCATCATTCGATAATCTTCATCTGTTACATTATATTTTTTAACGAAATTCTTTTTTAAAGCTGTATAATTATATAATTTATTAATTAAAAATTGTTTTTTTTTTTTTTTTAATTATTTAAAATTATAATTAAATAATTTACTTGTTAAAAATTCTAATCTTCTTGCTTCCGTTTCTGATTCTAATGAATCAAAAACTGCAGCTCCAATTAAAAGATATGTAAAAGTACAAACGACTAATGACAATGTTCTAACCTTTTAGATATAATTTTTAAAATTAAATAATTAAATAGAAATGAGAATATTAAATATTATAAATATATACGTTTTGTCGTTTCATTGTGCAGTGTAATAACAATCCAAGAAATGTATCCTGTCGCTCAATGAGCATCCCCTCCAAATATGAAATTGTGAAAGAAAAATTTTTTGTAAATTTTTTCTAATAAAAATGCCCTTTTGTACTTGTATTAGACATTTTATTTGTATTTTTGTAATTTATTTCTATTAAATATTAAAGATTTCTATTTATTATATAATTTAAATTAATTTTTTTTTAAAATAAAGGACTTTTTAAGGTCCTTTTTTGAAAATTTAATGGATAACCATTAAAAAAACTAAATTTTCACTTTAAAAATGAACAAGTGTTCATAATAGTAAACTAAAAAAATTTGACGACTTTTAGGCGCATGCTCAAATTTTATCGTGTTTTTTGAAAGATAAGAAAAGCTTTTAAAGTCAATGTTTTTTATTATAAATTAATTGATACTTACTTATTATCAGCGACATCTCGTTTCTTATTTAGTGGTAAACTTTAGAACTTTGCAATGTTTATCAACTTTATTTGTAGTTTCGCATTCTTTACAATTTTTTTCAAGGAAATTAAATAATAATTTGTATTGGAATTATTTGATAAATATTTAATTAATAAATATTTTTTTTTAAATTAGTTTCTATTTATAATAATAGATTTTATGAATCATTTTTTATATTTATAATATTGCAATGTTTTTTTGAAATATTATCAATGTTTATAAAAATAGATGGCAGGATAGTATAAATGTTACTGTATTTAATTATTAAAAGGTATTTCTATTCTAATTAAGTGGTAATACAAATTTATAAAATTTTTAATTAAAATTTTTAATATATTTTTTTAATCTTTGAATTTATTTAAAAAAAAATTCCTTTTATTTTGTCGGATATTTAAAAAAATTCTTACTCTAGCAAACAATATGTTAGCAACATATTTCTATACATCTGCAATAAAGCTATTTTGGCATAGCCATTGCTAATTTAAGGCGTCACCGTTCTTTTTTCTGTGGATCTTTTTGAAGTAAGATCGTCGTACTAAAATTAAAATAAAAATTAAAGTAAGTTTTACATTAAGAAATGTTATTTTCAATGAAAATGATATTTTATTAAAATTGATATAATTATGTTGTGTGATGATTTCATTTTTCATGAAAATTAATTGACAAAATTTTACCACGTGTTGTAGGATGGCGGACACAGATGTAATTGTTCCCGAAGAACAAATTCCGGCTGAACCAGCACCAATTGATATGGATACAGTTCTTGTAGCCCAACCAGCTGAATTACCAGATATTAAATTATTTGGCAGATGGAGTTGTGATGATGTTACAGTTGGTGATATCTCATTACAAGATTATATTGCAGTTAAAGAAAAATATGCCAGATTTTTACCTCATTCAGCTGGACGTTATGCTGCAAAACGTTTCCGTAAAGCACAATGTCCAATTGTTGAACGTTTAACAAATTCCTTAATGATGAAAGGTCGTAATAATGGTAAAAAATTAATGGCTGTTCGCATTGTTAAACATTCATTTGAAATTATTCATTTGTTAACTGGAGAAAATCCATTACAGGTACAGTTCGATAATTAGATTTTAAAAGTAATCCCCAATCCCTTTGGATGTTATTCTTTAGATAAACCCGAAAGCATATTATGACGTTTGCTTTTTTCCAGTTTGGAGTTTATCTTTTAAGAAATTTTTTTGTTTACCTCCTTATCAAGAAGATAAATAATTGATAAATTCCAAATTTCCCACTTTCTAATTTAAATCAAAATTAGTCCTTACTAATGAATTAAAATATTGAATTTTAAATTTAATAATCAATCTTAATTTTAATTAATTTTATTCAGATCTTAGTATGTGCTATCATTAACTCAGGGCCAAGAGAAGATTCAACTCGTATTGGTCGTGCTGGTACAGTACGTCGTCAAGCTGTTGACGTATCACCACTTCGTCGTGTAAATCAAGTGAGTGAACTTTATTCATAAAAAATATTTAGAACATTACTAAAAATATTTTTGTTTCTAAAGGCTATCTGGTTATTATGCACAGGAGCCAGAGAAGCTGCTTTCAGAAATATCAAAACAATTGCAGAATGTTTAGCTGATGAATTAATTAATGCTGCTAAAGTAAGAATAATAAAATAAAAACAAATGATCTTTTATTTTATTTTTTAAATCTTTTTTAGGGTTCATCAAATTCATATGCTATCAAGAAAAAGGATGAATTAGAACGTGTAGCCAAATCTAACAGATAGACTATATGGCATTATTTTTACGTATATGAAATACTTCATATTATTAAAATAAAAAAAAAAATATTTTAAAAAATAAAATACAAAAAGAGTAAAAATCTTAAATATCTGTTTTATTATTTTATCAGTTATTATAATTTGAAATACATACCATCAAACATTTTCCAAATTGAGGGTTTATAAATTTTTGAATTAGATGAGTAGAAAATTCAGCTTTGATTGTAAGACTTGTACTATTTATTACCTTATAATTTTTTTTTTTTAGATTAGTATGTAAATTTCGGATAATTTTTTAAATTTCTATATCTTAAAGTTTCTACTTCTGTATTGCATTAAACTAGTTTTTCTTTCCTCAGTATAACCCATTTTGTTTCGTACAATAATTCTTTAAAATAAACTATTTTGTACCAAACTAAAATTTAGAATTAAAATATTTAATACAGGAATTTATTACTTTCTTGATGTGGGTACAATTAAAATAAGAGGGTCAATAACTTGATTTGTTATTTATGTATTTATAAAGTAAGAATTCTTGTTTTACTTTTATTAAATGATATTTTATTACACTATTCTAATACAAAATATTTAAAATTATTAACTATTTATGAAAATTAAGTTTTTTCTTTATTGAAATAAAACGAATTTTAAAAAAATTTAAATAACCATTAAACGTGGTGCTATATTCATTGACATCAACTCTTGGAATAGTAATTTAGCAGCATATGGTAGTTTGACTTGAGAAATTTGAGTTTTATTTTTGCATCCTTTACATTCAAATGTATTATTCCTTAAATTGGCGATAGCAATTAAACCACAGAAATTACAAACATGAATTCTATAAGGATCCGACACTTCAAAAAGACGTTCTCTTAAAAATTGAGCAGCACCATGTGAAATTTGACAATCACGTTCCATCTCACCAAAACGAAGACCACCATCTCTTGCCCTACCCTCCATAGGTTGTCTTACTAAAATTTGTACAGGACCTCTAGCTCTAGAATGAATTTTATCGTCTACCATATGTTTTAAACGTTGATAATATGTTGGTCCCAAAAATACTTGAGCATTAATTTTTCTTCCTGTATGTCCGTTGTACATGACTTCATTGCCACGAAGATGATAACCATATTCTTGCAAGAAAGTTGAAATTTTCTGTACGTTTACAGCATCGTTAAATGGTGTAGCATCACCAATTTCTCCCTTATTTGAACCCAATTTACCTTGTAAACACTCGATTAAATGGCCAATTGTCATACGAGATGGAATAGCATGAGGATTAATAATAATATCAGGTGTTAAACCTTCACATGTAAATGGCATATCTTCTTGTCTGTATTGTATACCACAAGTACCTTTTTGACCGTGACGTGAAGCAAATTTATCACCAATTTGTGGTATACGTACTGAACGAACCCTAATTTTACAAAACTTGTATCCTTCACTATTTAATGTCAACATAACTTGATCTACAATACCAGTTTCAGAATTTCTTAAGAATGTTGATGCATCTCTTTTTGTATAACGTTTTGTAGTTCCTTCTAAATCATCATCATTTTCTGGTAAATTAATCGTTTTTCCAATGACGACATCATCACCTGACACTCTTATACCAGGAGCAATAATACCATCATCATCCAATTTGTCATAATGTGCATTTCTCATTCCTTGACATGTATTACGATTTGGTTTCTCAAATTGTTCTTCTTGATCTCCAATTCGTTTATTTTCTGAATCTCGATAACTACGGTAGAAACATGATCTGAAGAATCCTCTTTCTACAGCTGAAGCATTTAAGATAACACTATCTTCTTGATTATACCCTGTATAACATAAAATTGCAACTATTGAATTAATTCCAGCTGGCAATTCTCTGAAACGTAAATATTCCATAGATCTTGTTGTAACTAAGGGTTTCATTGGATAGTAAAGTACATGAGCAAGTGTGTCCATACGAACGTGATAATTTGTAATATATACACCCATAGCTTGTTTACCCATAGCACTTTGATATGTGTTACGTGGACTCTGATTATGATCAGGGAATGGAATAATAGATGCACAAACTCCTAATATCATAGCTGGATGAATTTCACAATGTGTATAAGTTGTACAATAAGCATAATCTTTATCTTGTTTTAAATCATATGGTGACATAGCAATCATGACTGTTTCCTCTTCAAGTGTATCAATATATTCAACAACACCAGATGCAACCAATTGTTGCCAACTGTAATTATTGTAGTCTCTCTCCTTTAACATTTCAATATGAGTTTTTTTCAAAAGTAAATTTCCATTTTCGACAATCAATAGAGGTCTACAAATACGACCAGCATCAGTATAAATACGAATTTCACGATCTCGAATATCTCGAATCATTGATACTTCAGATACAATAATATCCATCTGACGTCTTAGTTTACGTAAGGTTGCCATCAATTGTTCAGGATCTCGATGAATTCCAACCCAACAACCGTTGACAAATATTTTTGTTGCATCAACAATAGCAGATGGTGCAATTTCTTCTAAATTTTCCATAGACCATTCTTCCAAAAACTCCAATATGGGTGAAGGTTGAGATCCTACAGAAATATAGGCCATAAGAGCTAAATTTTTTACTAAACCGACAGCAGCACCCTCTGGAGTTTCAGCAGGACATAACATTCCCCATAAAGTATTGTGCAATTGTCGAGGTTTAGCCAATTTTCCATCTCTTCCAATTGGAGAATTGACACGTCTTAAATGTGACAAAGTTGAAGCAAAAGTTAATCTATTCAACACCTGAGATACACCAGCTCTAGCCTGATGGGCCTTTTTCTGATCACCCCAATTTCCTGTAGCTAATGAATATCTTAAACCATCTGTGATAATGTTGGTTTTAATAGCTAATTCTAAATTGAAATCTTTTCCTCTATCAATAAATTTCTGTGTATACATTCTTACTTCTTTCATCAGATTTTTGAAAAGCCCTCTAAATAAGAAAGCAAGTAATGGACCGGCTAAATCAAGACGTTTATTACCGTAGTGATCCCGATCATCAAGTTCTCGTCTACCCAAGGCAGCCAACAGTAATCTATGAACCATATAACCAAGGAAATATGCTTTCTTAGTTTCACAAAAGTCAGAAACACCAACATGTGGTAACATTTCCTTTTGCAGAATTTCTTTAGCGTATTTAATACGTTTGTCTTTTGTAACACCGGGACGAGCACCTCTAGCACCAATGAAATTCAGTGCAACATTTTGTTCCTGAACAACAAAAGCTTCATCTAAAGATGGTTTAACCATTTCCATCATTTCTGGATCATCAAACTCATATATAATATGTTCAAGAATATCTCGATCCGCTACGAAACCAAGGGCTCTGAATACAATCATTATAGGAATTTCTTGTTTAATATAAGGTAAAATGGCAATAATTCTTTGACCAATTGCTGATTTTTTGATTGTTTGACCACCTCTAGCCATCATATTAACCCAAAGTGTTGAGGTAGGTCTTGAACTGTGTTCTAAACAAGAGCGAATTTCACATTTAAATGCATATTTACCATCTTTCATGCTGAATACATAAACAGTATTAGTTGCCATTTTTTCCTGAGCAATTAAAACTTTTTCTGATCCATTAATAATAAAATAACCACCTGGATCTAATGGACATTCATTTAATTCTGTTAAATCACGATCAGTTAACTGACTGAGTAAACAATATGTCGAACGTAACATAATAGGGATTTTTCCAATAAATGTTTTCTGATTTTGACTTTCTATTGGATCTTGTCCTTCTATAATTTTAGTTTTTGTAATATCAACATATAAAGGTGCAGAATAAGTTAAATTTCTTAAGCGAGCTTCATTCGGCATCATTGGACTTGGGGAGCCATCTTTTTCCCAATGTGTCGGTTTTGATAAATAAATTTGATCGAATTTTAATAAGAATCTTGGTGGTGTCTCAATTTCTCCAGATGTATGCTGGGCTTCGGCTTGTAAATCAATAGCTGGTGAATCTTCAACAATTCTTTGCACAGACATTTGTATAAATTCATCAAAACTATCAAGTTGTTGACGAACAAGACCTTTTTCATCGAAATAGGCGTTTATTACAATCCAACAAGCTTCCTGCCACAACTCATGGGTAATTTCTTCAAGATTTTCCTCCTCAAAATTTTCTTCTTCATTTTCATACATATTTTTTTAAATAATTTTACAAAAAATTAAACTTTTTACGTTCGCAGTTCGGTAAAATTTCATTAAATTGCAAACAGCTCTCAGCGGTGTAAAATATGATGCGAATTAGCTTTGTCAGTGATACATACAAATATTATCAACATCTTTTTGTTGACAGCAACAGTTATCAACATATTTCAAAATTTTGTAAATATTTAAAAACAAAACATTTTTACTTAATTAATGTAAATTAAATTTACATAATTCGAAAATTATGTATAATTTGTAATTTAAGAATAAAAAAATTAATAATTCTAACCAAACTATAAAAACAAATCAACATTTAATTTTGAAATTATATTTCCACTTCATTTGAGTCATTTGTCAAAAACTTTGGAAACATTTTTCCAAAATGAATCATCATTTTACTCAACCCTTGTTGCACTTTATACAATTCAGATGTCAATTCAAATTTAATTTTAATATTTGTCAATTTTCGCAAAAACAAAATTGTTTTGATTTTTTAATAAAATAGTTTTTATTTAAATAAAATTATGTCAAAAAATAAATTAAAATTAACTTTACCTCCAGGATCAGTTGATTCATCATCCCAAATATGTACACCACCATTTAAAACACCATCCGGAACTGAGTAAATATTAACTTTGAATATACAAAAATTCAATGGTGATATTCTAAAAAAATTTTTTTTTTAATTAGTTTGTTAGGAAAGCCCAAAACTAACATAGAAGGTATTGTAGATGCTTTAGAAGAATTGGAAATGGATGATACTGCCCGCAAAAGAATTAAAGTATTTTTAAGTCAAAAGGAAAAAATTGGTGAATTGGGTGAAGAAGATCTTGAGAAATTAGGTGAACTTGGGTCTGGGAATGGTGGAGTTGTAGTTAAAGTGAAGCATATTCCAACTCAATTAATTATGGCACGAAAATTGATTCATTTGGAAGTAAAACCGTCGATTAAAAAACAAATTATTAGAGAATTAAAAATTTTACATGAATGTAATTTTCCACATATTGTTGGATTTTATGGTGCATTTTATAGTGATGGTGAAATCAGCATTTGTATGGAATATATGGATGGTGGTTCATTGGATTTAATTTTAAAACGTGCCGGAAGAATCCCAGAAAATGTTTTAGGTAAAATAACATCAGCTGTTCTTAAAGGATTAAGTTATTTACGTGATAAACATGCTATTATGCATCGTGATGTAAAGCCCAGTAATATATTGGTGAATAGTAGCGGTGAAATAAAAATTTGTGATTTTGGAGTTTCTGGCCAATTAATTGATTCAATGGCAAATTCATTTGTCGGTACAAGAAGTTATATGTCGGTAAAGTTTTTTGACATTAAATTAATATATTAAAAGATTATTTTTTAATATTTGAATATTTTAGCCGGAACGTCTTCAAGGTACTCATTATTCTGTTCAATCTGATATTTGGTCATTAGGGCTATCATTAGTTGAAATGGCTATTGGTATGTATCCAATACCACCGCCAGATGCTAAAACATTAGATGCCATTTTTAATAAAACAAATGAAGAAACCAATCAAGCTGTTATAGAACCAAAATCAATGGCTATATTCGAATTATTAGATTATATTGTGAATGAACCGCCACCAAAACTTGAACACGTTAGTTTTAGTGATGAATTTAAAGATTTTGTTGATAAATGTCTTAAGAAAAATCCCGAAGAGAGAGCTGACTTAAAAACATTATTGGTAATTGAAATTTTTTTTTAAATCTTTAATTGAGTTAGATTTTTAATTTTTTATTAATTTACAGAATCACATATGGATAATAAAATCTGAAGAAGAAGAAGTTGATATTGCTGGCTGGGTATGTAGAACAATGGATCTTCCCCCCTCAACTCCAAAAAGAAATACTTCACCTAATTAAATTTTACAAATATTTATATTCATCTCATACTTTTAAAATTAAGATAAAAAATGATCAACATTATATTCCTTAAAGCTAAATAAAAGAAAAAAAAAACAAATTTGAATCATAAAAAAATACAATAAATTAAAAACTTTTATCAGAATTTATTTCAAAAAAAATATCCCTTAAGCTTAAAGTTAAGTAAATGAATTTGTGCTGGCATAAAAATATAATTCTATATAATTAATTGATTAAAAATTATGCCTTATTATTGTAAAGAATTTTTATTTGAATTAAATGTGTGTAAAAACTTAAAATAAAATTAAAGTATTTGTTTATTTTAAGTTTTATAAGTTTTAAAAAGTATTTTTTTTATATTAAATGTAAATATATTTTTGTTTGAATACATTTTTTTCTATAAGAATTTATAACATTTTCACAGTCCAAACTAAACAGGTGATAGGATAAAAAAAAAAAAATAGTAAAATTAAATTTATATGCCTTTTTTTTTTTACACATTTTTAATATTTTCTATTAATTTTTAATTTTTTTTTTAATATTTTCCTCGCAAATAAAAAAAAACTTTTTTTAAAAGATAAGTAAATAAAATTTTTGTCTAAATGTAATTTTGCACTTTAACTTAAGAAAAATTACAAAAAAAAATTTTTATTAAGCACAAATTTAAAAAAAAAAATGTACGAAGTATTACAAAAAGGAAAAAAAAAATAAAATAGATTCAATAAAATTATTATTCGATGTCAATATTGCCAAAATAAAAAAGAAAAGAATTTGTCTAAAATAAAATATACAATATAACAATGATTTTTTTTTTTTTTAAATAGCATTTAAAATTCCAAAGATAAAAGAAAAGATAATCAATAAATAGCACTTCCGATAAACTTTTTATGTAAATGTTGTAATCAATCATTAAACAATAAAAAAAAAAAAAATTGAATTTGAAAAAAAAGTAAGAAATAAATAAATTTCTCTAAACTATACTCTTG
Organism: Dolichopus griseipennis; assembly: GCA_963082915.1. Taxonomy (NCBI): domain Eukaryota; kingdom Metazoa; phylum Arthropoda; class Insecta; order Diptera; family Dolichopodidae; genus Dolichopus; species Dolichopus griseipennis. The sequence continues at coordinate 84,583,599 of OY720445.1, read as the reverse complement.
AATTTTGTATTTTATTTTTTAGATAAAATATTGTCAGTTTTATTTTAATGATTAAGTTGCTTCGAATTTTTATTCTATTTCTTTTCCTATATATGTTTATAGATAAGTATTTTTGGATAGGAGAGACAAAGATTTTAAACTTTATTCCTCATCATCATTTAGCATTATTTCTGAGAAATTCATGAATTACCGACGGAATCTTGAAGCATATAAAAAGTAAATAAATTAGGAATTAATAATAATATAAATTATAATCTATTGTGAATTTTAAAACTGTACATTGCTAAATATCATCTTCATCTAATTATTGAAATTAAGATTTTCGAGGTACACTATAAAAATACTTTCAATTTATTGCAACTGTGCTGAAAAGATTATACAGATGAACTGCTTAAGTTAAAAAAAAGATTAGTCTATAGCTAATGAGATTAACTAAAAACTCAAACGATACCAAAATGAATTTCATACATTATTAACTTTCTTTATATTTAAACTTTTCATTATAGTAAAAAACCTTTTCGTCAAAGTCAGCCCATATATGTATGAATTTTTTAATAACTTAAATCTCTATTTGAATTTCGTCCTTGACATAAAATTCATTCTATTATCCCTATCATTTCCAAGTTAACTATTTTACATTACAATAAATATTTATAAGGAAATCTTAAATTTTATCATCATAACATTGAAAATTATTATTATTAATATATTTGTCAAAGATGAGGTGTAACAAACGCATTCAATTAAATGTGTTTTGTTGGATGTGTTCAATTATAAAAAAATAAAATATTAACGTTTTGTTGGATGTGTTTTATTTTAGAAAATAAAATATCATAAATTATCATAAGCAGGCCAAAAAATATTTTATTTATTTTTAATAAAAAAAAAAAAATTTTTTTTGAAATAAAATTTACTTATTAGTTTATGAAAAATTTCATTTCAGTTTTAAAAATCACAGAAGATTTTCTGGAAATTTTAAATATATAGTAAGACATTTTGTAAATAAAAACTAAGAAGACAATGCTTCACAGGAACATTTGTGTAGTAAGTCTTAATAATTTTCAGTAAAAATCTGAAATAAGGGCGAAAGCCCAATGTATGCTTTGATGCATTGCTTGGTTTGCTTAAGCAAATAAACCAAGAAATGTATTAAAGTAATTTCAAAGTTTCCCCTCATCTCGCTCTGAACTCTACCTCATGTATCTCTCATCCCTTCCTTCATAACTTTTTAATTATTTATCTATTTAAAAGTTAAAATGGAAAAAAATTATGTAACAACTGAAGGTTGGGAAAGTGGGTTCAGGTATACAATACCTCTGAGTTCAATGCACCACAAAAACCAGACAAAATAGATTTTAAACTTAGTTAGGGTTAGGTATATTAAAAAAATTTCAAATAAAATTTATAATTTGCATTTGATAATGCAAAACTCAATTCAAAAATCAACATTTATTTAATACAATTTCACGTACATATAAATAGATACATTATTTAGCATGTTAAATAGGTACATTATAGAACGGTCAGCCTTCAAACAAGTATTTTGATTTGAATCTAAACAAAGGAAACAATATAGAATGTATAACAACATTTTTTAAAAATGTATATACAAAACATTAATAGTTGGAGAAATAAATCATTATTGAAACAAAATAAATCTATTTCACATCTCTTATTAACACAAATTTATCGAACTTAATTTTAAAAAGTACGTAATTAAATAAAAAAAAAATATTAATTGAAATTAAAAAAACATTTCACCAAGAAGGGATTTGAACTAACAGCCCCAAAATTTTATCAAATTCAAAACATAAAAAAGGTAGACTAAATAAATTATTCATCTTCAAATTTTTAAGATACAACAACATATAAGTTTTTGTTTTTTTTGTACATAACTATAGAATTGAAGCATAGTCTGTATTACGTAGAATGCAACGGTTACCATTTTATTTAAGAAAATGGTATTGATATATAATATATGTATATGTAATATATGTAATTAAATTAGAAATAGTTCTTAATTAGAAAAAGTTCTTCTTTCAAGTGACCTTCCGTCATTCTGTGACGGGCCAACAGCTAGTATAAAATGTTTGTGAATATTCAAAAGAACCCTTTAAAATAAAAAATACGAAATTTTAATTTATTCAAAGTAAAATTGGTTTCTTTTCTGTGCACAATTAGCAATAAATAAAAAAAAAAAAATAACAGCCAAATAAACAATTTCAAATGTTAATTTATTATTTATGACACGTTTAAATCAAAATACCAAAATACTAATTTCCATATTTTAAAAATTTCAACAAGTTTAAAAAAAAAAAAATTTGAATATATTTTTCAATTTTTGTTTTTTTATATGCAAATTAGTATAAAATTGTTCAGTTCAGTTTAAAATTAACCACAAATAAAAAAATAATTTTACAAAATTGTAAAATTATTTACTATATTTTTTTAAATATCACAATTTATAATAAATTGTATGTAATGAAAAAAAAAACAAAACATTTTAATGAACTCTAATATGAAACAAATTAAACAAATAAAAAAATATAAAGAAAAGTAAAAAAAAAAAAAAAACGCCTAAAGATATGTAAAAATAAAATCACAGCATGATATAAACATTGTGGTAGAAAATATTATGTAAAAAAGTTTAAATTGCAATTATTGCAATTATCCTTTTCTTTTATTTATCTTTAATAACAACAAAAAACATTAGATATGTATATACCCTTAAAACAATTATTTATATATGTATATATTAATAGATATGTAAATTGTATAGTATATTTCTATATCACGCTCTTTTGTTTTGTTAGAATAATAATTGTGTTGTTTATATACAAAAAAAAGTCATTTTATTTTTGATTTAAAGGAATTATGGGCTGTTTGTAAACAACCCCCTGCTTTACTTAAGATTTTTTTTTGGATTGTTTTTTATTTTTTTGTAATTGTCACGTACATTTTTTTTTTTTTTTTGGAGTTTTTGCTTTTTAATTTTTTTTAAAGAAAGTGGATAAACATCTTTTCTTCATTTTTGAACTTTTATATTAATAATTGTGTATGAGTACTATGTACATAGGTTTGCCGGATAATTTGTTTGGGCTAAAATAGAATACAGAAAATTGGTTTGAGAAAAAAAAGGACGAAATGATAAGCTATAAGCTTTCTGGAAGAAGCAGAGGAGTATGAAAGAGAGCAGGAATATCAGCTATTCGGACTATATGGAGAAACCAAAATATCAAAATTGGTTCTGATTTATGGTAGTTAAACTTGATTTGCAACTAACACTTTGAAGTTGAAGCTATAAGAACTTACAAGTATCACTATAAATATTCTACTACATATTATATAAATGTCTTCTATGAAGTTGCTATACAAGTATTTTTTGGTTTCTTTGGTGCGGAGTCCCTTTAGATAGAATTAACCAAAAAAACCACACGTTTTTGAATCAAACTTTTGAATTAGATCTGTGATACAAATGTACAGTTTGGTTTCGAAGAATTCAAAAAACTTTTGAGAATAGGATTTTGATGGATTATGGGATAATGATCTTTTGAAGTGTTAATTCTGAACAAGGACATATAACAAATGAAGGACTGTGATGGATATTAATCGGTAAAAAGCCTAACATACCTAATTTAAATTAGTCAAAGTGAATTTAAATGGGGGGTTTTATAAGTTGGCTTAAAAATAGATTTGAAAAATGTTCTATAATTTATAGGATATAAAGGATTTCTGTACTAATTGTTTAAATTTAAATTTTATTTATGTATACTTTATTATTTACTTTGTTTAATAAACATTTACTGTATAAGATATTTCCGGTAAACCTAATTCCATACATATGCATATGGATATATATATTCGACTCAAAATATTATATAGTATTTCATTTAGTTCTTACCTTTAATGGAAAGTTAAGAAATTAAAAGCGTTATACAAATTAAAGTTTTATACTTATATTAGTTACTATTCTGTAAAACATTTTAGGGTTAATTAAGAAAACTATAACTTTGTCATCATGTCATAATTAATAATATAATATATATATATAAATTTAAATTATGAATGAATGTATATATATATAAATCTTAAAGGGTTTGTTTAGAAGAAGTGAAGGAATAAACAATTATTAATTAGTAGATTATTTAAATTTTTTTTTTTGAAGGTTGAAGGAAAGCATCAAAAGTTACCTAAAATCTTTGTACGAGTAGGGTTGGACTATAACCAACGAAACCCACCGGCCACCTTTTTAAAACCAAACTTTGGAATGGACCTTAAATACATATGTTTAATTGTTAGGATTTAGGATTGGGAAAGGAAATTAGTGATATGATTTGGAAGTATTGGATTAAGTTGGATGAAGGGGAAAATTTTTGAGGGATATCATGAAGATGGATGCTAATGTGTCGAATCTTCTTAAATTCTTAAAGATCGTACATATATAAATTGTCAACTTTAGGAAAAACATTATATGGTAACTGATTCCATAACATTTAATTTTTGTACATATATATCTTCAGACGTCTACACTAAATTATCAGCCGCACGACAATGGGATGAATTTAAAAAGCATTCAACTATAGAAGTAAATGTAATCTAAAAAAATAATTATATTTACTCTATGATCTAACTCGAATATATACATACATTTATGTATAAAAGAGTATCTTAGTTAGAATGTGGGTACAATTTAGGAGGAATGTTCACTTAATCTCTTAAGTTTTTTTCTTTTTTTCTTTATTTCTATTTAAAAAGTAATACATAGGTACATAATAAAATTATTGTTTTAAATTTCTTAAAACTAAATAAAAGAAGTAAATAATTGATATTTATTGAGATCGTAGCACAAGCTTTCTGATCTCGTGATTGATTTTTGATTAGTAAAGACATAATTTTTCAATACGTAAACAATATTCGTAAGCTACTTATTTAAATGTTTTTTTTTAATTCCTTCTTAAAGTTTATTAGGGAATCAATTTGTTTTAGCTCGTTAGGTAATTCATTGAATATTTTTAAGCATTTATACAGGCAATTATTAAATTTATCATATCTGATATCATACATACATTATATAGTTTCTTGTCCAGTAATCTAATATCGATTATCGTATAATATAAATTGATATATCTTCCTTCCTTTTTATTACTAGTATTCCGGCTTATTATAAGAGTTGTATTTTTTTTTTTTTATTATTTAAAATAATAATTATCTTAAATCATTGTTTAATATAATATTTTCTTTTGTTTTTCAATAACCCTTAAATCCTATTTTATATACATATTCTTTAAATCTTCAGTTACATTTTTATAATAAAGAAATTATATACAATCAATACAATAAAAGTTATTATAAATTGATATCCTTCTGTTGCTTTATGTTAACTTTTTCAGTATTTCTTTTCTATTATTATTTAATGACTACTTTAAATTCTCATATGGTTTTATAATCAAAAAAAAAAATGTTCACCCCTTTTTTCGGCAAAATTAGTATTTCAGATTTTTCTAAAATACATATAAATATATTTTTTTTTCAAGAAGTTGTATCTGCACTTGTCTGAGGAAGCAACTAAAAATACAAAAACAAAAATAACAAATATATATATATATATATAATGTGTATGAATATATATACAAAAATAAAAATCAAGTGTAGTCACACGTAATCTTGAGTGTCAGTTAAATTGGAATTATAAAAATCAAATGGATATAACATATTTTCATTTATGCCAATATTATAATAATGATGATGATATAAATGATGTACTACTGTGATGGATGGTATATATATAGATGATGATGAAGATGTACTAGTAGATATACCTTAAAGAAGATGGTAATGATGATGTAATTTGAAATGAATTAAATACGGATATATACCATCAGAATATTTTAAAATGATAAATTATTGGGAAAATTATTTATTACATACATATACTTGTATATTTTTTTTGATAAGTAATTTATATGGTGCAGGGTCAGAACTCCCAGTGTCACAAGTGCCTAAGGGGACTTTAAAATATTTACGTGGGACATAAGTCCCTTTACAAAGGGGTCATAAGTCCTTTCAGGGAGTTATGACCCATTAAGTGAGTTATAACTCCCTTTATTAAATTATTAGTTCCTTTTGGGAGTTATGACCCATTAAGTGAGTTATAACTCCCTTTTTTAAATTATTAGTTCCTTTAGGTATAAAATATATGTAAGTAAAATATTAGATGTACAATATGTATTTATATATTTATATATGCGAAATACTATATTAGGAAGCATATTTAGGTTTGTTAAAAATCAAAGTTAACACTTTTTCTAGGGTATTTATGAATTCATGTATGCGATACTTTGGTTACAAAATCAGGATTACTCTTTTGAAAAATAACCTTTCAAAATGTAGTTTAAATGTAAAATTATGGTTGTGTTCTTGGTTTTGGAAAAAGGGAATACTCTAATTTCGAATATAACCCTAAAATATGTACCCATCACTGATATTATATAATTAAAAATAATATTTTTTTTAATATTACTAATAATTTTTAAACTGACAACCGTATAAGGGAGTTATGACCTACCACGCTGAGTCAAAACACCCAGGGGGTCATAAGTTCTTTAGGGAGTTATGGCTCACTGCTATGAGTCAAACTATGCTATGAGTTAGGGACTCATGTCCCACTAAGTGGCTTTTATATTTCTTTTAAGGGATTTATGACCTTTGGAGTTCTGACCCAGCCCCATTTTATGTTTTAATTGAGGTTTATGTTATGTTATATTTAAATAATTATCATAGCAAATAAATTTGGTATTAATTTGCTTTTATAAATTAATTTGTAGATTATTCTTTTTTTTTCTATATTTCTTTTAACTTTTAAAGTATTCTTGAAAATAATATATATATTTAGAAGTTAATGAAAGGGAGGAAAGATTTAATATTATATAATAAGTAGTTTTTTTTTTAATATCTTCTTTGTATTTATAAATTGAACTAGAATATGATTGTCATTTTGAAAAAAAAAAACATATTGATAAACTTTTTGTGGGAAATTGTTATCGCGATAAGTTATTGATTTTTATATGTATGTATGTATGATGTAATTTATATGTATATACTTTTATAGGCTTTAAAGAAGTCTTTTTGTCTTTTATGGAATTTATATGTATATATACTTACAATATTCCATAAGATTTTGTATATAGTTATATGCTTTCTGGGAATATATATAGGTCTTCTACAAAATCTCTATATCTTATTCTATTAAATGGATTAAACTACTGATTTCTGACCAGAGATCTTCGCCATGTATTTAATAGTCTATCCTTTCTCCTTTTTTATTGTGGGTTCCAATCAAATAAATGCCGGCTGGAGTCTAGAGTCTTGTTTTTTCCTTTTAGAAAAATTTCTTTCATTACTCTGATCTTCGCCATGTGTTTTATGGGCTACCCAACCTACTTTTCTCTTCAAGTGTTACAATCAAGGGTCTGTTGGAATATGACACAGTCTGCTTTTCTTAAAATGTATATGCCCTATCCACCTCCATTTTTTTTAATGATCGTGATTATATATGTCTGAGCAGGCCTATCGAATATTACAAAGACCATGAGGTTCCTATCAAGTGCCTGTTTGAAAGTGACACTTATTTACTTTCACAATTTTCACTGAATTTAAAGTCTAGCTTTAATTTTCTTTAATCCTTCCATATTATGGGATACTAACTTATTTTATTTTGTATGTTTACATTTTGGATTTGTTAGATATTTCTTTTATATATAGTGGCATAAATTCATAATATAAACTTTATATATTAATATAGTTTTATTGATTTTAACATCCGATGCGTTTAAAGAAAAACTAGGTGTTAAAAATGTTTATAAATAAATAAAGGTTTGAATTTCAATATTGTGATGTTTTGAAATTTAAAATTCAAAAGTGGAGGAAATACCCTTTTTTTAACTTAAACTTGTTTTAACATAAATTATTAGATATTTGTTGATATATGTATATAAGGAAGTTATCAATTTCCGATTATATTTTTTTCATATTTCGATTTATATAAATTCGATTCTTTGATTTTGCTAATATATATTGATTAAAGAAAATCTATATACATATGTCTAATCTTATAAATATTTAAATCGTATAAGTTAATAATATTTATTTTCCTATATAATACGTTTAAATCATACATACAGATTTTATTTATAAAAAAAAATCATGGAATATTAAATATAATTTGTTATTGTAGATTTCCTTGGGAATGGCATATGCAGTTCTAATTTCCAGGCCTTGAAACCCGTTATTCACTACACTTCCAAGCCAATATATACTATCTATATTAATTTATATTATACATGTATAAATTTATGTATTTTGTTTTTTTGTCATCGAAGGAGGAATTAAACTCCAACCCCCTCGGTTAATAAGGCAAATGCTTACCTGCTACAACACCTGGATACAAGGACCCTATTAAAATAATTTTAAATTTAAAAATTTAATAATTAAAAAAATTAAATTCTTAATCTATATCTAAAATTTTTTAATTTAGGTTAAATTTAAACTTAAATAAAAATATTTTATACTATAAAATACATTTTAATAAATGAAATCAGTTAGGTGCTTTTTTTTACCCAAAGAATTTATCTAAAAAATCTTTTTTAATTAAAAAAAAGTAGTACCTCAAATATTATACCTACATATATATATTATACATATATATATATATATATATATATAATTACAATTAAATACAAATTTCATACATTTTAAATGAAAAAGGTCATCATAGTGCATTCGTTTATATAATATATATCATCATTAAATAAATATTGCAAAAATACATACATACATATATATAAATTAAAAAGTATATATACATTTGTTTAACATGAACATTAATTATCATTTTATGAAACCATTTTATTTTGTTTTTAAAGTTATCATCTTTTTAATTAAAATTAAATTCTCATTTCTTATATTTTATGTTATATTTTATATTTTTTATACATTCATTAATAGTTAGAAAATGTATAAAACTTTAACTGTAATTAAGATTTGACTGCCTTTAAGGTAATAACACTTTCATATTTTTTTAATATGTATATACGAGTTTATGTACAAATTGTAGGTATATTCTTTATATAGGAAAAAGTCCGGAATATGCATTCTTCAACAATCCTTGATTTACTTTGGAAACCTTTTATATTGTGGAGGCATTAATTGTTAATGACTAAGACTTTGTGCTGATGGTTATAAGTGAAGTGAAGTTTGATATGTAATACGTTTTTACTTTATTTAGGAGATATTCCAGGGCCGATTGTGAAATGTGCCCGAATATGTGAATTATATTCCAATTTTTGGATTACTATACATTTTATATATATATAAATTAAGATCAAAGTGGAGAATAGTAAGTTTTACAGTGGTGTACCAAATATCCAAAAATCTATAGCTGCATCTTTGCTTATGTACCAAAATTCAAGTGCTCCCCTTAATTTAAATGAATCCTAAACCCTGTTTCAAAGAGAACAACTTTACGCGAATTAGTAAATTTTTGAACAACTATAGATGTTATTGCCTAACATTATTTCGAATAGCACTTAAGAGGCATAGTTACTCGTAAATATGAACCAAAGAAGTTTAGCATTTAGCCCTTATATATTATATGCATTTAAACACACATGCATTTAAATACATCGTGATCAGAAGTAATTCTTTATTCAGCAATACCCATCATATAGGTTATGGGTCTAATGAGGCGCTAACAAGGAATTCGAATAAATTTTCGAATTTATGTAAAAGTATGTATATACCAAAGATAAAGTGTGTGTATGTATATACGAAACTCCATGTTTTTACCCACATTTCATTCATAATACAAAAATAATTAAAAAAAAAATTTTTACAAAAGGATAAAAAGAATAATAAATATAAACAACAGCTTATAAAAGGATTCAATCATTATACTTGAAGGAATATAAAGATATAATTTGTATAAATTATTATTTTTGTAAATAAATTATGTGAAAAAATGGAAATAAAATGTTTTTTTCATTATATTTTTTTTTTTTTTTTATTTTTAAATGAAAAGATTTTTAAAATACTAAAAAACAAATATGTATGTACTTATATAATCAACGCTGTTTTTTTTATTGTCTTTTTTTTTGTTGTTTTTATATATATATATTTTTTTTAAATTATTCACAATAAAATGAATTAACTCCAATTATTTATTTATTTTTTACTATATATATATATTTTATCTATATATATATCAGAGTATACTTATATATGGAAATTATATATAACATACAAAATACTATATAATATAGTATAAAATACAATAAAATAATATAAGGATTATCTCTTGAATTAAACTAAAAACAACAACAATTAATATACTAACACATACATATAAACATTACGTTTTAAAAAAATCTCTAATATAAAAGAATTAAAAAAAAAACGTTGTTTTTATTTTTTTTTATTCTATTAAAGGACTCTTTAAAAAAATTTTTTTTTAAATCGAATAAAATGAATTAAAAAAAAAAAAAAAACCGTTATATACCAATACACCCACAAAAAAAAAAAATTAAATTCCAACAATTTATTTAAAGTTAAAAAAAAAAAAACACATTTCCAAACGTCCATATTAAATTTTCCAACATTAAAAAACATTCAAAATAAATCCCCCTTTTTTTTAAGACACGCCCACAAAATAAAAGAATTTTGCTGTATACAAAAACAACATCAAAATAAAGGAGAAATTAAAAAAAAATACAGTTATCCAATTGGATATGAAATAAACGAAGTATAATAGATGGTTGGTAACTTTGGTAAGATGTTATTATGAGTGTGTATCTAATTGTATATTAAATCACTCTTTTACTTGATTATCATCAACGTTTTTCATTTTTTATTTAATATTTTGCAATTATGATTGATTGATGATGAATTAAAAATATAATATGTATTATAAATGTTGGTTTAAATCATTTTTCTATCTCTTTCTATCTGAACATAATTTTTTTTTGCGTATATTTTTATACTTTATTGATTTTTAATGTGTAGAAAAAGAAAAGTATTGAAATCGGAATGTTTCGAAAATTATTTAATTAAATTTTAATAATTTACGAGTTATTGAATACTTGGAAATTGCAGAAGTAGAGTATATTCAACATCCTATACTTCGAAAAGGGAGAGGTAATTAAAAGTTTTATATATGTGGAACGCTCCCAAGTATATTTATGAATGAAACGCGAAACTCGGAAGCTACCCATTTAAACTGTGTGGTGTTTTTTTTTGTAATGCGTGACTTTAACACACCAAAGCCACACCCTTTTTGAATCAATCTTTAGGAAGGAACCTGTGAATTGTGATACAAATGTACAGTTTGGTTACAGGGATGGGGATATGTAAGGATTTTGGGATTATGGGAAAGTTATTTGGGATTTTTGGATTATATGGGGGATGGGTAAAATTATGGAGGTATACTATGGAGAAAGGTGTTAATATACTTCTTAAATTTAATTTAGTTGTACAGAAATGAATTTTTTTTTTTTTTAAAATTATTATTTATCCAAATTCCACAACCAACATTATATTGTTTTTGGAGTTAAATTCCTGCTTGTGTCGTAGCTTATTTTTTATTAGGACTAAAACTGAAATCGTTTTTTCAGCCGGGCCGAGCTATATTATAAATAAATTGTGCCAATTCATTGAAGTAACTTTCATACATACACCCATTTCTATTTTTCCCCAAAACTCATTAACACTCTTATCAAATTTAATTTCAAATTTAGATAATTGTAAACTTTATTGATTAAAGCGATTACTTCAGCATAACATTCTACTAAAAATTTAGATTAAATATTCTATAAGAAAAAAATTGGATAAATACTTTAACTTTCTATTGTTCATTATTTCCAAATTGGTCTCTATAATTATTTAATTTTCAAAAATTCTTTAAAATATTCGAAAAATTTACCAAATTCTCAAAATAAATATTACTGAATAACGTTACCAAAGTGCGGCAGCCCTGATTAGAAGTTATTTTTTTGACAGCAAACATTTCAAGGATCAACTTATATTTCCTTATGGCTTATCTACAATGACGCTCTCATTAAATAGTCGAGTGTCCACAATGAAATGTACATGACAGCGTTTTTTGACATTATTTTGTTTACAAATTTCAAAAATTAAAAAATATATTCAATAGTTTAAAGTTTATTGTATAGCTAATTTAAATAATAATAATAAATTTACTAATTTTTTATTCTGGTATATTTTTTTTTTATTTTTCAATAAAAAATATTTAACAAAGTTCAATTATTTGACATTTGAATACGTAAAGCAAGCGTAAAATGGCTGCGTCTATTATAGACACTTGCATTTAATTCAATATATTTAACTTAGTTTGACAGATAGCTACGTGTAGAGATCGGAATGACAGCTTTCATTGTAGATAGGCAATTAGAATTTTAAATGATTTCTGAAATGACAGGAGTTAAAAAAAAAAAATTATACGAAAAAGTCAAGAGGAAAATACAACTGACTCTGTATATAAAAAATGTGTATGTATTATTTATATAAAAAATAAATAAAAAAGAAAAAGGTATTTAGGTTTACATTAATTTAAAAAAAAAAAATAAAAACAAAAATGTAAATTAAGAAGAAAAAAAAAAATGGTCATCATTATACGTTTACCGTTAAAATATGTACCGTTGTTTTTTTTTTTGTTTTTTATAATTTGTTCTTTATTGCATGCTCATTTTCTTATAAATATTTATTAAAAGTCTGACAATATACTTTAACAGCAGTAACTTAATGTTCTGTTCGACTTTTGTGTTATATAAAAAAAAAAAAAACAACAACAAAAACAAATACATATATACATAAAATTAAAGAATATTTAATTTTATTAAAAATTGTTTTTCGTGTAAGGATATATATGAAAGGATAAGCCGTAGCTTGTGTTATATCTTATAACAATTCCATTTAATTCAAGATTTAATTTTTGGAATAAATTAATATTTTTTTCTTAAATTATTAATTTTTAAAAATAAAATAATTATTAATATTTTTCAAAAATTAAAATGGATACGGTGGTAAAAATATGAACGGATAAAAAATAATAATTATATGAAATATAAATATTAATAAATGATTATATGTATGATGTTCTCTTTTGAAAAAAATTTTGAATTAATTAATTTAAAGTTGATTGAATAAATAATAAAACTAAAAAAAAAAAAAGAATTCAGTTAAAATTAAAAATAAAAAAAAAAAAACAAATAAATAAAATTTCTAGTAAATAAAAATAAATTAAAAAATGCAATAAATATGCAAGATAGTTCAAAATCATTTTTAATTAAAGATATTCTTGGTGAATTAATTAAGACTGAAAGTTCTAATGATGAAGGTAATAATTATAAAAAATATATAATAATAATAATAAATATATAATATATAAAAAAATAATTACTAAATAATTAATTAGAGGCCTCGGTGGTGAAGTGGGTAAGCATTTGGCTTATTAACCGAGGGGGTCCGGGTTCGATTCCCGGTCAGGTCATACAATATTTAATTAAAAAAAAAAAAAATTATTGAAAAATAATTTTTCTTTACGAATCCCCATGGTGACCAAATATAATAAAAATATACAAATATATAATATAAACAAAATAAATAATATATAGTAGTTATAAATAAATAGAAAGTATTTAATGAGGGGTGCACAACGGACCGCAAGGCCTAGGAGACTTGCTTTCCCCCCCGTCTAAACAACAACAACAACAAATAATTAATTAAAATTTGATATGGAGACCATAATTTATAAAAATCATTGTTATAAAAATAAGTTTAATAAAATTCGGCAGTTTCTTTTAGTCATAAAATAATTTAGATTATGAAAATGGATATATGTATATAAATGGAGAAAACAAATGGATAGATAAAACAGTTCTAATTCTGTTGATATAAATCTAATATAACATATTTTAAAAATTATAAATTTTTAAGGCTAAACATAGCTCCTTTGAGACTATACATAACTTATTTGGGACTAAAGAAAAACCTAACCTTCCATAAAAATTTTTTCTTCATTTCTTCAACATCCCCATCAAATCCGTAAAAGTTAAAGGGACACTCTGTATATTAAAATTATATAAAGAATAATAATAAAAAATTATATCGAATTATATTATAATTTGTCATTAAAATATTTTTTTAATATAGTATCTACAAATCTTGTATTTACGGACTAATATTATAAGCTTCAAAATACTCTTCTCACACATAGTAATGTGTTACGCAGAACTTAAAAAAAAAATAAAAAAATCCCTAAATATATGCAAGATATATTTAAAAATGTTCTATTAGTTTTACCGAGTTTTTGAACTATTATAATATACATATTTGATTTAAATATAGTTAAGAATTTTCAAAGTTTTTCAAAATGTTAAGCAAATCTTTATAAGAATTTAAATTACTACACTTTATTAATTAAATTTTAAAGAAATTTGAAAAGAATCAAATTTTAAAAATTTTTTAATATTATCTTATCTTAAAAAAGTTTTTGTAATAGAGATATGTTTAAAAGGGGCCTCAGTGGTGTACTGGGTAAGCATTTAGCTCACCAACCAAGAGTGTACGGGTCGATTCCCGTGTTTCACAAAACTTTTTGGTAACCAAATTGTTCAAACCCCAAATAGACAAAGAATTATTATAATATCAGGCAATATTTACTATGGGACTATGGTTGGAACTACAATAATATATTTACTATGGTTGGAACTACAACTTTAATATCAGGCAATGCCAAACTAAGGTTGGTCTGATGATAATAATAATAATAATAATAATAATAATAATAATAATAATAATAATAATAATAATAATAATAATAATAATAATAATAATAATAATAATAATAATAATAATAATAATAATAATAATAATAATAATAATAATAATAATAATAATGGCAACTTAAAATATATTTTAAAACTTTATAAAAGTAGATTAAGATAAATATTTTAAAAAAATAGTTACTTATATTAAGAAATAAACTGGATTTCATCTATTCCATCTATAATTTTACCGTTATTTAGATTTTGTGTAACGGTATTATAAAAAAAAATTTTTATTGGAGAATAGCCCGACGGAAAAACCAAATATCTTTTTAAAATATTCTGGAATTTATTTTAAATATAACTTTATAATAACTATACAATAAAAATGTTATGTTACGACAGTGATTAGTGATTATTGATTAGATTACACTGATTATATATAAAACTTTGAAATGGTGTAGTAGGTAATGGTTCTCTTATTATTTAAGACTGAGTTGTTATATATACAAGATACCAAAATTTCGAATTTAAAGTCAAAAAAATAAATTTCGAAATAAAAAAATAACTTTCAAGACTTAAGTAAATTGTTGTTAAATATATTAAAATTAAAATATTTATTCTTTACCTTATTGAACGGCAGCTTATATAAAGTTACAGTGGTATATATATTATGTGCACTTATATTATTAGTCCTTGGAGATGCAGGCAATGAAAAGAACACTGTTTAAATTTTAGATATGAGTTCTGAAATAGATTTGTATTTTATTTAAAGTCCTTATAAAAACTTTTACAGCGACGCTTTAATTTTTAAATAAGATGACCAACCATTATGATATAGAAAAAAGGTCATATACTGAATAATTATTTTAATTATTTTATAAATAATAAATAAATAATTAATCAGTAAAACTATTATACTCGTATACGAACATAGCTCCAAATTATAAAGAAAGAGCATAAAAAGAGCATACCAAATTTGTCATTACTTGTGGATTTGATATAATAATTGCTTATATGATGTTTTTGCCAGTATCCTAAAGTTGACATAGTCTACTTTAAAACAAAATAAATTTTGAAATATTTTGATAACTTATAAGATAAATATGTACATTTATAAATTATAAAACGATGTATTTTATTTTTCTTACCTTCCAAATATGTATGTATTTTAAAATAATCCTTTACTTTATTTTCAAAATATATAGATCCAGAATTACTGGATGATAATATTGAAGTTGATGTAGAAGATCAATCATCATCGGATACAAATTATTCAAATACAAATAAATTATGTAATAATTTAAATATACATCAACATCATCAACATCATCATTTTAATGATAGCAATATACATAGTATGTTTGGTGATGGTACCACTTCCAATTTACTATTATCAAATAATAATGAACATTTATTAAAAAAACACAATTCAATAACAAAAATAACACGTAAACCGAGAAGAAGACGTACAGCATTTACACATGCACAATTGGCATTTTTAGAAAGAAAATTTCGTTGTCAAAAGTATTTATCAGTTGCAGATAGAAGTGAAGTAGCAGAAACTTTAAATTTATCTGAGACACAAGTAAAAACATGGTATCAAAATCGAAGGTAGTAATTAGAAATCAGTTTAAAAAATATTTAAAGATTAATTTTTAAAAAAAAATACATTATTTTTCATTACAATTTAGAACAAAATGGAAACGACAAAATCAATTACGTTTAGAACAATTGCGAAGACATGCATCAGTTGAAAAAGAACGTGTTAATAGTGAACAACATCCATCTGGATCTTTACCTTATTGTACTGCAGCCTTATCATCATATTCTTCAAATTCTTGCACATTACTAACAACAGCAGCTGCAGCAGCAGCAATATTTCGTAATTTAAGTTATGATCCTGGTTGCCCCTTCTAATTTAAAATGTTTTTTGTTTATATTTAAAATATATTTATTTCTTAAATTATATACATATAGTAATAATTCAATATATATGTATATTATATGTATTATTTATTAAAAAATATTTTCAGGCAATTAAACAATGTATAAATTTAAAATATTGTAAATATATTTTTCTTACTATCAATAATTGTTTATATTATTAAAAATTATATATTTCCGGTTCCTGTGTTGATTTTTTTTTGTATTTAATTAAAAAACTAAAGAAAAGGTCCACAATTAATTAATGAAAGCACCTAAATATTACAGATTAATACTTAATTTATTATTGAGAGCGTTTCAGTGACATGTACCAATGTGAAGTTAATTAAAATTCGAGGGTCTTCCTTTTAAATTTAAATAAATTTTTATTTTTTTTCAAATACAATTATTTCGTTTAAAAATGTAGACTTTTTCCGTACTTAAAGTAATCGATTAACAAAATCAAATTTTATAATTAAAATAAAAAATACTGTTTATGTTCTTTGAAACGTGTTCTAAAGATTTTTTAGTTTGCCAATTATTTAATTATGGATATTTTCAATATTTTCTAAATTTTATTAACACCATCCATAATAATTTAATTTTTAAATAAAATTATTAAAAATGTATTTTACGTACATATTTTTAAATTTCTACAATCGCGCCATTTTCTTTTTTTTAAAACAAAAAGCATTCAATATTCGTTTAGAAAATGTCAAAAAAATATTCCAGCAACATTTCTTTATATTGTTGAGCAACATTTCAAATAGTTCGAAGCAAAATAACAAAAATAAGATTTAGCTGTCAAAAAAGTAGCAATCAGTCAATTTTATTGTAAATTTTTTCCAGTTCGGAATTTAGTCATGGCGAATACGGGTGTTTTACCCTTTGTAAGGGGTGTTGATTTTACAGAAAATGCCTTTGGTGTAAGCAAAAAAATCATAAATTTTAATAAAAATTATTAAAATTTTAGTTTTTGTAATGTGAAAATCAATTATAACTATTTGTTACAAGACATTTTCTTAAAGAAATAAGATGAAAACATTCAAGTTTATGATTCAGACAGAACATTGAAAGAAAAAAACAATAACAATAACAAAAGAAAATAAAATATTACCTTGTTTTGTAGGCACTTCAGTAAAAATAGTGAAATCATAATTATGATAAAAAAAAAATGATTGTTCTTTTTTGTAGTGGTTTTTTTTTTTTTGATATAAAATATTACTTTAAAATTATTTTATTTTTGACTTTGCAAAGGCGTTATATTTTTTTACACAAATTTTTTTGTTTTATTTTGAATTTCTAAATATAGAATAAAAAAAATAAAATTTGGTGCATCTTATCTTTATTATGCATAAAAAATAAGAAATTTAATACAAAAATATAACATTTATTTTTGTAAATTATATTTCTTATATTCTAGTTCCTTAATTCTTTCCTTACATTCTAAATTTAACTTTTTAATACACTATTAAAATAAGAACAATAAACTGACCTGCCTTGCTTAGTTGCTTAATATATATATTTAATGGCCTAGAAGTGCCAATTATGATAAATATACGATTATGCCAATATTGTAACAAAAAAACTATAATGTATTTAAACATTTAGAATTACGTTACGTTTTTTACTTTTATTACTATAAATAAATAATATACAAAATTTTAAAACAAAAACTAAATAATTTTATATTTTTTCATTTTATTTTAGGGAGATCAATTCCCTCAGGCAATTCGCCTTATGTCACGTGTCCAGTGGCTAAAATTAGACAAAACATTCTTAAATGAAATTCCAGAAGAATTAGGGCATTTACAAAAACTAGAACATTTGTCATTAAAGCATAATAAATTAGAAAAAGTTTTTGGAGAACTGACAGAATTAGATCGTCTTCGATCATTAAACTTGCGTCACAATAATATAAAATCTTCTGGCGTACCTCCAGAATTATTTCATTTGGATGACTTAACATCATTAGATTTATCATATAATCGTTTAAAAGAAGTTCCAGAAGGATTAGAAAGAGCTAAAAGTTTATTAGTTTTAAATTTAAGTCATAATCAAATTGAAACGATTCCAACATCATTGTTTATTCATTTAACAGATTTATTATTTCTTGATTTATCTGATAATAATTTAGGAACATTACCACCACAGACACGTCGTTTAGCAAATTTGCAAACTTTAATTTTGGCAAATAATCCTTTGGAACTGTTTCAATTAAGGCAATTACCATCATTACAGAATTTAGAAGTTTTAAATATGAAAAATACACAAAGAACTTTGTTAAATTTTCCAACTACACTTGATAGTTTATCTAATCTATCTGAATTAGATCTTTCCGAGAATTCATTATCTAAAGTACCAGATTGCATTTACAATATAATAACGTTGAAACGTTTGAATTTAAGTGATAATGAAATAACTGAATTATCTGCAAATGTAGAATTTTGGCAAAAATTAGAAATCTTAAATTTATCAAGGAATCAACTTAAAGCACTGCCTCCAGCCATTTGTAAATTGGTGAATTTGCGACATTTTTATTTAAATGACAACATTTTAGATTTTGAAGGAATACCATCAGGAATTGGAAAACTATTTAATTTGGTAATATTTTCAGCTGCTAACAATCAGTTAGAAATTCTTCCAGAAGGTTTATTTCGATGTGGTGGTTTGAAAAAATTGAATTTAAGTTCTAATAAATTAATAACATTACCGGAAGCTATATATTTATTATCAGATCTTGAAGAATTGGATTTAAGTAATAATCCAAATTTGGTAATGCCACCAAAACCAAGAGAAGCTGGAAAAGGTTCAGGAGTCGAATTTTATAATATTGACTTTTCTTTACAAACTCAACTACAGTTGGCTGGAGCCAATATACCATCTTCTATACCAGCAAATAATGTTCCAAAATCCGATCCGATAGCAAGAAAAATTCGTTTACGTCGAGGTCCACGAAGTGAATCAAATCAAGATTCTGCGAAAATTTTGAAAGGAATGAAAGATGTTGCACATGATCGCCATATTAATGATAGCATAAATGATGAAATGTCACAAACAATTGGTGAACGACCAGAAAGTTTAAAACCAAAACGGTGGGATGAATCTCTTGAAAAACCACCACTAGATTATTCGAAAATATTTGATAAAGATGACGGACAATTACCGGGTTTGACAATATGGGAAATTGAAAATTTTCTGCCAAATAAAGTTGATGAATGTACACATGGAAAGTTTTATGAAGGGGATTGCTATATAATTTTAAAAACAGGTCTTGATGACTTAAGACAATTGAGTTGGGAAATTTTTTTCTTAATTGGAGGTCAAGCTACTTTGGATAAACGTGCTTGTGCTGCTATACATGCAGTAAATTTACGTAATTATTTAGGAGCTCGTTGCAGAACGATAAGAGAAGAACAAGGAGATGAGTCTGACGAATTTTTAGCACTTTTTGATACAGGCGTAAATTTATTTTTAAATACCTATATTAATCATATAAATAATAAATTTTTATTTTTAGATAACTTATATACAAGGAGGAAGAACAGCTACTGGTTTTTACACTTTTGAAGATTCGACATATGTTACCCGCTTATATCGAGTTCGATCTGATAGTTCATCCGTTCATATGGAACCAGTACCTATTTGTTTTGAGTCTTTAGATCCAAGATATAATTATGTTTTAGATGCAGATTTAAAAATTTATTTATGGTTTGGAAAAAATTCCAAAAATACATTAAAATCTAAATCAAGATTAATGGCTGAAAAAATCAATAAAAATGAGAGAAAAAATAAAGCAGAAATTCTTCAAGAAAATCAGGGTTCTGAAAGTATAGAGTTTTGGAAAATGTTAGACAGCGAGCATCCAGAAGATTTGGTAAAGAAACCAATTCCAGAAACAGTTTCTGAAGATTTCGTTCCAGTATCACCTCGTTTATATCAAGTTCAATTAGGAATGGGTTACTTAGAATTACCACAAGTTGAAATTCCAGAAAAAAAACTAGTTCACACTCTACTAAATAGTAAAAATGTTTACATTCTTGATTGTCATGTGGATATGTTTGTTTGGTTTGGTAAAAAATCAACAAGATTAGTGAAAGCAGCAGCTATAAAATTATCACAAGAATTATTCACAATGATAAAAAGAGCAGACCATGCACTTGTTACCAGAGTTCAAGAAGGAACAGAAACACAAATTTTCAAATCAAAGTTCACTGGCTGGGATGAAGTAATTGCTGTTGATTTTACAAGAACAGCAAATTCAGTTGCAAAAACTGGAGCGGATTTGAATAAATGGGCTAAACAGCAAGAAACACGAGCAGATCTAGCTGCACTTTTCCTACCCCGACAACAACCCATGACTTTAGAAGAAGCCCAACAACTTGAAGAAGATTGGAATTATGATTTAGAAGCTATGGAATCATTTGTTTTGGAAGGAAAGAAATTTGTCCGTCTTCCTGAAGAAGAATTGGGACATTTTTACACCGGAGAATGTTATGTTTTCCTTTGCCGATATTGTTTACCCGCAAGCGATGAAGAGGCAACTGATAATACAAAATTCACTGAAGACGATATTCAGTATGTTGTATACTTTTGGCAAGGGCGAGATGCTGGTAATATGGGTTGGTTGACATTTACATTTACCTTGCAAAAGAAATTTAAAACAAAATTTGGTGATGACATTGAAGTGATAAGAATTCATCAACAACAAGAAAATTTGAAATTTATGTCACACTTTAAACGAAAATTTGTTATTCATACTGGAAAAAGAAAAGACAAAAATGAGAAAAGATCTGTTGAATTTTATCATTTAAGATCGAATGGAGGAGCATTATGTACGAGATTGATTCAAATAAATCCAGATGCGTCATATTTAAATTCAGCTTTTAAGTAAGAAACTCTAAACTTATTATTTACAAAATATTTTAATATTTTTATTTTAGTTATCTTTTATACGTACCATTCGAATCAAATAATGAATCACCATCTGGAATTGTTTATGTTTGGATAGGTTCTAAAGCTTGTGCAGAAGAATCTAAACTAATCCAAGAAATTGCTGAAGAGATGTTGAATGACCCGTGGAATAGTTTACAGGTATATTGAATTTTAAAATTTTAGTCATCCGAATAAAAGTTGTTATAAAAATAATTTTAGATTTTAAATGAAGGAGAGGAACCAGAAAATTTCTTTTGGGTTGCTTTAGGTGGCCGTAAAGATTATGAAAAAGATGCAGATTTTATGAATTATACAAGATTATTCAGATGTTCTAATGAAAAAGGTTATTTCACTGTTGCCGAAAAATGTTCCGATTTCTGTCAAGATGATTTAGCCGATGACGATATAATGATTTTGGATAATGGCGAACAAGTATTCCTTTGGTTAGGATCTAAATGCAGCGAAGTAGAAATTAAATTGGCTTATAAATCCGCACAGGTAAACGATTGCAATACTTGCGGGATATTTTTTTCAAATTTTAATTTAAAATTAATTTTTTTAGGTTTACATACAGCATTTACGAATTAAACAGCCTGAAAAACCACGAAAATTATTCTTAACGTTGAAAAACAAAGAATCAAAACGATTTATTAAATGTTTCCACGGCTGGGGAATGCACAAAAAAAATCCTGATTAATTATCCATATAAATTTATCAGGATATAAAATAATTTATATTTAATTTAAACTTATTAAATTTTTTTGTACGCATATCTATAGCTCTTTTTCTATTGTGTACGACTTTGTATTATTTTAATGTCTTTATTTAAGGGTAAAAAAACAATTTGTAAGATAAAATGATTGAACTATATAATTTTTTCTTTTTAAATACACATATGTTATTTAATCACTATTTGTTTTGTTTCCCTTTAATTTACAATATTTCAGAATTTTTTTTTTTTAATATAAATTATTGATGTCTTGATACAATTAAATTTTTTTTTATTCATTTTTCAATTTTTTTTTGTAATTACACCTTAAGATTTTCTTTGTTTTTGTTTTTATATTATCCCAATATACAAAAGTGAAATTTTAATATTTACTTTACTAATTTGTCGCAATCGTTTATATAATCAGTTCCGATTTTAACAATAGCTGCTCCAGTTCCAAGACCTACAACTGTTGCTAATGCAGCATTATCATTTGGTACACCACTTCTAATAATAGCCCATAATAAAACTGAACCCATACCAAACATCAGACTACCAAGAATACTGGAAAAAAAAAAATGGAAATGAAATTTTTTCAAAAATGAATGTATATATTTATTTTACTTACCTATATGCCACTTTTTTCTGAGGAGTAGCTGATGCAATATGTGGTCTATTATAAAGGTACAGTGATGTACCAAATATTGTACTCAAAAGTAATGCATTTGTAACATCTTTCTTTGGTACAAATCTGAAGTAAATATTTTTGTTTTTAGTTATAACAAAGGTGAATAATTATCAAATTATATTCAATTACCTTGCAGCTAAACTAGGATTCACAACATTGACACCTAATACGCCATAGCTGACAAGACTGAAATAAAGAAATTTTAACAATTATTTAGCAAATCATTTTGCACTAATATAAAAAATTAAAAATAAAAAACAAACAAAATTAACCTTTTAAGGGAAAAAAAACAACTACTCAAAGATGACACAAAAGATTATGAAATGTTATTTTTAAGTTTCACATCATCGAAAGTATGTTAAATATATTAATAATATGTTATAACAATTGTGCTGCTCTATTTCATATTTATTGTATCTATAAATATTCTATCGCTATGAAATATGTTGTGTATACATATATATAATAGATATATACATTTTAGAGTTTGTTTTGATAAAAGGAAAAAAAATGAAAGTAAAATTATTAATAGAGAAAAAAATTGATATCACCGGTTATTGATTTTCACATCATTCATAACCGCAATAAATGATTCTCTCATTATATTCACTTTTTTCCCTTATTTTTATATCAAAATTTTCTCTTAATTTTATTTATTTCTAAATATTTGAATTTTTTATAATAATAAAAACCTTCTTTATATGTATATAAAATTTTCGTTACTTACCTAGTCAGTGGAATATAATGATGAAGTACATTATCTCTTGTGAATGGCTTCAAACCGATTTTTTCACATAAATTACAGGATTTTTTCGTTTCACTCATATTTATTTTTATTTATTTATTTATTTAAAAAATAAAAAATCTTTAAACACACGTTTCGTTTAAAAAAAAAAAAGGACTAGCAAAAAATGTTGAGATATTAATTATGTAAGAAAAAAATTAAGACATTAAAATTATTCTAACATTTCATCAATATAATTTGACTGAAATGACATTTAAAGCAAAAGCTTACAACTTACAATATGAACTTAAAAAAAAATACTAAGAAAAAAATAAATCGACTGTCAAAATTGAATTTTTCCCAGTAAACTTTGATTTGAAAAAAATTTTTCAATTTTTAATTAGTATAATTTTATATTGAAAATTCAATTTTTAAATAATATTTAATAAAATATATTAAAAAATAAAAATGAAATAAAGAATTTTTGTAAAAAAAAGGTTATGTTGAATTTTTATAATTATAATTTGTGACAGTTAAAGAATTGAAAAAAATTTCAACACTAGATGGCATCATGGTTTGATTCAAAATTTTATCGTTTTAAAAAACCAAATGTTATTTTAATTAATATTTAATTCAATCTTTAGAATATTTAAATATTAAAAAAAAAATATAAAATATAAGGAAAATGTTGTATATTTCTAATATAAAGATTTCTGAGGGAAATAAATTTTTTTTTAGAAAATATTTAATTTGAATCCGCAGACATATGTCTGATTTTTAAAAATTTATTTAATGATTTATAGCTTTCAGCATCTGCATTTTTTTCATAAGTCTTTTAAAATATTAATAATACCTATTAATTATAAAATTTTATTATATTTGTACTTAAATAAAATCTGTATTTTCAAAAATATTGTATTTTTTTATTACACCACTACCTTAAATGAAAAAGTGAAAATACGATTTCTATACAGAAGTTATAAGACATAAGTATACGTCCATACTTATATTCATAATAACAAACATTATGTAACAACTTTTAATAATTAATTCTATTTTAAATAAACTTGAAAGTAAAATAAGTTTTAAAAGAATATTTTTAACAAGTGTATAACATGGTATAACCCAATTATAAACTAAAAAAAAAACAAAAAACCCAAATAACTGCCGGAACCCCACTTTTTTACAATTTCAAGTATATATTAAATAATAACTACATGTGCACTAAAATCAACCTTATGCACTACAAGTAAAACTTTTTTTTTTTTAAATTAAATAATAGTTAAAAAAGAAATAAATTGGGTACGTAACATTTTCTCACCTCTTTCTTACATCATTGAAATAAATTTTTATTTTTTTTACCATTCAAAACAATTTCTCAGTTGATTTTTAACCGCCAAGTTACAAACAACAAAATAACGGTATAAAAATACCAATAGTTTTGGTTTTCAAAAGAAAAAAAAACCAATAATTTTTGAAAAATGTTTCAAAACAAGAAGTATGTGTAAATTTTGTATTAAGTTTTTTTCTTTTATAAAAAGTAGGAAATAAAAATTTGTATATATGTTTGATGTATGTTGTAATTGTAAAATATTTATTTTAAGATTTATTTATATAGTTTTTATTATTTGATTTTGTTTTTTTCATTAATTTACCAATTTACCAATTATATATGCCATTAGTGTCAGTTTTTATTGAATTTCCAATGAATGGTATATGGTCATAAAATAAAGTTAATTAAATTCTGTGCACTCAATATTCATGAACTGTACTACTATATTATAGAAAGTGAATATTATATTTAAAAAAAAAATATAAAGTATCTGTTCAATAAATCCAATTTTGGAATACTTTACTTATTATTCACAATATGTTATATCATAAGTTAAGTTTTGCCTTTTAATTTACTTTTGCTTACTAGAGGCATCGTTTAAAGCTAAAATATCAGACAATTTTGAATGCGCTTTATTGAATATGAATTTTTTACATAATATATAATAATATATTTATATGATAATGTAGTAATGTTCGATAAAAGTGAAATTTTTTGTTTTTGTTGTTATATTAATAGCATATATATTTATTATTATTATTTACATTGTTTATATGTGCATCTTAACAAAATATAATTAATAAATAAATAGTGTAAACAAATAATTAAAACTTCCATACCGTAATAGGAAGTAAGAATGTTAATATATACACTGTAATATTAAAATGGTTTAAGTGCATTTTTGATATAAATTGAGTTAAAATAAAGTCAGTTGATTTTAAACAAATAAATTTATTATAAAGGGGTCCGTACAAAATGTGAAAAGTCAAAATCAAATTTTTCCTATATGCACCGTTGTTTTTGTTAAAATATGTATTTATATATAGTATCAAAAAAAGGGCTCTAATAATTTGTCTAACAGGGATCTGATCTGGGTTATTTAAAATGCCATGTATGTTAGTTTTGAAATTTTTGTGTAAAATTGTATTTAATAGTAAAGCTGCAAATTCAGGGTTTCCACCTTTTAAAAATTTGTAATTGTATACTTTATATAATTTCTCACTGATGATGCACTTTGTATTAATTCTACTTATTTTAATAACACATTTTTTTTTTTTTATTTATTTATTAGGCTCTATGAACTGCTTAGCACTTGTGGCGAGCCCCTTTGTTTATATTGTTATATTAATGTATTTTTTACTAAAGATATATAATTATTAATTATTGAGTAAGCCATGAATTTGAACCCAATGACGAATGGTAGCTGAGTCTAGTCGAAAACCAGAAAAATATTTTCACTTTCACTGGGAGTCAAACCCGGGCCATTCGCATGAAAGTCGGCACTCTAACCCCTGTGCTACCCAGCCGTGTTATTTAAAGGAATTGCTACTTTGGGACTTTTTTTTGGTTTTGATTTTGTCTTTTGAATTTTATTTTAGGGGATTTTGTCTTGGAAATAATGTACGCAAACCTTTTTTAATCATTGTATTCTTTTAAAGATTAAATACAAATTTTATTTCTTTCAATCTGAAAGTATCCATGTGTTAGGTATGCATTTTTATGTATTTAATTAATTGTATATTAAATTAATAAATTATATATACAATTTATATATACAATTTATTATAGATATATATATCTAAAAACTTGTGAATTAACTGAGTTTTATTACATATTATTTTAGTTATAAAAAAAAATTTAACCTTAGCCCAAATTTTAATATTTCGTCTAAATATTATTGATACATGTATTTTTTTAAATGTTTTTATTAATTAATTTAAAATATAATTAAATAATTAATTCTATTATTTGTTGTTATTTTTTTTTTTTATAGCAAATCTCTTTTGAATTGGCAAATATTTATTTTAACATTAATTATATTAACAAATAAATTAAAATTAACACATTGTATGCCAACGCCAGAAGACAAACCTTCAAGTGATAGTGTAATACCATTTGATATGAAGTAAGAAATTTAGTGTTATATATATATACATATGAATTTTCAATTAAAATCGTTGTCTGAATATGAATATGAAAGTTTAAAAAAATGTTTTTTTTTGGGAAGTTGTAAGATTCCAGAATGTTGGGTCAATTTTACCTAAAAATTATTAAATTTTGTTGGGACAATTCATATTTAGACAATTTAAATTTATTTTGATACTATACATATATTAATTTAAATATTAATTTAATTATATTAATTCAACAGTAATCCAGAAACCCTAAAATCATTAGAAGAATTAATAGAAGTTGTACGAAAAATTAGACAAAATGAAAATTTAACATTAGCTGATGATACTAGTATTGATAATGATATAACAACCATAATACCAACCGAACAACCTGAAATTATTTCAACAACAGCTTCTACAACAACGACAACAACATCAACAACAACTACAACTGAAAGTCCAAATTTTTCAGATTTGGAAAGTTCATTCGGTGGATTAGGAAATGTTCGTGAGGTTAAACAACCAGAAAAATTAAATGGTTTTTACTTTCTAGCCGATATTAATTCATTTTTAGAAGTCGGGGATGGTGATGAAAAGGTTGTTGTAAGATTTAATCCAAAAATTGGTAATCCAAGTAATTTTATACCAATTCCTGGGACAAGAACGTAATATATTGTATTATAATATAATATTTGAATATTAAATAAATTAAAATTAGTTGAAGTGAATGCTGGTGTGTGTAGTGTTGAACTTAAAATTGTAAATTTTTTTTTAAAATGTTTTTATATTTAATTTTTTATATTTTTGTAATAAAGGGTAATTCATGTAATTTATAAGGAAGTATTGGAAATATATATTTAAAATTTTGTATGTACATATGTTGTTTTTATATATAGCAATTTTGACAATGGAAGGATTTTGGAGGAGTAGAATCAAACTTACAGGTTTTTATTGAGGTGTCAATAACTACAAGTTCCATTTATAGAGATCTTCCATATTAAAGAAATATTTTAAATGGTACAAGAGAACATTTCAAAATCAAAAGAACTGGAACTAAAAACAAAAAAATTCCAAATCTAAATTATTTTAAGATTTTCTTAACCCCCTGCTTTAAATTGTCAATTTTATTATTATATATACTTATATATATATTTTAGAAATTATAAAAACTTACATAACAATTTTTCGCATCATTTTGACAATACACAAAAATTTGGTTCATATCAATTTAATTCATACCATAAAAACCACAATATTGAATGTTTCTTTGGCATGCGCATTCTCGAATGCTACAGAATCATAAAAATTAAAAAAAAAAAAAAGAAAAACAATAAAATAAAAAGATTTTTTGTGCAAAATTTATTTTTTTATTAAAAAATTTTCTTCTCAAGGTATAAAAATTAGAAAAAAAAAGAATAGTATAAAATTTTTGATAATAACAAGTAAAATTATTAAAAATTTATAAATATAATTTTTTTAGGAATTTAAAATTAATTAAATAATTTCAATTTAAAATGGTTTATATAGTAAATAAAAAAATTTTAAATATTAAAAAAATGATAAAATAATAAATACGTTAAATTTTTCTTTAGTTAAATATTCGAAGAAGTCAAAAGTTTATTTTTTGTATGTTTAAAATTAAGATAAAAAAAAAACCTCCTAAATATATGCAATATAAATGAAAATATTTGTTAAATTAAATAATAAAATTAAAATTGGAAAGTAAAAAAGCCAAATAAAAAAAAATAAAAATATCTACAATAAAAATAAAAGCAAAAAAAAAAAACATATATTTTTTTTATCATTTTATGATGCTGTGAATTGATTGTCAGGATACGTATTGTACAACCTATAATAAGAACATAGATAAATCTTTCGGTTTTTCTTCCCAAAAAAATCATTTTTAGTTTTCTTAAACAATCTTTTAAAATTTCTTCTTTATTTTAATTTCCAATTGTGTGTTTCTTTTTTTAATTTAATATAAAAATTCAATTAAAAATAATAATTGAAAAAATTTTGACGCTTCTTAGAAATTAACCCCAAAAAAAAAAAAAAAATAAATTTTCAACATAAAGAGATGAGGTGAGATGAGTTTTAAGATAAATTCAACGTGTATTTTAAGTTTTTAATGCTCAATATTATAATATTAAAAATTTGTTATAATGACTTCTTATTTAATATATAGTTTATTATTATAATGTAATAAATTATTAGTAATAATGATTATTAGGAAAAAAAAATAATTAAAACCAAATATAAATACCAGATATTAAAAAAAAAAGAAATTTATTAATGTAATCAAAATAAGTTTGAGAAAATAAAAAACTTAACTCATAAAATAATATGCAAACTAGAACAGCACTTAATACAGCACCAACATCATCTTCTTCAACTTCTAAGGTAAGTCGAAATGTGTACTTTTTTGTAATAAATCAAATTTATATCTTTTATATTTTCTTATAATTTATTCATCAGAGATATTGCCATGTATTAGATAATGTTTTTTTTTTTTGTTTTTGCATAAATATTATGTCCTTAAAGTCATTTTTTTTTTTTTTTTTTGCTAATTATATAAATACATGTATATATATATAAAATATAGTACATAAATGTTGATGATAACAACATAGAATTATATATGTATTTTTTTACAATATACAGTTATGTGCAAAACAATAAGTAGGAATCTAATATTAACTACAATTATATATGCAAAATTATAATTTTTATATATATATAATATAAATAAAAAAATATAATAAATAAAAATATTAATATCTAAAAATTTAATAATAAATAGTATTGGAAGTAAAATGGAATTGTTATAATTTATATTCAATGATATTACAAAATATCCATCCTAGATATATGCAATTAATTTACAGCCAAAAAGTATGCAATTTTAAATATAAGTTTAAAAAATATAAAAATATTGAAAGGGCCACGATGGCGTAGTGGATAAGGTGTATGGGGTATAAAAAAAAAGGATTATCAATAGTATAATATAATAAATAGTATTGGCATAATCTAATAATAGTATCCAAACCAATCAAGGCCTCAAGGATTTTAAAATGCCTGAAAACCGTTGGTTAATATTATAATATTACATTTTCCTTCTTACAAGTCTTTATTATAATACCTTTTACTGTTATTCCAAAAAAATTTAGCTAAGGTTTCCGAGCCCTAATAATTTTAGGAATATTTAAAAAAACATATTTTTAGGATCAAAATATTGATGAATTGGAAAAGGATACATATAAAGGGTATTATTGTTTTGCATTAAACTGTATATTGTACAATAAAATTGTACTGAGATATATATATATATATCTAAAAGTATATTTTATATTACTTGCATATTATATTGATAATTTATTATCATTGTATTAAAAATAAAAACAAAAAAACAAAAAAACAAGAAAAAAATTATTAATTCCAAGATGATAAGTTTTTAAAAAATTTTTTTTTGTTTGCTTTAAAGACAAATACTAGTACTAGATTTTATTAAGACAAGAGGTAAAAAGTGTTGGGCACATAAATTAAATTCATTCAGCTTATATAGTTTTTTGTTTTGTTTTTTCATTATTATACTAAAAAAAGGGACATGTTTAAATATATATGTATATAAATATGACCTATATATTAATGTGTTCAAAATATGTTTTTTTTTTGTTAATACATATACATATATTTAAAGTATAGAACAATGTTGTGTTGTTGTTCTTTTTTTTTTTGGTATTAGCTTTACTTTAATATTTTATATTAATTGGCGATGAAAAATATGTTCAGAGAAATATCTATAGATCTTAAGTATAAAAAATTGGTTATCAATATGAGCAATAGTACTCTTATTATCTATTTTCCTTGTGTTGTCCTAAATTATTATTTTTTTGTTGTTGTTAAATATGCTTATCACAAAACCGGAGTATCTTATATATTTATTGGTTTAATTTATAAAAAAATATAGGATAATACTAAGGTATATATATATTAATCATTCGAGTTAAATTAATAGACTTTGAGGTAACTCTTGTATAACGTATTGCTTCCCAATTAAAAATCCGGAATATAGAAATCGTATTGTTAAAATTTTAGATGGGAACAAAGTTAGGTTAGATTTAGTATTAGTGTGTTTTTAAATTGTATATATCTCATAAATCTATACTTTTCATTCAAAATCCCAAAAGAATGAGCAGCTCTGTTTTTCATAAGCAATTATTTACAGAGGTTTATAATTATATTCTATATAATCGAATGTATTATATTAGAAAAATTATTAATACCTCTTACTAAAGTTAAATTTCTTCTCAACTCTTAGATTTTAGAAAATAGGTTAAATTGAGCCCAAAGTAGAAACTAACTTTAATCCTCTCAAGGGAAATCAAATATTTCACTCATCTTTGTAAAAGATATCTAAGAAAATTATGTAACATATAGTTATTTTTAGAATTAAGTCTTAAGCTTCTGGTTTCAAATATAATGCTTCAATAAAATCCTTTCGATATTATATGCAAAGTCATTTATAACGAGCTACCCCATAATTTTATATTTATTACATATACATTATGTTATTAATTCATTGATCAAAAATGATTTTTTAAACTGTAGGTTGTCGAATTAAATGGTTATGTTATAATATTAGTACAAGGTCAAGATGGTAAAATTAAATTATATGGTTCACCGGCTGAAAAAGATAATCTTGAAGTTGCTGATGAAATATTGGACGTAAATGAAAAAAAATTAGAAGATTTACCAAGAGCTGAAGTTATACGTCATATTCATGAGGTACAAATAAAAAAAAAAAAAATTATAATAAAAATTAAACAAATAAATTTTAATGTTTTATTTTTTAGTGCATTCAAACTTGTATGATAAAATTACGAGTTAAAAGAAGAAGTGACTCAAAATTGGGTTAGTATATATTTAAATCAGTATATATATTTAATAATTTATTTAATTCTTTATTTTATGAATATTAAAAACAGCTGGAGAACTTGGCAGTGTTGTTCAAGATGCTTTCGTTATTGCAGTTGAACAGCAAGCACGTGAAAGATTACAACGATTATCTGCATTAAAACGTGTAACACCCGTTGATATGACTTTACTTTCTATTAAAGTATGTTTTTAAACGAAATTTGAAAAAAAAAAATGATTGAATAATAATTATTATTGTTTTTTTTTAGTTGAATCAACAAAGTTCTGGTGAAAGTGGTTCAAAAGCATCAAATGATTACAGTTTTTTAAAAGATGTTTCACCAATTTATATGGCATCATTTGAACGTACACCAAATTCAACTGCAGCTATAGCGCCTACTGTATCATTAGCAGCAACAACATTACCATCAGTAACACTTCCAATTGAAAAAGTTAATAAAATACCAGAACTACAGTCATCATCACAACTACCCCAAACGAATACTGATTTGTCAACGACGTCAACATCTGTATTAGTGCAAAATGATCTAAATGATAATAATAATCAAACTACGAATAGAAATTCTAAAACGGAAATAATTTCAACTTTACCAAAATCAACATTAAATTCACAAATAAATTTACAACAAACTCAACCAAATAATATTCAAACGTCTTCATTAACTAGAAAAAATTCAAGTAATTTTCAACAACAACCAACACCAATCAATAGTTTACAAAGATCTACTTCAATACCACATCAACAACTACAAAAACATGATATCGAAAATGTTGCAACAAATTTACAAAATAATTTTAAAGATGAAACAACAACGATTCGATCATGCAATAGTAGTACAAAAAGTTCATTAAAACGTCAAGAATCTATTCCAATTGATGTCACGTTAACAGATTCATCAAATTTAACACAACAAAAAAGTTTTAAAAGATCAAATAGCGGTGATCCAAATGGTATACAAAAAAAACCTTTACAAGCTCAACCACAACCACATTCTATTACAAATGTATCAATGCAACAGCAACCACAACAACATCAAAGTAATAAAGTTTCTGTAGGTAATAAAGATTATAGCACATTAGTTTACAATTCAACGGCTATATTGCACAATTTAAATAATATTCGCTTGAGTAATGGTAGTAGTAACAACGGTAAAACTGAAAAATGTTATAATTGTATGCAAAATAATATTTATAACAATTTAACGGGTACAAACATAGATTATCAATCTGATAAAAATATTAATTTAGATTGTAGTTGCGATTTATTGGTAAATAATCGACAGTCATCAGGGAATTTAGAGGTTAGCTTATGCTTACTTATCTATACTTTGTATAATTTTATTTTAAAATTTTTTTTTATTCTTATTAAATTTAGGGTAATATGGATGGTAAAATGATAATAGATCATCAAAGTGTAGTTCCAAAATATCAAGCTTATCAAAGGTAAATATATTCTTCTCTCCACCATAAAAAACTAATTCTATTAAGTATTAACATCTTATTAAATTTTTTACCAATTTAGATTAAAAATGGATTCTGGTTCTAATATAGGCCTACCAGACGACGGTATGTTTGCAATTGAAAACGGTAATTTTGCTTTACTTTTGAATTAGCATTTTTGAATAATGTAATTTTTTTATGTCGTTTTAGGGTTCGCTAAGCTTACTGCAGCTGCTGAAATTTTAAAAAGTCAGTTGAATAAACGGAGGCTAATTGTTCTATCTGAAAAAATTTTAACAACTTTAAGTTTATTGTCAGAACCTTCTATATCAGAAGCTTTTCATGTTAGGAAAATCATATCCGATATACTTAGTCAACCAATAAATGGTCATCCAGTAACAATAAAATCTCAAATATTATCGAAAGATGTAACCGAACAATTGAGCCAATGCAATTCAATGCACGCCATTGAATTAGCGAATTTATTAACAAGTCATGAAATGGAGGGTTTATTTTTGGCTCATGATAAAATTGCCGAAACTGCAAATTTAATTATATGTGAAATCGATTTAGAAAAACAACAACAACAACAACAACATCAACAACAACAATTAAAACTGCAACAGCAACAGCAACAACAACAACACCAACAATTAGTTTTTAATAAAAATTTAAAAGATGCTTTAAATAAACAACAAAATCAAAATTATCCCCAAGTTCATTCAATTCAACCAAATTCGATACCTAAACCATGTGTAGTTAATAATAATGCACAAATGAGTATGCAACAACAGCAACCACAACAATCTGAACAACAAATATGTCAAACGGGAATACATGAATCAAACAGACCAATATCTGGTGATGCATCACAAGGTTTAATACGTTTAATTCATATTGAGAAATCATCAGAACCATTGGGAGCAACAGTACGAAATGAAGGTGACGCAGTTGTTATTGCACGTATTGTTCGAGGTGGAGTGGCTGAAAAATCTGGACTTTTGCATGAAGGTGATGAAATATTAGAAGTTAATAACATTAAAATGCGTCGTAAAACTGTCAATGAAGTTTGTAATTTGCTTGGTGCTATGACGGGAACATTAACATTTTTAATTATACCAGCGAGTGCAACAATAAAAATTGCTGGACGAGAATCAACAATTTTACATGTTCGTGCACATTTTGATTATGATCCAGCTGATGATTTATATATACCATGTCGTGAATTGGGTCTTAGCTTTCAAAAAGGTGATGTATTACATGTAATATCTCGGGACGATCCAAATTGGTGGCAAGCATACCGTGAAGGTGAAGAAGATCAAAATTTAGCTGGTCTAATACCCAGTCAATCTTTTCAACATCAACGTGAAACAATGAAATTAGCTATAGCTGAAGAAGCAGCATTAGCACGTTCAAAAGCCAAAGACAATAATAAAGGTAGTGGAATGTTATGTGCTAGAAAAGGCAAGAAACGTAGACGGAAAGGTGAAAGTGGGTAAGTGCAAAAGAAATTCAGAGTAAATCAAAATCTAATTCATACCTTTTAATTGAAATATAAAATAAAATTTTGTTTTCCCCAGTCATTCGTTTAGATCTGTTGGCGCATCCGATGAATCAGATGAAGAAGAAATTCTTACTTATGAAGAAGTTGCTCTTTATTATCCTAATAGTTTACAAAAACGTCCGATTGTTTTAATAGGTCCACCGAATATAGGACGACATGAGTTGCGACAACGATTAATGTCAGATTCAGAACGTTTTGCAGCTGCAATTCCACGTAATATTTTTCATTTAATTACTTGAAACAAAAAGTATATTTATGTAATATAATTTATATATATATATAGACACGTCCAGAATGCGTAGGGATGGTGAAGTTCCTGGACAAGATTATCATTTTATTACAAAAGAACAATTCGAAGCTGATATTTTGGCTCGACGTTTTGTTGAACATGGAGAATATGAAAAAGCATATTATGGTATATCTATTTTTTTAACTTTTATAATTAAAATAAAAAAAACTTTTTATTTTTAATATATTAGGTACATCATTAGAAGCAATACGTAAAGTAATCACTGATGGTAAAATTTGTGTTTTAAATCTTCATCCACAAAGTTTAAAATTACTTAGAGCATCCGATATTAAACCGTATGTAGTATTTGTTGCACCACCAAGTTTAGATAAATTACGTCAAAGGACACTTGGTATGGGTGATTCAGGAAAGGTATGAGGAACTTGTTTTTTTTTTACTTTTAAATAAAAATTATATTAAATTCGAAAAAATAAAATTAATTGAAAATTTTTGTATATGTAGGAAGAGAATTTAAAAGATATAATTGCAACAGCACGTGATATGGAAGCTCGTTGGGGCCATTTATTCGATATGATTATAATAAATAATGATACTGAAAAAGCTTATCATCAATTATTGGCCGAAATAAATTCATTAGAACGTGAACCACAATGGGTTCCATCTATTTGGTTAATCAACGAAAGAGCTGATTTATAACTTATAATAATAATATTAATCATAATAATAAAAATATGTTTTAAAAATATTATAATTAATATTATAAAGTATAACGATGTATATTTTAATAAAAAAATATATAAAAATATGAAATTAATAATAAATTTAAAAAAAAAAAATTACAAAGGCATAAAATAAAGTATAAATAAAACAAAAAAAAAAAAAAAAAACAAGAAAAACAACAATGACGTAGGTAGTTGAAAATGACTTTTAGCAATAATTTATTTCTAGAAAAATGGAATTTAAAAATAAATTAAATGAATAAAAAAAAATAATAAATGAAAATACTGTTATAATGATTTAGTTTTAATCAAGAATAAATTAAAAAAAAAACAACCATATTAAAAATTAAAAGAAACAAAAAAAAAAAAATAAAATCAAATAAAGAAAATAATTCAGAAAAATCTCGTTAATGTCGTGTTTTAAGTTTAAACTAACATAGATTCAAGGTCTAAAAAATTCATTAGTTAGAGCTCTAAATAAGTCGTTACCTGATAACCTATCATTTTTTCGATATTTTATTCTTAAAGAGGAAAAAACCTTCAAAGGCACATGGAATTTTAAGCCCACTAGTACTCGAGATTGCTACTCACATTAAAAAAACCTCCCTCTTTAGGCTCTAATGGGATAAGCTTCTATTGAAATTTTCTCAGTATAATGATTGAAGTGTTACGATAGGACCTAAATGTCCATTAAAAATTGAATCTGAAACCCATAATCTTTGGGAAACAAATAAATATTTAACTTTAACTCTTTTAGTTTTGGGTGCTACTGTCGGTAAATGTTGGCCACTTTTTGTGTTTTAATTTTTAATTGAAGTATATGTATGTAGTTTTAGGTTGCTTTTGTTTAAATTATTTGATTATTTTTAGAACAACTAACAGTTTTCCAAGAATGTTGTTTGTTCAACAAGAATGTAAGTATTAGAATACTGTTGAGTTGTCGGATAATCATATGGTAATCTATAGAATGTGAGAGTAAAAAATTTATTTTGCTAGATGTAAGACTATTGAAACCATTAATATAAGCTAAATATAGAATAGGACCAAGAACTGTACCTTGGGGAAGTTCACCTTCAAGCTTTGCTTCTTCGATAATAAATTCCTTTATTTTGGTTTTGAATTTACGAAAATTTAAATAGGTACTAAATTGATTAGCTCCAACTCCTCAATCTCAATATTATGAAGATTGTATTTAGTAGTATATCATGATTTACTGTATCAAAAGGTTTTTTTAAGTCTAAAAGAATAGCGATTGCGTAACTATTTTGGACTAAAACTGCGTTTATGAAGTTCACAACTTCGAGTACTGCTGATTCAGAACTACTTCCATTTAAAAACCGAATTGGTAGTCATCAATTAGCTTTGAATTACTAAAAAACGTAATTAAACGACGTTTAGTAACTTTTTAAATAATTTTTGATTGACACTTTGTTGAAGATATTGTCGGTCTATAATTATTACAGTTCGTTTTTTCTCCTGATTTAAAAATTGGAAAAATACCATCAGGTCCAGCAGATAATTAGTTTTAAAAGAGTTTATGATATATTTTACTACATTATTGTCTGTTGGAATAAAATAAATTGATTTAGGATTTATTCAATGCTGTGTACTTACTTCAGTAATTGTTTGGTTAATAAAGTTTTTATTTAAGTGATAACAAATGACTATTAAGATTAGTTGCAGCTTTTAACTCAAATTTAGAGATTTCACCGTTATTTTTTGCTAAGTAAATTGTCAAATTGTTTTTTGAATGTTTTGATTTAAATAAATAAATAAATAAATAAAATTATCAAATATACTAAATTGAATTATATTTATTTTTTTTTGAGGAAAAACCTTTAAAAGGCACCTGGTAACCTAATCCCCCAGGTAATGTGAGATTTTTACTACACTAAAATAACCTCTCCCCGTAGCCACCAAAATAATGGGATAAGCACCCTAGTTGCTTGCGCAGTATTATGCCTGAAAAGTTACTACAAGTCATAAATATAAATGACTTTTAAGGCTAGAATGGGCAACCCAAGAGGTATAAGTTGACTTCCTTCTTGAATTTTTGCGGTTCAAATGAATTGGGAAACACATATGGGGGAAATGTGTTCCAAAATTTGGAGGTGCGACTCAGAAAAGAGTTCCTAAATTTCAGAGTTCTTTTCCTGAAAAGCTCAACTGTATATGGATGTGATTGAGCTGCTAACTTATTACACTATATAAAATAACTATTTAAACTATATAAAATTAAACTTATATTTAAAATTTGAAAATTTATTTAAATATTAATCTAATATTAATAGTATGCATTATATCATGATTATATAAAAATCTATTATAAAATATCGTTAAATAAATTATGAAAAATTATATTCGAAAATTATGTACAAAAAAGCATTAATGTAATTTAAAAGCTTTTCTATATAGATATATTTTATTCAAAGTTTAAAAATATGTCAAAATTTTAGTCAAACATGAAATGAAACAAATATATCAATATAGTATACCAATATGATTATAAGGTTTTGAGTTTTACTGCATTAAATATTAAAATGAAGAGAAAAAAAAAAATAAAAACTATAGAATTAATTAATACTAAAAAAAAAACTAATCAAATATAATTCCATTACTTCATTTTCCAAGTATACTGAATTTTAAATAGAAATTTATCAATTTATCTTGAATGAAAACGAAACTTTCAGTTGAAACAAAAAAATACTATACTAAATATTTAATATTAATTTATATTAAATACATACATACATTACATACATATAGTTTATACAATTACTTGATATGCATGTAAGGATATAAAAATAATGTCATCCTTAATATGTTATCAATGAGATTTAAATTTATGTTAATATATGATTTGTATATGTATGAAAATATAAATTAGGGAGGGAAAAACATATTTTGAAGGAGAAGAGGGCGATAATGAAAGTCAAATTATAGTGTTTAATAATACAAATTCTATAATACATCTTGTTTTTTTTTATTTTTGTTTTTCTTTGACCTATAGTTTCTAAATTGGTTTTTTATTAAGAAACTATATATTATTAAGTATTAGGTATATGAAATTACTTAGTATTAAAATAAAAACTTGAATTAGTAAAATAAATGTAATGTTTGTTTCTTATTATTTTTTAATTTCAGTACATACAACATTATAAACATGTTACAATTATACACTTTTTTTTTTTGTGTCCTATTCCTTGTAACCATTAATTTAATCACCACGTTACAAGGGGCTTGCGCATGTAAAAAAAGTTTTCTATTTTGTTTTTTGTTTTTTTTTTTTTTTGTTTTTGTTTTTATGATACCTGCATGAGATTATGTTGCAAAGTTGTATTATGAATTACGAAAAAAACAATACAGTTTATAATACTATTTTTAAATTTATATAGGAATTTATTTTTAATATTGGGAAGGGAAGTTGATGAGCTTAGATTTTAATTTAAATTTTATTTAATGGTGTTTTTGTTGTTGTTATAATTGATGATAGTATAAAATATAGTAATGAAATTGAAATTTGAAAGTATTGAGTGTGTTGATTAAAAAATTAAACGTTTTGAGAATA
This sequence comes from Dolichopus griseipennis, assembly GCA_963082915.1. Classification (NCBI taxonomy): domain Eukaryota; kingdom Metazoa; phylum Arthropoda; class Insecta; order Diptera; family Dolichopodidae; genus Dolichopus; species Dolichopus griseipennis. Next base: position 84,543,860 of record OY720445.1, on the reverse strand, counting down.
TTTAAGTTAGTTGTTTATAAAAAACGAGGAAGATTATAGTTGCCCTTGTCAACTTTTAGATACCCGTGCATACCCACTATGGTGTATAAAATAAACCGTAATTTACTTCTCTTATACATTTAACTCATTACCCCATAATTTTGACGTAAAAAAAAAAAAAAAAATTAACAAAAAAAAAAAAAAAGTCACAAAACAAAAAACAAAATTTTCATTCATTGTCCCATAACTTTAGCTTAAAAAAAAAAAAAAAAAATTAACAAAAAAAAAAAAAAAAATCACAAAAAAAAAAAAAAAAGTTTTCATTCATTGTCCCATAACTTAAGCTTAAAAAAAAAAAAAAAAAAAATAAAAAAAAAAAAAAACAACAAAGAAAAAAAAAACAAAAAAAAAAAATTGGCCCACCCTAAAAGTCCGATGGTCCGAGTGATGTCCAACTTTGCCAAGTAACTTGCCCTATTAATTTACCTGCCCAATTTTAATTTTAACCTTGTAGCTTTATTAGATTCACAGTTATTGAATCGAAAACTTTGTATGGCAGCCCTCCGAAAATGGGGCCCTAACATTTTGAAACTTCATATAAGTGCTCGATTCATTATATAACTAAACGTGTGTAGTTTTCAGCCTCGTAGTATAATTAGTTTTGAAGAAATTCATATTGGTGCAAAGAAGTTGTATGGCAGCCCCCCATAAATGGGGCCCTAACATTTTGAAACTTCATATAAGTGCTCGATTCATTATATAACTAACCGTGTGTAATTTTCATCCGCGTAGTATAATTAGTTTTGAAGAAATTCATATTGGTGCAAGGAAGTTGTATGGCAGCCCCCCGAAAATGGGGCCCTAACATTTTGAAACTTCATATAAGTGCCGGAGTCAATATAAAACTAACCGTGTGTAATTTTCATCCCCGTAGTATAAATAGTTTTGAAGAAATTCATATTGGTGCAAAAAAGTTGTATGGCAGCTCCCCGAAGCCTTGGTCCGATTTTAACCAAAAACAATAGGGAACCTAGAAATTGTCTAAAAATGACTTTGTGTGAATTTCAAGACTCTAGCCCTTTTAGTTTTTGAGTTATCGTGATGACACACGGACGGACGGACGGACAGACACACATAGCTAGATCGACTAATTTTTCGATTCTGAGCCGATACGTACCCTTGACACTATATCTAGCTCGTCTAGATCGATGCGTTACAAACGGAGGAGCAAATCTAATATACCCGATGTTCATATATATATGCACGGGTATAATTAAACGTTTAATTTATATAAAGAATTCATTGCATAAAACTGAGCTTTAATTCTTATATGACTCTATTAAAGAAAAACTGAGTTCAAGCTTAGGTTAAAATAATGAGGTTTAAAGATTTTAGATATAAGTCCAAACTCGGTTTTATACTTTCGACCGATAGCTTATAGTTAAAAAAGAAAGATGATTGAATACATAGGAAGAGAATTTAAAACAAAATAGTTTTAAATAATAAACTTAAAAAATTAATAACCCAAAACCCATTACGATTAACATTAATTTCAAAATCAATTGTTTACGGATTAATTATGAAATTAATGATTTTAAAATCAATAGTTTTTCGATATCTTAAATAAATTGATTATTTTAGTAAGTGGAATAATAAATAACTATATGTATATATATTAAATTTCTTACTATATATATATTAAATAATGTTAGACTAAATTTTATTTATGTAAAACTTAATTAAATTAGAAATTTTCATAATCAAATCTAAAACTTAATTATTATTAAGATTAACGCAATTTTTTAACATTTTATATAGAGTATATTATTCTATTAATTTATATAGTCTCGGGTTTAAGCCCTGGTCTGATCATATTTAATAAAAAAAATATAGTGTATATTACTATAATTTGATAATAAGTCCAAAAGTCAAATCGGCAAAGGATTAATGTTATTAGGCAATATTTACTATTGTCTGGTAATACAATATAATTAATTATATAATTAAAATAATATAATTAATTAAGACTATATATTTAATAATCTGTATTGTAATACAGTTATATCTCAATTTTACATAATTTTGAATTTTTCTTAATGTTCAATAGCTTTGACAACATGTTGTCATCTCAATCTCTATACTGAATATTAAAGTATTAAATCAGTAATTCTTAGACTCAAAAATTTATTTTCGACCTTTCATTTGGTAGAAATTAGTAAAATTCCTTAGCAATAAATTTCTTAGCAATAAATCTGAGATTAAGACTCTCATTTTGAGATTAAGATACAACATTTGACACTAGTTTTTCGACATGAACAAAATTCGAACCCAAAATTTCGCAGTTCTTTATATACTACACATACTGGAATTTTTTTCAAATACTTGATTATGTTCTCCTTGGATTTCAAGTTCTAAAAAAAAAATTTAAATTTTCTAATTAATTGATACTCTACAAATTAATTTGAAATCGTTTAAAAAAATTCATAATTTTTCTACTGCTTTATTGAATTGTGTCAACTACTCCTAATTTTTATTTTTTTTTTCAATTTAAGCTTTAAAATGCTTTTTTTATTTTCTTATTTTTTTGACGTATCCAAAATTCTATATAATGTATATTATAAATCTATATACACGAGGTAATAATAATTCTATACATTTATAACATTAAAACAAAATAAAAAAAAAAAAAAAAAAAGAGGGGTGGGCGGGAAAATAACAAAGTTTTTGACAGATCGAATCTAAGCTTTTTTTGTTTTTTTTCAAATTTAGTTTGATAATTTTAATATACAATTTTTTTGTTGTTGTTTTTATATCATTATACATTTGGGTTTTTTTTTTTGTTTTTTTTTGTTTTTTGCGCGGGTTTACGTCCTACAGTTGCGCAGGACAACTTTTTTTTTTATGATATCTTTTACTGCTTTATATACTTTGTAAGCTTTTTTGGATTTTTTTTTTCCTAGTATATGTCAATATAGTCGAAACTTTTACTGAAAAAAAATTATATATTAGCAAAAAAAAAGTTATAAAAAAAAATTTTTATTAAAAAAAATATAAAAAAATTATTTTATACATTGTAAAAAATTTAACAAATTTCAAATTTAATATATTTAAATAATAAAATTTATATATTTTCTGTTATTTAGTGAATATATTTTAGTAAAAAAAAAAAAATTTAATAAAATATTCTCGTACTGTAAATAATTTTAAAAGAAAAAAAAAAAAAAAAAAATAACAAGAAAAAAAAAAGAAAATTTTTATTAAGTTAGAAGTAAAAGAAGAAAAGTATTAAAAATTTTCATCGATATATATATATATATGTATAGGAAAAAGAAAAAAAATATATAAGGTTCAGTTTTATTTTTCCCCGTTTAAGTTTTCTTTCACAAAAAATAAAAAATAGAAAATTCAATTCAATGAAGGAAAATTTTAGTTTTAATGTGAATTTAATTTAATTGTGATTTTATTTCAATAATTTTTACGTGAAACATTTTTTTTGTGAACATTTTTCCTGTAAAAAGTTTTCATTTTTTAAATTAAATTTTTTTCCATTTTTTTTTTTCCTTGTACATAAAATGTACAATTCTACACTTACTAAATGAAAAAAAAACTTTAATTAATTTTTTTTTTTTTTTGGTTATCTATATACCTATATATATTCAGTTTGTATATAATATAATAAGTATGTAATAAAATGAAATATGATTTTATTAAAAAGAACAAAATATTTAATTGAAAATATAATAAAAAATAGTTAAAATGAGATTTTTTTTTTTTTTTAAAATAAATCACAAATAAAATTAATAAAAAAAAAAAAAAAGAAGAAATTACATATAATATAAAAAAAAAAAAAAATATATAAAATAAAAATTCATAATTGCAATAATGAAAACGACGTTGGTGATTACTTGACGTACACGATATATATATGCCCATATATATATATATAAATATAGTATAGCAGTATAGCAAGGAAAAAATAAAAGAAAATTATAACAAAAACCAAAAAAAAAAAGGAGGAAAAAATAATATTATAATTTAATAAAATACAAAATTTAAAAATAAAACATATAATATATAATACATAAAAATAATACAAGAAAATAAAATAAATAAATAATAGTCAAAAAAATTTAATTAACAAAATACACAACAAAACTGAAAGTTAAAAAAATATTTAAAATAAAAAAAAAAAAAAATGGTTGAAAATCTTCAATAGCAGAAAAAATTTGTATGAGAAAAAAAAATTCGTTTTTTTTTCCTTTTTTTTTAAAATTTTTTTTTTTTTGATTCATACATACATACACACTTACACACGTCTCTTCGTAAAAACACACATCTAGGATAACAAAAAATTAAAATAAAAAAATATAAAATAAATTTAAAAAAGAAAAAATATAAAAAAAATAATTAATAAATAAAAAAAAATTTAATAAAATTAATGTCTACTTTTTTTTTTTTTTCTATAAAATCAAATTAACAAAAAAATTATAATTAATAATTAATAAAAATCTGTATTATAATTAATTAATAGTAAATAAAAATTTTTTTTTTTTTTGCAAAAAAAAAAATATATATTAAAAAATTATAACGAAGTGTATATAGAAAAGTATTAGATATCTTATATGACGGTAAGTTGATTTTGAATTTTTCCAATAAAATACAATTTATTACATTTTCACATTAAAAAAAAAGAACTAATTTAATTGTTTTTCATTTAATTATTGTGTATTTCATCCAAGATTTTCAACTTTTTTTTACAATTAAGCATTTGATTACCCTTTTGTACAAATGATAAAGTAACTAGGCATAAAAAAAGTGTATAAAACAGCTTATGAGATATTTGAATTACTATTTTAGTTTTGAATTTATAAATTTTAGTTTTTGAATTTTAAAATTAGTATCATATTATTATAATTTTACAAGCACTTTATTAATTGTTACAATATTTATATATGCTTATTATACTTATATATTTATATATATAAAATAAAAACTTAACATAACATAACCGCTAACTTAAATTAAATACCTAACCTAATTAAAAATTTTCAAAAAAAATATTCTATGGATAATATATATCATAACTTTGAAGATAATATATACTGTTCAACCACCAATATAGTTTTATTAATGTATATTTTTATTTAAGTCCAGTATGGACCGTTTATATTGTAGGGGGCTATATTCTACAGCATTACGGCTACATGGTTAGGTTACGGTGACAAAAAAAAATTTGTAATAAAATATCCTTAAAATTTTGTGAAAAATGATGAATTAATGATTATCTACTATATTGTAAGGGGGAGAGCTAATTTAATGTTTTTCTTCAAAAAAAAAACTTATTACTGTAAAATAATTAATTTCGATTTTCAAAAAAGTTCCCAACTATCTTGTTTTATATGAAATCTAAAGATTTAATACTATAAAATATAATTAAAATTGAAAAACAATCTCAAATAAATCCATATTTATTATTTTAAAAGATAATTGCATACTTTTAGGCAAATATTTTTAATAACTTATTTTTCATATATACTAGTTATCCTTTTTCTTTGGAAATGAATGAAAAAAAAAGGATTATTTATTAATATGTTTATTTTAATTGTAAAATTTTTAAATAAATATTTGATATTTCAAAATTGAAAAATTAACACACACAGTGTATATAAGTATATGAAATGATTTATTTTAGATTTATTTTGTCATATTTAGAACGCCAAGATAATAACGGTGTATATACAATGTATCTTAACATATATATATATTACTATATAGCCTCCTTTTTACATACTTTTATATACATATAGTTTTATGCATATATATTTATATGAATAAGAAGTTATATATACATATATGTAAAAAACGAGTGTATATATATATTTAGGTGTTTGTCCAAAATTATTTGGTATCCCTTTAAAAAATTATAAAGAAAACAAACACAAAAAAAAGAAGAAGAAAAATCAAATAGAATAAAAGAAATATTTAGGTCTTTAAACCTTAATGGGTAATTTTTATATGATTCAGCAATGTATTTTTGTTATATATTTTTTTTTTTTGGATTTTTTTCACTAAATATACATGTTTATATACATACATGTAATTTAAAATTAAAAATAAATAAAATTTTTAAAAAATCTTTTAACTCTAAAATTAAGTACTATGTGCAAATAATAAAAATGAAATAAATTTTTCAGATTTTATTATTAAATGATTAAGATAATTCTTGGAATAGAATGCAATTCAATTTCTTGTTTTTTTTTTTTAAATTATTTAGTCATCATTCAATAGCGCTGTTACAGTTATTATTAATAGTTCACACAATATTTATATATATATTAATATATATAATACCCATATATATGTATAAAAACTTTTGTAACATTATTTAAGTACATTTTAAGTGGGGTTATAGTTTTTTTTTAAAAGTTCATTTTATAGTTCATCTATATATATATATATATATATATATATATATATATATATATAAATATATATATATATATAATATATATATTTAAAGTTAGTGTTCTATTTAACGATATACTTTCACTGCTAATTACTGTTTTTTTTTCTTATATAAAATCTACAGATTTTTAATATTTAAAAAAAAAAGGAATTTTGAAATGAATTTAACGATTTAAGAGATTTATTTTGAATTTTTTTAAATCTTGAAGATTAAAATTAATTTAAAAATAAGAGTTTTCTTAATTATTCATATAAATTATCAAATAAATATTCGAATGGGTATATGAGATTTTTTTTTATTTTAATGATATTTATTCATTTATATATTATTCAATATTTTTAATTAAACAAATTTTTTGATATTTTATATATACTTAGTTGATTTTTAATTTTTTTAATAATTTATTTTTTTAGGTTAACAACATATTAAATTTAAGTTCTTTCGCAATTGGAACGAATAAATAACGTTACACTGCAATGGGTGGCCCAAAACAACAAGCGGCACCACCTGGTAGTGGGCCGACATCACTTTTTATACTTACAGAAACAAATATTATTAGAAGATATACAAAATTTATAATAGAATGGCCACCTTTTGAATATGCCGTATTGTTGACAATCATAGCAAATTGTGTCGTTTTAGCTTTAGAAGAACATCTTCCTGCTGGTGATAAAACAGTTTTAGCACAGAAGCTGGTATAATTATATATATAAATATCTTTTTTAATTTACAAATTTAATTTAATAGTATTAATTTTTGTATATTATATTGTTCAATTAAATATTTTTAATTTTTATAATATTATACATAAAAAAAAAAAAATATTTTAGGAAAAAACGGAAGTTTATTTTCTGGCGATATTCTGTGTGGAAGCGTCGCTAAAAATTTTAGCCTTAGGATTTGTCCTACATAAGCACTCTTATTTACGTAATATATGGAATATTATGGATTTTTTTGTTGTTGTGACGGGGTGAGTTTTTAAAAATTTATTTAATAATAATTTTGTATTAATTAATTTTAATTTATTTACAAAAAAAAAAGAAAAAAACCGAAATTTTAATTTTATATTAATTTCTTATTTTTTATATTAATTATATTAATTTTACAAAAAGGTTATTTATTTAATTTTTTTTTTTGCATTTATTTTAAATTTTATTTTCTTTTTTTTTTACTTTATTCACATTAATAATAAAAATTTATATTTTATTAAAAATATTAATTTTAAAGTTCAATGACAGTGTTTGCTGAGGCTAAAGTTGATGTTGATCTTCGAATGTTAAGATCATTTCGTGTTCTTAGACCACTTAAACTAGTTTCGAAAATTCCAAGTAAGACTGTCAAAATATTTCAAGTAAGACTGTCAGAAAATTGTAGGTTTCAAATATTTAAACTTAAAAAAAAAAAAAAAAAAAAAAAAATTGCTCAGAATTAAATATTTTGTATAGATAGATATTAGAGAAACGACAAATTAAATAATTTAAATTACTTATATACATTAATATGTTTAATTTTTTTTTTTTAAATTAATAGAATTTAAAAAAATGAGTCTATTTATTAAATTATAAATATTAATAGAATTTATTTATTAATATACTTTATATGTCTACTAGAAGTTAATTGCTAATCATATATATTAAATTAATTCAACTTTGAAACAAATGCTAGATGAGTTTCAATTTAACTTCCAATTCGGAACATTTATATACTTGAAAAAATTATATACCTTTTTTTGGTATTTTAAATTGTATGTAACAAATAGCGTGAAACATTTTGAAATTAAAAAGTAGTTTAATGCTCAAAATATATATACAAATATTCTTAATTAGAATATTTATTTAATATATAATTAACAAAAATGTTATAGAAAATTAGATATTAATATTAGTTTTACTATATTACATATTAATTTCTTTTGTAAATTTATATTTTCTTTTACATATAGATATTTACAAATATTTTATATTTTTAATTTTGTTTAGATATTATTTTTATAGTTTTTATTTTTATATACTATTTTATTTGATTAATATCTTTTGTTATATTAATTAATTAGTTCTTTATTTTTCTGGTGCGTATCAAGCTAAACTATAATTATTACTTAATTCGCTAATCCTATTTTACAGTTCTTAAGGTGTAAGAACCAATTTTTTATTAGAACTGCTGAAATAAAAACTACAAGTTGGCAAATTAATAAATAATTGTTGATTTATTTGGTTCGAACCAGAAAAATTAATATAAATAAATCATAATTAATATTATATATTTCATACATAATTTTAATTTTTTTAAATACCTAATTAGTTTTAATTTGTTTTATTTTTTATACTGAAAAGCTCATTTTTATTTTATAGTTAAAAAAATTCTAGAGTTTCATTATTAAATTAATTAATAGTTATTTATATAAATAGTTTCATACTTTTAATTTAAATAAATTTAATTTTATTTATACCTTATATACCTTTGTTTAGATTTTAATATTAAATAAATAAAAAATAATACCATACTACCAAATTT
>OY720445.1:84319718-84534701 GCA_963082915.1 Dolichopus griseipennis | reverse complement strand
CAGCAAGATCACCGAGCCCCAGACGGAAAAGTCATTATCAACATCACGATATTGGATTTTCGGATACAGTATCAAATGTTGTGGAAATGGTTAAAGAAGGTAGAGGAAGTTATCATCCTAGAGGATATAGTAGTGGACAGCACTATACTCGTGGTATGTCAAATTAACTTTTTAAATATTTCTTTTGTTCGTTTATTTTTTTTTTTGTTTTTGAAATTTATTTTGTTAGTTAAAATTATAAAATTACAAAAAAAAAAAAAAAAATTTAATATTGTTGAATAAATTTTTTAATATATTAATTTATTCATTTTTTTTTTCGAATTTTATTGCATTTTAACGCTACAATTGTTATATTTAAAAAAAAAAAAATATTAAAAACACATTAATTAAATATTTTTTTTTTATCATTAAAAAAAAATATATATATATATATTTATCATAAAAACATTATATACTGTGGAGCATGATTTTTTTAATAGCATTTTCAATATTTTAAAATTATAAAAAAAAAATTAAATCTTTTTTATACAAAACATTAACATTAAAAAAAAATCCTATTTCAAAATTATATAAAAAAATATGTGAACATTATTTAGATTGAAATCAAGTTCTTTTTTTTTTTATTTTTGTTGTAAAATTTGTTAAATTTTTCATTCCCACTCCCCCCGCCTGTAACTCTCTTATCATGTACAACAATTAAACAAAAAAAGGAAATAAAAAATTTGTCACTGTTTTTTTTTTCTCATATAGTTAAATTTTTGAATTTTCATGCTGTCAAATTTGGTAATAATTTGTTTTGGTTATTTTTTTTTTTATTTTACTTGGAAATTGAAAAAAAAAATCAAAAATTTCACCTTAAGCAGTTGAGGAAAAAACAAAATAAAAATTAAATTCATCATAAAATCGACGTTTCATTGATTCTATATAAATATTCTGTATGTCTGTTATACCTCTTAAAATATGTTGTTTATGTCAACCTGTAATTTTTTTAATATATATATATGTTATATTTATGTATGTTATGTATGTAACTTCTTAAATATATATACCATTTTATATTTGTTTTTGTTTTTCAAATTTTTTTTTTGTTATGTTTGTTAGGTTTTGTCACATCTTTTGTGATAATTATGCTATATGTTAACTATATATATATAGTTTTTCTATCTATATAAAATTCATAATATATTTATATACTTTAAAATATACAAAATACAAAATAAAATTCTTAAAAAACTTTTTATCAAAATACTAACTAGTTTCTAATAATTCATGCTATCTACTTATAAATTTACTCAAACAATAATTTAGCAGTTCTATAGTACCAATTCTATTAAAATTTTGTATTAGAAACCTCCCTCAGTTTTAACGTAAATTAAATGCAATCAACTTCAATAATTAACTTTAAAGACCTTATTTAATTTTAAGTTAAATTTTAACTTATATATATATATAACTGTGATAAGGACGATTTATCCTTGTTATTCGTATATTTGAGTTTGAGTCGTGTTTTTTTTTTTTTAATTTGTGCACAAAAATTGAAATTTTCGAAATCTTCTTTAAATTTAATGAGTAGAATTTTTTTGCATTGCATTTATTAATTGAAATTAAAGATTTAGAATCTCATTGAAAACTAATAATATTTCATTACAAAAAACATTCTTTAGACGGCTTTCATATACAAATTAATTTGTTTTTTTTTTTTTTTTAATAATAGTATAAATATATACAATTTCTTTGTTTTTTAGAATGAGTTGCTTGTTGCAAATTTTATACGATTTTATGCAATTCAGCTATTTTTTTTTTTTTCTTAATTTATTTTCAAATCATGAAAATTATTGGGTTAAAATCGAAAATTTATTAATATTTTATCATAAATTACATAATATATATAATATATGTAGCTTTTAATACATAAATAACACAAATTCAATTTTAAATTAAGATAATAATAAGTTCTCATAAATAAATAAATAAATCATTAATATAAAAAAAAAAATAAAGAGACTATACTATTAAACATTGAACAAAATTTACATACATTTTTTACACTAAATTTTTTTTAATTTAACACTTTTTCATTTATTTATATTTAATAATATTATTATTTAATTTAATAAATTACTATTTAATTATGTTATTGGAAGAGGTCCGGAACGAAACAAAATAAAAAGTTCCGAAACAGTATTTATTTCGGAATAAGAAAATCGAAGTCGCTGCGATTTATAATATTGTTCAGGAACTCTACCCGAATTAAATTTTTATTTGGAATTTTATCCACAAAAATCAAAAAATAAAGTTCCGATAAAAATTAAGTTCTTTACGGTTTTACAAAATTTTTGAAAAATCACTAAATAAAGATTATCCCTGTGTATTAGGACGTAGGAACCGTATCGATATAATACATACAGAAACTGGGACTAGGTTTTTCTAATGACATCAGTCAAACATAGTCGCTCTCCTAAGAAACGAGGAGTAGAACTTTATTTCAATTTTAAATTGGAATTGTACCGAAATTAACTTCTTGTTTCGTTCAGGACCCTTTGTTTTTAGTCATAATTAATTAAATGTTTTATTTTATTCAATTTTAACACAAGTTTTCTTTTTTTAAAATAATAAACATATTAACGTTGTAATAAGAACCCTTTTGTCGCTTTGGATTCCTTCAGTCATAAAAGTGAATATAAGAAGTTTATTAATAATAGAAGTTTGGTTTTTTTTATAAAATATCCTGATCATATTAAGTTAATATACGTCGAGAGTCACACACACACTCACACACACATGTTTATACACCAACACACCAACAGTCAGTCAATTAATTTATTAATAAATAAATAAAAACAATAATCAAAAAAAAAAAAATCGCGCACATTATTTATATTTTTTCTACAAAAATTTTCTTCACCGCATTTTAATATTTCTGAATATTTGTTTTTGTTATTTTTTTCTTAAATTTTGAGAAAAAAATTAGAGTTTTTTTTTTTTTTTTTTTATTGAAGAATCATTGTATTGTGTTGGTATTGCCTTTTATAAATATTGTTTAGGCTTTTATATAAAAAAAAAAAAAAAACAAAATGTTTGCTAAAATAAAACAAACAAAAAATGGTGATTTCACGTTTTTCATAAGTGGTTTCTCTCTTTCTTTTCTTTTTTTTTTTCTATGTTTTTTTTTTCTTATTTTCTTTTTTTTTTTTTTGATTTTATTTTTTCTTTTGCCTTAAATTTTTTGTTTTTTTGACAAAAAACTTTAGGTTCATGGTCAGCGTCAACAAGTCCAGCGAGATCACCATCACCAACACATTTTGCTGGCCACCTGCCAAGAAGTAAGCAAAATCAATATCAGCATTATCCCATCTATGGGACAACTAGCCTATATCGCAGATCTCGTTCGCCAAGTCCTACACGACTACAGGAGATGCATGATAATAATAAACTTAGAGCAAATAGAATGGGTACAAAAAAAACAAAAAAAACTATTAATTGGCTTTCTAATTATTAATGAAAAAAAAGAAAAAACAAAAGAAACAAAAAATAATTAAAAAAAAAAAAAGAAACAAAATCAAAAGAACAAAACAAAGAACTAATATATAAATATATTTAATATAATAATAATTATATATTTTATAATATATAATTAAAATAATCAAAATATAAATTAAAAAGATCTATATATATATACATATATCGAAAATATATATATATATCAGAATATGTATCTTTAAAGATATTTTTTACTTTATTATATAATATAAAGTTTTTGTGTTTTTCAAATTCTTAAAGAATTGCAAATATGCATAAAAATTCTAAATTTTAATTGCATATTTTTAGGATAACTCTTCAATGTATGTATGAATACATTCATTTAAGTTTGATTTTATACAATATATAAATCAATTAAATCTATTAACCTCTAAATATTCTTAAAATATTTATTAATATTTGTTTGGAAAAATAAATTATATTTTCCAATATATCTATTTATAGTATTTTCTTTGAATTTAATTAATTTATATTAATTTTTAATATTTTATTCAAAGAAATTGGACGATTTTTACCCAATTTTTTATTTACAACAAACTGTTATATGCAATTTTTTCATTAATAAATTTACAAAAATATTTATGTAAAGGAAAACTGATATTTTACAAAAAAAAAATTGTTTTATAAATATTAAATTTAAGATTCTTATAGATAATACATTATATTATATACATTTCAATTATTATATAAATAAAATTTTATATAATTTTCCCTTTCTCAATTTTCATAAAACTTTTATATTTTAGATATGTATTAAAAAGAACCATTTATAATAATTTCATTCACAGTTCGTTTATAATGTAAAAAAAAAACATATTAAATTAATTTTCAATTCATTTATTCCCTTTCCAATATCAAATTTTTCATACATTAATTTATATATATAAAATTAATATATATATATATATACAATTTTTATAAACATACATATTAATTGTATGTAAATAAATATAAAAAATAAATAATATGAAAATATAATAATTAAATAATATTTTATATAAAATTATATTACATTAAAATATATCATAACACAACAATGGTACGTTTGCTCGATACATCACATAATATTTTACATATATATAACTACATATACTTCCTTTTTGATGGCACTACTCAATATCAAAACAGTATTTAGGGATTTTTTAAGAACTGCAACACAGAAAAAAAAAAAAAAGAAAACATTTTAATGTTTTTATTTTTTTAGGGAATCTCTATATATAAGTATTCTACGCCTACTAACAAAATCAAAAAGTAATAAAATCTTTTTTTTTTTTTAATGTAGTTTTTCATTTTTAAAGCCTGAATTCATAGGAGTTAACAAAAAGCAACAATCAAAATTAAAAAAAAAAAAAAAAATTTCTAATCAATCAGAAAAAAAACCATTTCCGATTAGGAATCATTTATTTACCATTTCCAAAAAAAAAAAAAAAAAAACTTGTTTTCATTCTAACTCATGCAACGTGTTTTTTTTTTATTTGTTTTTCTATAACTATTTTAAAAACGCTTCTTTCTTCTGACAATTTTATATCAGAAAGTTATCGCTCGTATAATGCTCGTATATAATGCCTTCATTGTATACTCTTAAATTTTTTTCATATTTTAAATATTTTATAATTTATCGTAATAATTATTTATTTTTATTTTTTTCTTTTTATGAAAAAAAAAAAATACACAAAAAAAAAAAAAAAAAACACACAATTAAAAAAATTTTAGGTCATTACGTACAACATAGTTATCCAGCTCTAACGACAAGAAGAGGTGGCATTGGTCGTAGATTACCACCAACGCCATGTAAGCCTTCAACACTTCAGTTGAAACCATCAAATATCAATTTTCCAAAATTAAATGCAAGCCCAACGCACGTAAGTTTTTTTTTAAAAAATCATATTCATCTATACAAATTTCTATATATATATATATATATATATATCTATTAAAAAATTTTTTACCAAAGTTCATTTCTAAGATAATTTTTTTTTTTAAATATTTATTTATTATTTTAGACACACCGTTCAACACCGCATAGTGTTCATTCTCTAATGTACAATCGTGATGCAATACGATATCCGGTTGATACATATTTAAAAGAACGTGAACGTGATAGAGAACGTGATGCATTTAGAGATAGAATACGTGACTATGAATTATGTTGTGAATATCCAGAAGAAGAACATGATTGTTATGATATGGATTATGACCATGAAATCGATAGAGAAAGGTATATATATATGTTTTATAAACTATATAACTCTTTATTAATATTTATATTATATTTAAATATATACATAAAAACATTTACATACACTTTGACCCCAGATTTACACCTAATCGAATTATGTTTAAGTCTTAATTTATAACCTATATATTTTCTTTATTTTATTATTTTTTTTTTTTATCAGGGACGCATACTGGGCATAAACCGGGGGGTCATAGTGTAATATTAATTGAAATAAAAAAAAAAAAAAATTATATATAATTTTTTTTTTTTTTTTTTTAAATATAAATAAATTACAAATATATAATTTTTGTTTGATTTTAGACTGGAATATATAGCTCCTCTATCATTCGAACAAGCCGTCGCTATGGGTAGAACAGGTCGTGTATTACCATCACCTGTTTTAAATGGTTATAAACCAAAAGGTCCACATGTAAGACATTCAGATTCTGATGAAGAAGATTGGTGCTAGCAAAGAATTAGATTACGACGGGATAGAAGGGATAGTCAAATGTGGGTTTAGAAAATTTATTTAATCAAATTAATAGAAAATAAAAAAATAAAAACAAAAAAAAACAAAAAAAAAAAAAAAACATAAATAAAATAAATACAGAAACGGCATTTTGGTATTTACTAATAATCATATTTTAAATTTCTCTTTTTAAAAACCAAAAAAAAATATAAATAATTTAATTTAAAAATAAAAATAAAAGTAAAAACAAAAAAAAAAAACAAAAAACAAAAAAAGAAAAACTGTAATAAAATATAAAACGAAAATTAAAAATATGGCTATCGGTTATCCAGTGCCAATTTAGAAAAAAAAAAAAATTCTCTTTATAAAATTAAAAAACAAAAAAAAAAAAAAAACAAACAAAAACAAAACATAAAATTGGAATCAACATTAACAAAAAAAAAAAAATACAAAAAAAAATTCAAATTTTTTAATGTAAATATACAAAAAAAAAAAAAAAAAAAAACAAAATGATAATATTAATATATATGTATATATAAATATAATATATATGTATAGTAAAAAAAAAAAATGCATTATGTATATATCTTTAATTATAATTATTGTTATAAATAATATGTGCGTATATATTCATATATAAAATATAAACAAATACATATACACTTATATACTAATTTTATTTTAATATATTATTTATTTTATTTTATTCAAAAGTACTACACATATATATATATATTAAATTTTTAAAAATAATTCTAATTTAAAAATTTATATTTATTTAATTTCTTACTTGATTTTTTTTTTTTTTTTGAATTGGCTACATTTTTGTATACATTTTTATAAATAATTTAAAAAAAAAAAAATACAAAAAAAAATTCAATCAAATTTAAAAAAATATTAAGAAACAAGCAAACAACAAACATACCAAACGATCATTTTCATTATTTGTAATATATAAAATAACGCGTAATCTAAAATCAATCAATATACTAACTAATACCATATTACATATTACATTAATTAATATAAAATATTAAAATTACATACACGTAAATTTATGCAAAAGAATGGAAAAAAAAAAAAAAAATCATTATTCGGAATATAAAACTCGCAAAACTCTTAATAATAAAGTTAAAAAAAAAAAAAATAAATAAAAAAAAAACTATAGAAATGTCATTGAATACAAAACGAAATTAAAATTAAAATGCAAACAAAAATGTAGTAAAATTCAAATTATTATTTCCTATAAATAATTTTATTAATTTTAGAAATCAAAACAATATTTAATTTAATTAAAAAAAAAAAAAAACTAGGTACCTTTAATTTTTATTTGGTTAATCAAAATTTAAAACAAATTTTATTAATTTATTATTGTATATAAAATATTTTTTATACCCTTAAATACTATAAAAAACCTTCTTTTGATAGTGTGAGTGAGTTATAAATTTTTCAAAAATAAAAAAAAATATTTAATTTTACTTACATTTAAAAATAACTCCATTTTGAAGTCTAGTCCGGGCAATTTTAAATTTTTAAATGTTCAATTCTTTCAATTTCATTATTTCAAAAAAAAAAAAGCTTTCAAATAAACTAAGCTTTCTCAAACAATATAAGCTCTGCTCTTTTTTTTTGTTTTTGATCGCATCCAATGCATTCCAGGATTCCAGGTTTTTTCTCACTATAAGAAATATCTCAATTAAACCAAATTGACTTTCGCAACATTTAACTTATATAAACATCTACAAGGAACATTTTTATTATCAACATTGAATCTTATATTAAATTTTTCAAATAAAAAATAAGAATTATATAATTGATTTATATTTTAAAGTTGATAGTTAAAACCGAATTTTTAATTTTACTAATGCATACACAAAATTAAATTTTACTAATATTCTGTGTGAATAAATTAAAAAAAAATTGCTAAATAATAATTAGAAGAAAATATTTTATGACAATTGAAAAATATCTAGAATGATGTTTTTTTTTTTATGCATCAACTGTCAAATGTAAGCTTTACTTGGATATTCTTTCCAATTTTCTTTCCAATATTAATAATAATTTAATTATTTGAATTAAGTTAAAGAATTTTATTTTTAAAATATATAACTGAATTAAATTTTGCAAATATTATCTGAATTTAAATTTAGGTTTTTGCAGATTTCAAAATTAAAAAGAAAAATTCACCACCACAAATCCTATGATTATTTATTAAATGACAGTTGTGGTGTTAAAAAGCATAAAATCGTATTACAATATTATATTTCATATCATTTAACTACTACTTGATTCTTTTTAAAAATTATTTTATTCATATATTATTAAATGGTGGTAAAATATTTAAATTTTTAAAATTTATTCAACTAAAAGGGATTTTCTCGCGTTTTAACTAAAAAAAAAATTATTAAAATCAGCAAATTTTGATTTTGAAAAATATTCTTGAAAAATGTCAAATAAAATCTTTTCTTTGGTGAGTATTTTCGTTAAAATAATGAAATAATAATTAAAAATTATTGTAGATTCGATTGTTATCCTATTTTCTAAATTTACTTATTTTGAATTGAATTCAAAAAATTTCAACTTTAAACAGAAATTTTGGGAAAAAGAGGAGAAAGAACGTATATTATTTATTAGTTATTTTAAAACTATTTAAATATACAGAAATAGTATTCAAACTTAAACATAACTTAAACATTTAATATTATAGTATTTAAGGGTTGAAAAAAAGTACAATAATATATTTATTCCTTGTTTAAATTCTTTTAAGTCAATTTTTTTTTTTTTGTATCTCTGTTTTTTTTTTTCAAGTAACCGTTCTTACTTGAATCGTTCCTTATATATATACAGACATAATAAATAATAATATACTCTTATTCTTTTTTTTTCAACAATTCTCAATTTATAATTCTTCGATAATATTTAATTTTAAAAAAATTAAAAAAATATTTAAAAATTAAAGAAAAAAAAAAATCTAAACTACCGTCGACATAAAAAAAAATTACATTACATTCAATTGAAAAATGAATATATAAAAACCAAAAAAAAAAAAAAGACAAAAAAACCAAAAAATGTACTTTAAAAATTCAAATATTTAAAATATATTTAAAAAAAAAAAAAAAAAACAAAATAGAAAAATAAAATGAAATCGGAAATAGAAATAAATTAAAAAAAAATAGCTAATAAAATTTATTATATTTTAAAAATAAAAAAAAAAAAATCGTAGATAGTTTAATTGAAATGATAAAAAAAAATGAATTTTTATATTAAATAAATTAAATAAAATATAAGAAAAAAAAAAAAAAAAAAGAAATTTAGCGAATATATGTAAAATATATATGTATATTATAATAATTTATATAAAATATAATATAAACGTCGTATGTAGGGCTCACACAATAAAACAAAAAGAATTGTATAAAAAAAAAAAACCAAAAATAGTATCAAACTCGAATTATTTTATTTTATTTTTTTTTTATTTTATATATCTTTTCTCTATATACATACATACACACACATATATATAAATATATATATATACATTATTCTATATTATAATCTTCATTACATACTTAGTAAATTTATATATGCCTGTTATCTGTTATGTTAAGAATAATACAAAAAAAAAATATTAAATTTTTATATTAAATAAATATATATTTTACAAAATGTATATAATATTACATAAATATATATTAATTGTTGCAATAAAAAAAAAATCATTTATTAAATTTTAATTTATCTATATAAAAAAATAAAAAACTCTGTTACAAAACATTTTATTTTTTTCAAAATACAAAAAATTGTTTAATATTTTTCATAATACATATATAATATATATATATACATTCTAGTTACTAGCAAAAAAAAAAAAAAAAAAATTTATCCGTCATTAAATAAATCATATTATAATAATTATTTATATATAATATAAAATCTTAAATTAAAAAAAAACAAACAAACATATTTATATTAATAAAGTTATATGTTATTTATTGTACAAGTATATATATATATATATATATATACATATTTAAAAAATCATTTTTAGTCTCTCGCTTATATTTGGAACTCTGACAAAAATATTTAATTAAAATATTAAAACTCTTATTATATAATATATGACATATACATAATATATATATATATACATAGATCTTTACTTTCGAAATCGAATTTTCTTATATTATGTATTTCATCTGATTTCAAGATTTATAGTTTTTATGTATCCATAGTATATTTGTTATAACTGCTATATACAACATCTTTTACTGTTTATTAACAATATTCTTTATTTACTATATGCAAAGGACATTTTATTAAATACAGGATAAAGGATCATTATTTAATTATAATAAAAGTCAAGACACTTTAAATTAAAAAAATAAAAACTATATAAAAAAAATTAATATATTCAAAAAATATGAATAATGTCAGAAGTGCATTACCTTTTTCCAAGCTAATTAAAAAAAACATTAAAAATTTATGAAGACTTAAAGCGAGATTTTAAATGTAACATATGTATATACATATTTTGTTATAATATTTAATATAATATTTTATATATAGACATATATATATATATTATTTTTTATTTATTCTAAAAATGAAACAACAAACATAATACATACATCCTACTCTTGTATCTGGATTAAAAATAGTTAGGCTTATATACTATTTGCATCATTATTTGTGATAAAAAAAAACCAAAAAAAAAAAAAAAAAAAAACTAAATACGCTATACAGATAAATTTATATTTAAAATAAAACACTTCTTTTTTTTTTTTTTTTTTAAATTCAAATCAATTTTTGCGATATATTTTATCAATATTTAAATATTCAAATAAATTCTCATTACACGTATATATACATAAAAATTTTAACTTATATCGTATATATATATATAAAATATATATAAAAATAAAAATTCTATTTATACAATTAAATTCATATATATATATATAAATAATTATCAAAATTTAAATAATTGTTTTTTCAATCACTTTTCAAACATTTTCTTTTTGTCTTCTTAAAACTATACTACATATACAACCAAAATACATAGTATATATATACATAGTATTTAAAGTATGTATTACTATACATACATTAATAAGTATATAAAAAAAAAAAAAACGAAATAAAATAATAAGGACCAAAAAAAAAAAAAAAAACGAAAATTATTAATCTTTAATTTAAATGCTTAAATAATTTTATTTCCTTTTCAAGCATATATATATATATATATACATATATATATACATATTATTCTTATATAATAATACGTACACATACATACCTACACGTTCGAAAACGAATTAATCTATTCAATTTAGAATGAAGAACATTAATTTTTTAATTTAAAGAACATTAAAATTCTATTTAATAAATTTTAATTTTTTAAATATTCTGCTTGTTGACTGAAATCAGAGTATGAAGAATAACACTCAGACACCGATTTACAAATTTTTCATTAGCGTGTAGTTTTTTTTTTTTTTGTTATTTACTTTTACATTTAGTTTTTAACTCAATTTTTAACTTTTTTTTTTTCTATTACAATTTCTCACTTTAAGTCACTATTTTCAATTTAAAAAAAAAAAAAATTGTTCTTGGTAAATACTTACTTAAAAATTTTTTTTTTTCACTTAAATTTTGTTTCTTTATTTAATATAAAACATTCTTTTTTTTAACATATACAATAACTAACTTATTATATATATGTAGTTATTAACTTATTATAACTTAATTAAGTATATATAGTATATAACCTCACCTTATTTATGTATAAAAAAAAAATTAAGCTTAATAAATGAAAATTTACTAAAAATCGCCTTTACTCACAAAAGCGATTTTAAAAAACATTTCTATATAAATGAGATAATTATATAAATATATAAAATATATATTTAATTCAAATTTCAACTGTGATTAAATCGAAAGTTATACTAATTACTTCAAATAACAAATTTTCATTCTTTTATTTTAAAACTTTTAAAAATATTTTTTTTGGATTTCTTTTTGATAAAATCAATTTCCTTTTGTTAGGTAATGTTTTTTAGTATTAGCTTAAATATTTTTTATATGGCAGCTAAAATTATTTAGTTTTTAATTCCTTCCGTATTATTTAAATTTTTTCAATTATATATATATATATATTTTTTTTAATTAATTAATTAATAAAAAAAGAAGCAGCGAAAATTGTATATGTGAAAAATGTAAAACTAAAAAAAAAAAAATAAACAAAAAAGCAAAAAAAAAAAAAAATGAAAATAAAATCTATAAGATTAAAATTAAGAATTTTATTCAAAAAAAAAAAAAAAAAAAAACTGAATCAATACTGCTAAGTTAACCTCCGAAAAAAAAAAGACAACAAAACAAAAAAAAAAAAACAGAATCTTAAAAAATAATGGAATAAAATAAAAAAATTAATACAATTATATTCTTATTTTTTTTATGTTTTTTTTTTGTTTTTTAAATTTTTTAAATATAATTTAAAAATAATTAAATAAAATATATTCATAATATACAAAAAATAATAATACAAAAAAAAAACAAAAAAAGCAAAATGAATAAATAAAACAAAAAATAATTTTCAAATTTTTTATATGATCATATACCTTTTTAATAATATTAATACTGAAATACTAATTCAAATTTAAAATTTAAATACAAAAAAAACCAACCAACAAAATATATAAATATAATTATATAAATTAAAAAAAAAAAATTAATATTAAAATCGTTTTTCATTAAAAGACATATACTTATATAATATATAAATTATACCAGACAGACAGACAGAGAAAATCATTAATATATGAAATAAAAAAAAAAATTAATATTATTTTATTTATATTAAACGGGATGGGCAGCGGATTTATCTATACGAAAGTTCGAATTTGTCAAATGTGTTTTAATTAATAAATATATAAAACAAAATATTTAATTTTTTAGAAATTTATACAAAATATAGAATGCAATGTATATAAAATCTTAAAATATAACTTATAAACATTCAACAGATCGAATTCCAGAAGTTTATAATACATTATAGTATAAAATTTCATTAATTTCCCAGGTTACCCCGTTTAATAAAATTATTGAATTACTGCATGTATTTGATAGAAATTAAAAGAATTATAAATTTGATAATAATCTTAAAAATTAATTTTGTTTCCAAATTGTAATCAAATTTTTGAAATTTAAAAATGGAAGAATTTAAAACTCCACTACATTTAAAAATACCCGTTTGATTAATTGAATCCACATTTCTAGAAATTTAAAGAATTTTATTAAAAATATGAAAAAAATTACATATTAAAAAAATTTTTTTTAAACTAAATTAACCAGTTCGAACTTTCGTATAAGGTTACTGCTCCCCCCTTTTATACAAATTATTAACAAACAAAATTTCTTTTAAAATACATAAACAATAGCTATTAAAACTACAAAAAAAAAAAAAATTAAATAAGTAAAAAAAAAATTTAATTATTAAAAAAAAATAATAATACAAATTTCATAAAATTTATTAAATATTTATTGCAGCTTATTTAAGAAGAAATGAAAAAAAAAAAATTGCTTTAAAAAAAAAACATACAAACATTATATACATACATAAAAATACATAAAAAAATATATTTAATATATATATATATATGAATATACGCACATATTTGTACTATAAATTTATTATTTTATCTAATTAGTTTTAAATATTTAATTTAATTTAATTTTTTTTTTTTTTTTTCTTTGCTAAATAAAATAAATAAAATTTCAAAAAAATGTGAAAAACAACTAAAAAAAAAAACGCAAAAAAAAAAAAAATACCTTTAATTATATAAAAACCAAAAAAAAAAAAAAAACAAGCATATAAAAAAAAAATAAACCATTTTGTGTTGTTTTAGGAAATAAATTTTAAATTTAAATACAAAAAAAAAAGAAAAAAACATAAAGCAAAATAAAAAAAAAAAAAACCATTTATTAAATATAATTTGTACTTATTTTTAATCGTTCTAACTATTTGTGCTATTCCTTGTAAAATCGATTTTATAAAGAAAAAGTACGAAAAAAAAATATTATAACTTGCAATATTTGTGAAACAAAAATAATTTATTATTATTATTATTATGATTATAAATATAGATAACATTAATACTATATACATGCATTTTTAGGAAGTTTTATTTAATTTTTTCCCCATTTTTAGGAACTTATCCCTTTTAATAATCAAGAGACAACCAAGTTTTCTTGGTAAAATATTATCAGAATCTGGGTGAATTATCAGAATGAAGATCACAGTTAATTTCTATGTCTTAAAAATTAATATATTTTTTGGTGTGAGACTTGTGATACAGAAAGGTAGACGCTTTTCTTTTTATTGAGTAACATCGACTGCCGATTCATAAAAAGGGAGACAAGCTGCAATGCAATAAATATAGGGGCATAACCCTACTAAACTGTGCATATAAGATTTTATCAAATATCATCTGTGATAGAATAAAGCCTTATTACGAAGAAAGTGTAGGAGAATACCAGGGTGGCTCCCGGAGGGAACGATCTACCATAGACCAAATTTTTGTACTTAAACAGATAATGGAAAAGTGTTATGAGTACAACGTCAACCTGCATATTTTATTCATAGATTTTAAACAAGCATTTGACAGTATAAATAGATAAAATATTCCCAAAGCACTAGCAGAAATAGGTGTATCTAAGAAATTAATAGATGTAATAAATATGACCATGAATAACTCCATAGGCAAAGTGTTAATACAAGAAAATGCATCGAAAGAATTTAAAATTACGAATGGGGTTAGACAAGATGATGCGTTATCCGCTATTATATTCAATATGATACTTCAACAAGCGATTGGCAAACTAGACAGAGGAGGACATATATTTTCAAAAGCATATCAAATAATTGCATACGCGGATGATATTGCAATTGTTTCGAAAAGAGCTAAAGATATGATAGATACCTTCTATATGGTCGAAAAAGAGTTTAGCAAGGTAGGTCTTCAAATAAACGAAACCAAAACGAAGTACATGAAGATGTCAAGAGATGAAAGAAGAAGGCAACCGGAAGATATAACGATTGATAGATATTCTTTTCAGGGAGTAATAAGCTTTCAATACCTTGGAGTAATGGTAAAAAATGACAATAGTATAAAATATTGTATTCAAGAACGTATTAAAGCAGGAAATAAATGCCTATTTGCCTACAAAAAATTAATGCAATCACGTCTCTTGACAAGGGAAAAGAAATTATTAATTTATAAAACAATAATACGCCCTGTGGTAAAATACGGTTGTGAGGTATGGACACTGACGAAAATATGGCTGACGAAAACGATCTCCGAATTTTTGAACGGAAAATACTAAGGATAAATTCTCCTATAAGGGTAGAAAATGTAGATTACAGGAGAAGGAATAATGCTGAACTAAATGAACTTATAAAAAATAAGGTGGGCAGGGCACACAGTGAGAATGCAGGAAAATCGAATGCCATATAAGATATTACATCTAAGACCTATATTAAATCGAGCTAGAGGAAGACCCAGAACAAGATGGGAATACAACATTGAAAACGATGCTTCAAAATTACAAGTGAGAAATTGGAAAACAACGGCGAAAGACCAGGAGATAAGGAAGCAAATAGTTATGAAGGCCAAAGCTCACACCGAGCTGTAGAGTCATAGAAGAAGAAGAAGAACATCGACTGCCATTAAAATTTGACCCAAGAACAAAAAAAGATTTCTGTATTTTCTTCTTATTCTTTTCAAAAAAAAAATTTATGATTTTCCTACAATCCAAACAAATTTCCTAAAAGCTACTCAAAGAAAATTAAATTTAATTTTCAGAATCTTAAGTACTGCGTTTATTCTAGATGAAAATAATATATGATCTTCTTAAAAAGTTAGTAATCCGGATCCTAAAAATTAATAATTAAAAATATTTTTAGAAAACTTAAAACAATTTAATTAATTTTTTTTTTTTTTTTAATAAATCTTTATTTTTTCATATATATATATATATATTAATATATATTTATATAATAAACACTTAGATCAACAAATTATATAAACAATAATCTCAGTGCTTGGCTATTTTTACGAAAAATATATATAATATATATTATAGTTAATATAATAGTATATATGTAAATCTTGAATAAATGTACATATAATTATTATATATATAGTATGTAAATAAATTTTTTTTTTTGATATATTTAACAATTTTAAAATATATAATATATAAATTTTGGTTTTGTTTTTTTTTTTATATATAATTTTAAAATTTAAAAAAATAAATTTAAAAAAAATAATTAGGACACTAAAAAATTATAATTGACTGAAAGCTGAAGTTATAACGATTCGTAAATTGAGTAAGTTTTTTTTTTTCTTTTTTGAAAGATCTAATCTTCTAACAGAGTAAATGGCAAATTTATCACTGGGGAAAAATTTTATTTAATTATTAATTTAATTATAACTCTACTATATATAGATAATTTAATATTATAATGTTAATTAATAATCATAAAAATTTAATTGTTTTTTTTAATGAATATTATAATGACTAATATTTTGTTTTGTTTTTTTTTTTTTTGGCTACTCTACAGAAAAATTGAGTTAAAGAAAGTTTTTTTATATAATTTAAATATTTTACGTATTGTTATAACTTCATCTCTTATTATATTTATTTTTATTTATATATAATATAAATATCGTGTATGTTGTATGCAAAATATATTTGTTTTTTTTTTTTTTTTTTTAAATTTAAGGCTGTCATTTTTTTTTTTATATTAATTAATACAAATTTTGTATGAATTAATATTAATTTATTATCATAATTTAATTTATTTTTTTTTCAATTTTAAAAATAAATTTCACATATTGTTAACTATTGAATTTATAAATTGCATTAATAAAACACAATAAAAATAATATTTCATATATAAATAATAATAAATATAATAATTTAATAAAATAAATAAATATTTGACACATCAACATTTATATTAAAATTATGTTTTTGTTTTTGGTTTTTTTTTTTTTTTTATAATTTATAAAAACTTTTTTTTGTATTTTAATTTAAGCTTTTAAAATTTTGTATTGTGCGACTCTTCGTCTTCATTTATTTCTACACTATGACTAAAAGTTTGTTCCATTTCTTGTTCTCTGATATCATCGCAACATTGATTTTCAATGCCATTTATTTCTTGATTCAGTTCATTTTGAATTGATAATAATAATTCTGATGAAATAGAATTACTAGCACCTTTAGTATTACATTCATTAGATATATTTCTTATTCCCATTTCAATATCATTATTTGGATAAGCTTCTATATCATTATTCCTTAAATCGTCATTAATTTCTAAATGTTTTTTTTGTCTATATATACCTATATTTGTATCTTTAAATTTTCTATCACGATCTTTTCTTTTTCTTTTTTTTGATGGTTTTGTTATTATTATCATAGTTGGACAATTATCTGGCATTGTTTTCATCACAGTTTTTAAAAGCTTTGGGGAATTAGCAAATGAAGTTTCAGAATTTTTATTACCAATTATAACATCAGCTTTATAATTTTGTCGGGCTTCTTCTTTTTCGCGGGCAGCATTTTTACGCATTAAACTTCTAGCACGTTTTCTTAATATTGCTTGGGCATTGGGATAATGTGTTATTACTTCATTTAAATCACATTTTGATAAAACAAATAAATTTGAAAAACCTTTTGATTTAACATCAGCTGTACGACGATTACCTTCAGCACCATTCATTGATAATAAACTTATTTCACCAAATACAGAACCTTCAGATAATGTTGCCAAAACTAAATTATTATCAGCTCCACCAACTACTTGTACTTGACCCAATTTAACAATATACATTTCTTTACCCACTTCACCTTTACGACATACATAATCACCGGGTAAAAATGTAACTGCTCTTAATTTTAATACCAAATCACGTAATAAAGCTTGTTCACAATCGGCAAATAATTGTACTTTTGATAATGTTTGTATATGTACAGAAATTGCAATATCAGTTTTTAAATTATTTGGCAATGCATCTGTAATATGGCTTTCATCTACAAAAAAAAAACAAAAAATTAATAGTAATCAATATTAAATTGGAAAAAAAATTAAAAAAAATTAAGAAAAACAATTACCTAAAGTTCTTTGCTGATCCCAAGTAAATTTAAACCACATTTTAACTCTTCTTTGCATTTCACTTGGTAAATTTAAATTTCTCATATATGCTAATGTTTCATCTTCTAATTGACGATATTCATTTTTTGTATGTGTTGCTGTACTTATAATATCACGAATTTGACCAATCAATAAAGCAAATACAAAAACTCCCATTAACCATGCAACTGTCATAAACATAAATTCACCTTCAGTGCTAGGTTTAGGATTTTTACCTAAAATAATTAAATAAAATTGTAATTAATTTTAATCGATATTTGATATTAAATTTTTTTAACCTATTGATGTTGCAGTTTTTGTTGCAAATGCAAAACATCGTACATATGGATGACCTTTACCACTAAAAACCCATCGGTTCGTTCCCAATCCTTTCGGATATAAAAAAAAAAAAAATAAAGAATATAATATACGTAATAAATTTTTTTTATAAATATAGTTAAATATTTACCTTGATATTTACTATATAGATAATAACAACAAGCTGTTAAATGAATCATATAAAGCATATATGTTAAAGTTTTTGAAATTCGAACCTAAGGGTTAAAAATAAATTATATATCAATTATGGGATACAATTAGAATCATTCTGTATGTAATTTAAGATCTAGATATTGTATATTTGTTTTTTTTTTTTTTACTTACAATGTGAGGAGATGAAGTGAGTCTATCCAATAGTTTAAAAAAATCCCAAAAACTTTGAATTTTTAATAATCGTGGAAATCGAAAATAAACAGCTTCCCTGCCAAATTTAATATACATTAAATCCAATGGAGTTAAAGATAATAAATCGAGCTAAAAAGGAATTATTTAAATTTATTTAATATTTTAAGTAAAAATATTATATTTACTTTAAATTGTAATTTTCTCATATAATTTTTTCTTGTTGAATTTCTATTTTTAACCCAAAATCCTTCAAATAAATACATAACACGATGTTTAACAAATAATACATCCATTAAATAAATGACATCAGCACAAAAATCAGCTATTAACCAACTATTTGAATTTTCTTCAGTTTGTGTTGGAAATGATGAACGTAATGGTATTACCCATGCATTATATAAAAATGAAAATGATACTACACATAACCATGATATATAAAATTTTCCTTGTGGATCTAATACACCCGATATTTTTTTACAAAAATTACAAAATTTTGAACATGTTCGATTATTATTATGATCATCATCAGTTTGAAAAATTTTTGAATTTTCAACTAATATTAATTCAGTTTTTTTATTTTTATCATCTTTTTTTTTAATATCATCATCTTTATTTATTTCATCAATTGCTTTTGATATCTGGGATACACCACTTAATTTACGACGAAATGGTGAATTTTCTGTACTACTCGTTGCTATTGGTAAATTTAAATTTAATCTTGCGTGTTTTGTACGTTGTGAGAATCTTTTTACTAATTTTTGAACACGTTCTTGAATAAATTGTTGTTCTTGTGTGAGGCTAAAAAAAAATTTTTAAGTCAAATTAAAATTAACACATTTCTCTATTCAAGACTTTAAAAAAATCAATGGGAAACCTTAATTCTAACTTGATAAATTTCATTGATAAAATTTTTTACACTCTATAAAAAGTATTTATAGAGTGTAATACAAGTGATCTTATCTGGCCCTATCTTCATTATTGAATATTATCATGTCATATTAACAACATAAAAAACAACGGCATTTAAAAACTTACCTTATAATTTCATTTTCGTTATTACTTTGTTCAGGTAATTTTTCTAATTTTGGTTCTATTTCAGGTTTTGATTCTATATCAGGTTCTGGTTCTGGTTCTGGTTCTGTACGACTTTTAATACTGACTGTAGTTTCGGTTGTTTTTGATTCAGCTGAACTTGTTTTAAATCGACGTGGTGGTGGTGGTGGAGGTGTTGATATTGGTGTCGATGACAACGAAGGTGATGATGATATATTTTGAACATTGGATTTATTTAAATGTTTACGTGTTGTTTTAATCGATTCCGGTCGTTTTTCTAGTATTGGTTCGATAATAATTTGTGTGGATGTTTGGGGAGGTAGTGATGTGAATGGTAATGGTGATGTTGATGGTGATGGTGTTGCTGAACATTCAATAATACTATCCATATGTTCAAGTTTTTTACTATCCACTGAATTATCTAATTCAATTTCTTCCATAATTTTAAATTTGAACTAGTTTTATTATATTTAGTTGTTATTTATTATAAATTTTTAATTAATTATTTTATTTTTTTTTTTTGATTAATATAATTTAATTCTTATTTTTGAATAAAACATTTCTGTTTTATATATTATTTTTTTTTTTTATTATAAAATATTATAACATTATATTCAAATTAATTATAATTTATTTAATTTTTCTATTTTTTTTTTTTTTTTTTTTTTGTTATTTATATTTAAATGCACTTAGATAAAAATTTTATTTTGTAAAAAGAATGTTTATTTTTATTTTTTAAGGAATTTTTTATGGTTAACTTTATGTAATTTTGTTAAAAATTTTTATTCTAAAGACGGAATTTTAATTTTTACTAATATGGTATTTTTAATATCATATGCATTTTGCTTAATTTTTATTTAATTAAATTATTACTATATTTATGCTAAATTTATTCTCTAAAAAAAAATAAATAATGTATTTTATAAAATAAATTTAAAAGTTTTGTTTTAATTAAATATAATTTTAGACAAAATAAAATAATTAAAATTGTTTTATACAACTTGCTCTATCAAAATTTTTAATCTAACTGGTTAACAAGCAAATTCAATTAAATTAAATTGTTAAAATTTGTAATTTCATTGAATTATAGTAAAATGCACAAGTTTTGAATTAACAGTTTAAAAATAATAAAAATAAAAAATAACGAAAAAACAAAAGTAAAACTTTTCAATAACATGCGTGTCATACATATTAATTCATTTAAATATATAATAAAACCATAAGTACAAGAAAAATTGAGTTCACAATATTGTATATCTATGCATATTATAAGTTTCTATAAATATTTCGCAAAAGTATTTAAACTGTTTTACAAAAGCATTTATTCGTTAATGTATCGATGTACATATATATTATAATATCTATATAATTATAATTTAGTATATATACTGACTATATACACTAAAACTATAGATTGAAATAATTTTTATATTAATTCATTAATATATTAATGTTCTTTAATGTTTTAATTGCAAAAACAAATACAAATTACAAAAACAAAAATACATTTTATTTTACCTCTTCTCTTTTATATTAAAAAAAAAAAAAAAACATAAAAACAAAAGCACAAAAAAACAAATAAGTTATTGGTTTTCTTCTAATAAATGTTCAATAGTTTTTGTTCGCCAAAAAATATGCAATTGAATTTACAAAATTTTTGGAATGAGATTTTTTGAAACTATTTTAAAACTTATGCAATAATAACTATGTTTATAATACATAAAAATATTCAAATTAATTTTATTTAATTCTAATGTTTTTTTTTCTATTTTCGTAGTTAATTTTTTATTATTTAATTTTTTTAAGATTAAAAATTTGTATTTAATACTTTTTTGTAGTAAAAAAAAAAACGATTTACTTGATTACCATTTTTAATTATACCAAACTACACTATGTAAAAGAATTTATATTTATACATGTAAAAGGAACTTAAAATAAAGTATTACTTAAACGCACTTGTAATTAATTATATTTTTTTTCATATTATTTGAAACTTTTTCTTTTTTAAAAAAAAATTTTTTTTTTATTTAGTTAAAGCTTTTAAATTTTGGTTTTTCTTTTCCTGTTTTTTTTTTATTTTTTAAATAATGTTAAGTTTTCATTTTGATTTGTATTAAGAAAATATATTTCATTTTATTTATTACAAAAATAATAATAATAATTGTTTTATTAAGTTGAAATAAAAAAAAATTTTGCAGTTTTTATTTTTCCAAAAATGCAAAAATTACAAAAAAAAACATAATAATCCTTTTTTTTTTTTTTTATTTGGTCCTGTCAAAAAAAAGGATGTTTTATATACATGCGTACTAACAGGAAAGAAGTCAAAAGTGCAAAATAAGTACAGCAACTATAATTTATATATTATTTCATTGGAAATTATTTCAAAAAACCCCTTTACATACTTCAAAAAGTCACATGCTGTTTGTTTATATCGTTTAATAATAATACTAATGTTTTTCTGCAATTTGATTTGTGGCGCCAAATTCCAATATTCTGAACGTTCATTAATTTATAAGCATCACATCACAATATGTGAGATGTTCTATACAATTAAAAGCTCTCCTTTTTATTTAAAAAACCAACGGATTTATTTTTAGTAAACAACCGAAATTTAAATACCTTATTAATTGTTTAATTAAAGGGCACTAAATGCTAATTAAAATATTAATCTAGAACTCTTTATGTATTTTTTTTTAATTAACACGTTTGTTAATTCAGTTGAATAAATGATTTATCTGAGTAATTGTTTTAAAAATATATTTAAAAAAAGGTTTTTAATGTTATGGATGTTTTATTTATTCACTGATTTACTACAAATAATTAGTCACATTTTAAAATAAATCTTTTATATATATTATGCATTATTTTTAATTCATTACTAACAAGTATCTTAAAATAAATTAATAACGATTAATTAAATGTTAATTAAAATTAATTCTTAATATATAACAATTAAATTAAATGTGAAATTAATGTAGAAATTTAAGATGAAGGAGATTTTTGATTCTGATTTGTTACAGATCCTTTTGGATTACTCGATGTATTACTGGAATCATTATTATTTAGATATTTTAATTTTTTCTCAGATGGTTTCAAAATCTGCAAAAATTATTTTATTTTTATAACAAATTGTCTTTTTAAGAATTAAGTATTTTACTTACTTGAAAAGAGCACATTAATGTTTCGTCGACTGTCATCATTCCACCTACATACATAAAAAGAAAAAGTAGAAGTAATTAATAAAAATATTATTACTACAAATTTTATTTATTTAATAAAAATCACTACCAGCATTATCAAATTCACCACAATAATTTGGGGCTGAAAATATAGTAATAAGTAGCCGTTTTGCAAAAAATTCATAACCATCTTCAACAACCTGAAAATAATATTAATTAAATGTTTTGGAAAATGAAAATTTTTTTGTTTATTCATACCTGATGAGCTCTACAAATCAAATCTAAATCATGTTTTTCTAAAAATTTTTCTACAACATCAGCGCCAAAAGTGAAACTAACACCACGATCATTTTCTTTCCATCCCGTTATTTCTTTTTCTGGATCACTCCATAATAAATCACATAAAAGACCGGCATCTGGTACATCAGTTGGCCGAGTAATACTTTTAATTTGTTCCCAATTTTGTAATTCAGGTGATAGACCACCATGACAACAGAATATTTTATCATCAATTAATGCTGCAACTGGTAAACAATTAAAACAATCTGTAAATGTTTTCCATAATTTAACATTATATCTGCGTTTACATTCATCATAAAATCCTTAAAAAAAAATATATTAAATTATTATTTCATTCTAGTGCATTTAAAATGTTTAATATGCATTACCATAAATTCTATTTATACTGGCACATTCATGATTACCACGTAATAAAAAGAAATTTTCCGGATATTTTACTTTATATGCCAATAATAAACAAACAGTTTCCAATGATTGTTTACCTCTATCAACATAATCACCAAGAAATAAATAATTTGAGGCTGGTGGAAAACCTCCATACTCAAATAATCTTAAAAGATCTGTATATTGGCCATGTATATCACCACATACTATTAACGGTGCTTCCAATTCTAATAAAATGGGTTGTTGTAGAAATATCTCGCGTGATTTTAAACATAAACTTCTTAATTCATTTTCATTCATATGAATTGGTTTATTGGCACGGCATCCTCGAACTTTTAATGTAAAAGTTAATTTTATTACATTGAATATCATATTTTAATTTACGATAAAGCTAGCAATACACTACATTATTTTTGTTCGTTGGGACTTGAAAATAAAATCTGTTTATGAAATAAATTTCATTGGATCACTGTAATACTAAAATTTATATAGTACTATGTTGTTTACATATTTCTGGAAATTTTACTACCAAAGGGATATTTACTGGTAAAAATCTTTTTTTAAATAAAAATAAATACCAAATTCCGAAACAAAATAATCTCTCAAACGTTTTTTTTTTATTTCCTCCCTAGGATATCTTATAACCTGTATACTATCACCATTTTGATGAACCATGTCTTCTGTTGATGAAGCTACTGGTAACTCAAATTCTTTAATTCGTCTAAAAGCTTTAAAATTATTAATGAAAGCATATTAATATTAATTTATTTTATTAATAATTTTATTGTATACAGCATTTTCAAATTAAATGAAATCTTTTTCAAAAATAATGAAACATTTTCCAAAATGAAATCTCCTGTGAAAAGATTTCATATATTTGCAAAATGTTTTGTTTATAAAACATTTGTCATTTGATAATTTCATAAAATAATTTATAACGTTGAAGACTGAATTAATTTTAAACCAAAATTACATCATAATTAAAATTATAAATGACACCTAAATTAAGATTTTTAATGTAATAAATAATTAAAAAATTTAAAAAAAAATTTTTTAATATGCAAGATGAGATAATTTAAAAATTAATTAGTGTTATTTCAATTATTTTAAAATATTCTTTATTTTTAATAAAACTGAATAAATAAATAAGTAAAATAATCTTGTTTTACTTAATTTTCAATTTAAATTTTATTTAAGTCTGATTTTGATTTAAATAAATACCGTATGAATTAATTTCGATTTAAACGTGATTAATTTTTAAATCGCCTATTCGTATGCAATAATTTTCAATAAAAAAGCAATTAAAACAATTTCTATATTTAGTTTTTTTGGGGGATTAAGTTTATATATTTTGTCATTGCATTTAAAGGATAATAAATCACTTGTAAGATTGCATTAAAAAAAATACATATCTAATTACATGAACATTGTAATTTATTTTAAATACAAAAATTACTTGCACTTGACAATCATTTGCTTTTTCTTTCTTTTTTTTTTGTTTTTTTTTTATTACTTAGTTTTCTTTTTAACTTTCGTTTCGTTTTAAAATCGATTGACGGAATTTTTAAAAGTTGGTGGGATTAAAAATCAAGACCTTGCATATTTTCTATTTGATTATTACTTTGCATTCTTCTTTTTTTTAACAAACTTATTATTAATTAGTTAAAAAATTTAATAATTAAAATCTTACTCTCAAGTAATCTTGAAATTAAATTATCAATATTTAAATCTGCTTCGGCCATTTAAAATTAATTAATGCGATAAATGTTAACTTTTTAATTTTTAATATTTATTAAACTATTTGAAAAAAAAAAATGTAATGTTGTTGAAAAGTACGGTTTCAAAACGTCTAGAAAGTAAAAAATGAAATGAAAACTTGAAAAGATTTTTAAAAAGCTTTTAAATTTGCTTTGACAATTAAAATGTCATTACAAAATGCTTCTCAACATTTTATTATTGCCAGAAACTTTATTTTTAAGTGTTTTTTAAAATCTTAATTCAAAGTTTTATTAAAAATATGTATTTTTAGAAAATAAATCAGACAACATATATATTATTAATATATTTATTTAACTTTTAAATAGAATAAGATTGTTATAATAAAAATACTTATATTTTAAATTTTTATAATATTTAATTGTTTTAATATAAAATTAAAAATGAATAATGAGATTACTTTGTAAAATATTTTTCTAAACCACAATTTTTCTTGATTTCATTTAATAAAAGTGAACCTAATATTACATTTTCACAATTTACCGTAACATTAAGATTTTTATTGTTATCTTTTTGTTCTAAGAACTCAATACTTATTAAAACTAAATATTTATTTGATATTGTTTGTCCAGCGAAAAGAATTTCCTTATCTTCATTTGATAATTGAACGCTGCTTACATTAACAACTTCATAAATATTCTTTTTAATTTCGGTTAGTTCTCCTTCAGCATTTTTAATTATAAATTGATGTTCAGTCATACCACGTAATTTTACGCGTTCATTTTTAAAGTATTTTTCAGATATTTGAACAGATCTAATTAATTCACCAACTTGAGGTTTAAATGTAATTGAACATTTAACAGTTTGATTAAAGACTATTTCAAAATCCATATCATGTGATGAATCATTAAAATTTATACCCATAACTCCTTTACTAGTTTCCATTGGTTGTAAAATATCAATTTGAGTAAATTCACTAATAGAATTATCCATTGAACTCTTTGTTTTTTCCAAATGTATATTTTTTATATCTATATAAGAATGATTTTTAAATGTAAGTTCTATTGATACCATATTAGAACATAAATGAGGTGTTCTCAAATAACGATAAAGAACTTCTAGCCCTTGTCCAGAAACTTTATTTAATAATTCTTTGTTCTGAAGTTGTGAAAAACTTGAACTTACTAAATCAATTTTAGGAGTTTGATGACTTTGAACATTTGATTTGGATCCTAAAATAACGAAATTGTATATTTAACAAAAATAAATAAAAATAAATTATGTTTTAAACCACTTTACCTATCTCCTTATTGTCACGAGTTGGTGTCATTATTTTTCCCCCGCCATAAGGTTCAAGATTGCCTAAATTTAAAAGTAAATCTAAATTACTCATATCTTTCTGTTCTACTGTCTTCATTTCATTTTTTTTAGATTTAATTTCGGTTTTATTTTTTGAAATTTTTGTATCCTTTATGTGATCAACAACATTTTTATCTTCATCAGTATCGTCATCATCATCTTCATCTTCACTTGATGAACTAGATCCTTCTGATGATTCATCAGAACTTTCATCGCTACTAGTTTCTGTATCATCGTCTTCTTCTACATCCGATATATTTGCATCACTGTCAGCTGATTCAGTATTTCTTATTTTTTTGGAATTTTTCTCACTGTCTAATTGAATATTTTCACTATTTTCATCTTCTTCACCACTACTTTCTTCTTCCGAACTGCTCTCTGTATTCGAATCGGCAGATGATGATCCGACAGTATTTAAACCGAATGCACCATTACCATGTTGTGCAAATTTAATTTTCTTATTTTCAGTTGCACTACTTAAACTATTCTGGACTCTGGCAGGTTCCGCCACATTTCTTACAGATGTATCTGGTGGTATTTCTGGAAAATCTGGAAGATCGTCATATCCAAGAGCTCTAATATTCATATAGTGAGATAGGGATCCCAATTGATATTTATCACGTTCACTGTGTTTACTTTGAGCAGTTGGATAGGGTTTGGAAGATAGGAAAATAGCTTTTGCCTTTGATGCTATTACAGAATTTTCCTTTTCTGGATAAATGAAAAATTTTAATAACCTAGCACGATCCCGAATATCATAATTTTGATCATATCGTGCTAAATTGAAAATATACTGATAAAGCAGCTCATTATTAGGATTTGTTAAATACAATTTAACGGTTAAGTTTAATATTTGCATTTTAACAATATTTTCCTAATTTTTTTTTAAAAATATAAAATATATTATTTAATTATTACTATAACTATATTAGAAATAAGTACTTACTTCTTCGGTGAAAGTTTTAGCTAACTTTCTCAAAACATCTGGAGCTATTTTTGGTATTTTCTCAGTATATTCTCCTATCAGCCAAAGAATTGAAGCTCGTGCAGCTGGAATGGTTATGAAATTTAATAATTTCGCCATTTGTGATATAACATCTGAGTTATCTGCAGTTTTAGATTGTAAAAGTCTCTTTATAACAACAACACTTTCAGCAACAACATGTTCTAAGTGGAAAAATTAAAAGATTTATAAAATTATATAAAATTGTTAAAATTTTACATACCATTTTTGCTTGATAATAAATGAATCAAACCATTTAAACAAGTTTCACTAATTTCTTCAATGGTTGAAGCACATCTTCCAATGGCTTGAATTGTAGCAGCTACAAAATAATTATCACTATTTGCAATATAAGTTTGAAATTCGCGAAGTATAATAGATATTGTAACTTCGGTCGCTAAATTAGTTAAAATTTCTAATTTTAAAAGTTTTATGTGAGTCGGATCACTATTGCGAACAAAAAAAGATTTTAAATGCGGTTCGAATATATATTTCCGTGTAATAGTAAGTGATGCAACACACGTTAAAACAACACTTTGAATTTCTTTATAACTCCGAAGATGACGTATTAGTGCTTTTGCAATCAAACTAACTTCATTTCTGGGTGCTACATGGTGAAATAATTGCGATACAGCCATAACAACCGCTGCGTTTCTACTTTGCAGTAAAGGTTTTGTTTGGCGTAAAAGTAATTTATGATCTATGTCCAAAACATATTTCGGACTAGATTTAGCCATTGTTTTTTCTAGCATACTGGAATCAATAGAATCACTATCAGATGTAGCATCTGAATAAAACTTTCCATCACTTTGAATATCCTTAAATAAACATTTGCATGTGATAAAAGAATAACAATGTTAATCGAAAACAATAAATTTTTACCTCTAAATTTGGATTTGCAAATTGTGTTCTAGCATATCTGGTCAACATGTTTATAATAATAACTTGACCCCATTCATCTACATCTACTAAAAGATTACACAGCTTTCTGAAATTCTTATGAATTAAATCAACACGTTCCGGGCACACTTCATCAAATGCCATTACAGCCGATCCAACAACGAGTGTTGTTCTATCGCCCAGAAGTCTATCAATAATAACAACAAGTTCATCCTTTTGTTCCATATCTAATGAATATAATTTCGGAATAGCATGAGCTGCAGTTTTTCTAACATATGGACTCATATCAGATGCAGATTCCCGTATTGCCAGCATTACAATAGGAACAATAATAGAAACTCGAATACTTGATAGAACACGTAATGCACTTGCTCGTATCAATTGATTTGGATCTTTTAAAGCTCTTTGAAATGTACTGATGGACAATAAAGCCAAATCTTGTTGTTCTTCAGCGTAACGCATCAAAAAAACATATACCAATTTTTTAACTTCAATGTTTTTTGAAACAACATTTTTAACAACAGCTGGAAATAATTCAGATGCATCACGACCCTTTGCAACCATACTTATTATACGTTTCATTGCCTCTAATTTTAGACTATCTTTATTACTATCTAACATTTGTTTTAAATCTTCATGTTTTTTGTAATCAGCACTAAAAAAACCTCCAGAAGCTGGATCAGAACCATAATCAAGGTCTAAGCTGGCTCCAACTGCAGCACGCTCCATATTAAAAGCGTTAATTTGTTGCATTCTTAAAAATATCTTGAATTATTTAATAAAATATTTTCGAACAAAAAAAAAACACTTTAACTTTTTCTTTAATATTTCTGAATTGTTGTGATGTGTAACTGTCAAAATTCTCTCAGGAAAAAACTGACAAATGACAAATTAAAAGAAAAATGTTGCTAAACATTCTTAACTGTTCAGTGTTACCAACAGAAAATTAAAAATATTATAAAAATATTCTTATTTAAAAACAGATTTAAAAAAAAAAAAAATAAAAAACAACTGTAATTTTGCAAGTGAGTTTATTGTTTTACTAAATTATATGAAAATTTTCTTAAATTTAAAAAAATTTTACATTAAATAAAGATAATTTATGGAATAACAAAACTTGGAATTTCCCTTAGTAAACATTTATAAAGTTCATATGCAAAATCGCAAGGTTCTTTAATACCTTTACCTGTAATTAAAATATAAAATTATAATTATATTTATAAAATAATACTATAAATATACTTGTATACATTTGCAAATTTAGAAAAAGAATTATTTTACATACCAGCATCTTTACAGGCATTCATACCATGCTTATATTCATCTTTCATATTATCTGGAACCATCATATCAACTTGTTTTAATGCAGTGTCTAAATTATACTTTCCTCTTTTAATCTTTATTACAATATTTAATTAGTATTTAAATTTTTTTAATTTTACTAGTTACTTACTGCTTTAGTCATCTCAAATACACAATTAATATAACATTTTATATTTTTGTCATCAGGAGTTTCTTTTGCTTCAAGTTTTGTAACCAATTCTATAAATGAAATTAAGATACAAATAATTTTATGTACAATTATATATTTGAGAATTAAAATTTTAAAAATTAATTCCACTTTTGTCCAAAATTGAAAGCTATACTTTTGGAAATTCATTTCACAACATTGCAAAAGAGGTTTCCACATGAATATGTGATCCTCGAAAGGAACAACTTATCGAAACTATCGCTGATATGAAACTAGAACGGGTAGAGGGTATTAAAGGGACATTCAATCGAGGAACAAGCTGTGCTGATCACAATGAGAAATAAACTATAATACAATTTATCTGAAAATGTTCCCAGCGCTTGTTAAGGCTAAATTCTTGGTACTCCATGAATTCAAAAACCCATGTAATGTAGCAGTTAAACAATTACAAAAATGGTAAGATTAAGGTGTGTTCTGAATGTTACGACATGGATAAATAAAGCTTTCTGATCTAGAAATTGTCAGCAAAATTGAGCTAACATGGTATAGTTTATTGAGCGGACAAGTCACTTGAATCTAGCAATCAATCATGCTCCTACCGGCCGATTAGTTCATGCTATTAAAATGATTTTACATTTTGATTTGGATATTCATCGATTGCAGTTTGTTCATTACTATTTGGAGTTAAAGTATCCAAAATGATTAAAAAGATAATAAGAGTGCATTCACGCACACCAATTAAAAAAATCTGTATTAAAAATAAACACAAAACTCAATTTCAGGTTGCAAAAGCAAAAACTTTCTTAATAAAAAATAAATAATTTATAAAAAAATCTAATGAAAGAGTAACCGCCGCACTTAATTATAAAATCCGGGCTATTGTTTTCTGCCTTTATAGTTTAAAATAAAATTTTATATTTTAAATTTCTAAATTTTTACAACGTTTAAAATATTTAAAATTAAAAATTAATTTCCTTTTAAATATTTACCTGGTGATAATTTAAATTTCGGTTCACATATATTCCTCATCATACGTCCAGCTTCTATATATTGTTCAATAGTACTCTGGAAATTTAAGAAATTACTTATTAAAAAATTCTTTTCTAATATTCGTATTTAAATTTTCCTTGCATGTACATACCCCCGCCAAACTAGGATATATTAATATTGAAATAATATATTCAATTAATATAATATAAAAATATTTTTTCATTATTATAAAATGTATAAAAAAATTTTATTTAAAAAAAAAATTTAAAATTATTGATCACATTATATATTTCGTGTCTCAATTGTAAAATTATAAAATTTTGTAAAATATTCACATCATTTATATGGAAATTTTTTGCTTACATTTAAAATAAAATTGTTACTTGTAATATATTATTATTATTAATTACTTTTACAAATTATAGTTTATTTATTTAATTATTAATAAAAATTTGTCATCAATTATATTTTCTTTTGATATATTAAAATAGTTAATAGATATAAAAGATAGCTTTCACTATAAAAAACAAACAATTCAATTAAAATTAATAAGACACATCAAATACACACTATCTATTTAATATTCTATCTATTGAAGTTATTAATTAATAAAATACTTCCCTTTTTTTTTCTTATTAGTCATGTTAATTAATTATTAAACTTTAAAATTCAATGAAAAGATATTGAAAATTTAATAATGAATTTGTTAAAAAAACAAATAAAATGAAAATTTTTAATTATTGTATATATTTAGGCGTAAATAGATAGTAATTGACAATCATTTAACCCGATATAATTTGTATCACTTTTTCACTTTATATTTAAAAACTAATTAATTATAAGTTTTAAAATTAAATAGGAAAAACTTTGAAAATTACAACTTTATAATTAATTACAAAATTAATTTATAATTATTGAATTCGAAGAATATTTATATAATATTTAATATGAAGCATATGCAATCAAATGTTTAAAAACCCATATTTTCACAAGCTAGTTATCGAAGAAAGAAATATTATGCTATTGTGAGTTGTGATATTTAATCAGTTATATTAATTTTGATAGATTGTATTCTAAACTCATCGAATCATATCATCGGTATGTACATAAATATTAAAAGCCTTTAAAATCATTTAATGTAAGTGTTGAATATACTATGTTCTAATTTTCTAATAATCTTAATTCAAGCTGAGGCCTGTTTCATCAAATTTACAACTCTAGAATCTGCAAAACATTTTCACAAATTTATATTTAACAAAAACAGTTTATAAAAACATGGTTAGAGTCGTAGAATTGTAAATTTGATGAAATTGGCCTGGCCTGGTATAGTTTTGTCATGCATTAATCTATGCTTGAACAATGGTTGTTCGGAATTGTGCTTTATTCAGACCAATTTCTAATAATTTACGAAAAAAGACACTTAATTAAGTACATGTTAAATAGCAACTAAAGTCGTCTATACATAAATTTTTATAAGCCCAAAAATATTGTAAGATAATGCGGGAATTATAAATTTTATTTTTATAATTCTTAACTTATCTAAAAGAGATTATGATGATACGGAGTTTGGGAAATTATAGAAGATTACCGGATCAACACATGAATAGTTTTATTAATAAATATTCATATGTCAGATTTAAAAGATCACCCGGCCTCAGCTTGAGTTAAAACCTGGCCTTTGTTAATAACTTATATTAATTAATAGCATATCCTGATAATACTAGATTATAGCCTGTGCTCCAAATCGCATCAGTAACTTTGAACAAATAACTTACAATTATGATTTATTAAGGATCAAGGGACACAACTACATTAACTTAAAAATAAAAGAGTTTTTTTTTGTATAATAAATCTCTTATTGTTTTAAATGAATCTGTAAAATTTATTTGATCTAATTGAATCCAAATATTTGCAGATCTTCCTTTGATAAATGCTATATAAATACTTGTCTTAATATATGTGTCCATTATGGTTCATTTTTACTAAAACTATTTTATAACAGTTTTCTAGATCTATTGCTCTCGATTTGAATTCGTATCTTGATATAGAATTCGTATAACCAAAATTGTTTCAAGTTATTTTATAATACAATTTAACAATTTGTTTAATAATAGTAACTTAACAACTATATAATCAATTTAAAGGAATAATGAGAGATTATGTACTAAAATAAAATACAACTACTAAATTAATTCCTTTTTTAGTACAATAATTTACATGTTAAATATAAAAAATATTAAACATATTAATCATATTCAAAATATTCTCACAATATAACACCATCACCATTATTTAATGATTGTTGAAAAATCAACAGTTGTTATAAGTTCTGATTCCTTTAATATTCTTTAATATTTTTTATATTAGACATGAATTCATTCTAATTTATTCTTTTCCAATTAATATGAAAGGACATAAACCATAATATACCCTATCCCCGATCCCGTGCATACTATAATAAATATTAATAGAAAAAAAAATTATTTAAAATCAAATACATAAAGAACACGTT
This sequence comes from Dolichopus griseipennis, assembly GCA_963082915.1. NCBI lineage: Eukaryota > Metazoa > Arthropoda > Insecta > Diptera > Dolichopodidae > Dolichopus > Dolichopus griseipennis. Next base: position 84,500,730 of record OY720445.1, on the reverse strand, counting down.
TTTTTTTTCATTTTTATTTAATATCTCTCCAATATATTTACATTTCCTGTACATGTGTTATTAAAAAGTAGTTAACTTGTATTGGAAAAAATGTTAAGGTAAAAAAATAAAATTAGTACAAGTTCAAGTGCAATCCCCTTTTACTTAAGGACCTTTACCAATATTCTTTATATGTAGTTTAGTGTAGTGTACATTATAAACATATACATACAGTGAAAAGTCTTTTATTTTTACCCTTTTAAATATTTGAAAAGATTTTAAGTAAAATAATCCTAGTAGTATATAAAGTAGAGAATATAATTTTCTATATAAATTATATCTAAAGGATTGAAGGAAGTTAAGGACTTAAATAAAAGAAATAGCTTCAAACTCAAATTATATAGGAATTATAGCTAAAGGATTGGAGGAAATTAGGGATTTAAATGAAAGAAACACCATCGAACTAAAAATTGATGTTTTAATTTTTGAAGAACAGCGTTATTTCAAAGCTTTAAGCTCTGCAAAACTATAATAACTTAATTATAAAAATGTTATAATTGGGAGCCTAAAAGTATGCTACAATCAAATATCGATAGAAAGACCATCGAACTCAAAATTGATGTTTTAATTTTTGAAGAACAGCGTTATTTCAAAGCTTTAAGCTCTGGAAAAATTATAATAATCTAATTATAAAAATTTTACAACTGCGAGCCTAAAAGTATGCTACAATCAATTATGATAAAAAAAATAATAAACATATAAAAAACATCGAACGAATGACATAAAAGCCGAACTTTTTACATTTAACCATTCAATAAAAAATTCTTCTAGCTAGAAGACAACCTTGTCCTTCATAGAATAGCAAAAAAAGCATACATTCTTTCAATTCGAGACTCTACTGTCCATAAAAAAAAGTAGAGCAGTGTTACTAAAATTTTAAAATATGAATTTCTTTCATTGACATTAAACTTGTGGTCGAAACGTATTAAAAAAATATTATGTAGTATTAAAGTTTATGTTCGAAATTAAAGACGTGTAATTTTGATTTATTTATTTTTGTTAATTATCAAAAATAAACTTCTCAATGGATTTTTTATTAAAGTAATTTTTTTTTTATTAAATTTTAATAAAATTAAATTTAATTAATAAATTTAATTAAAATAAATCATAATAATAATTAATATTATTATATATAAGTGAATTATCAAAAAAAGAAAATACTAATTAATAATTAATATATTAATAATATTTATTTAAATTTATATATTTAAATATTTATTCAAATTTATGTGTTAAATTATAAGATAATATAATTTTTTATAATTATAATAAAAATTAAAATAAAATACAAAATAATAAAGCATTATTAATAAATGGTTTTTTTTTAAATAAAAAATTAATATTATATATTAATAGTTATATAATAAGTCAAAAATTAAAATTATAATAATATTTAATAATAAATTTATTTAAAAATAAATAAATATTAATAAAATTATGATTTTTAAATCAATTAAAGACGCAATTTGAATACTATTTTAAAGTATAATACAATTAAATGGTCGATAAATCTAATTAAAAATTTTTAAATCACATAATAATTCACATATTAATTCTTTTTTAAAATCAGATATTAATTCAATATTTTTGGAACCATTTTTGTTTTTTTATATAATAAGTCAATTTTTTTTGCCTAATTAAATAATAAAAAAATTGAGAAATTATAAAACATATAAAAATAAATCAAAAAAATTATTTAAAATCAAAATTAAATAAATATTATTATAATAAAATTAATAAATATTAATACCACGTCATAATTAATATTATATAAAAAAAAACTGAATAAATTTAAATTTATACGTCGAATTAAAAAAAAATCGGAAAATCTTTTTTCTTTGTCTTTTATGTTTAGAAACAAAAGAAAAATCAGTATTTTCATTTATATATTGTACATACATTTGTATATACTAATAAATATATAATACAAAACTTTGAGTATGTACATTTATATTAATACCAAATTGATAAAAAAAAGGAATTATTAACTATAGTATAATAGAAATCAATACCTTTTTAAAAATTCAAATGAATGACGGGTAATTTATTCTTTTATATACTTTATATACATTTTCTTCATTTTCCCTCAACACAGTTCCATCCAGCTGTACTCAGCTGAAGAACTTTTCCAGAAGTTCTATACTAATATTCGTTTTTTTTTAATGATATTAATAATTCATAATTTTAAAAATTTAAATTTATAGAAAGGAAAAAAGAAAAATCGAAAGAGTTGGGGTGCACGAGTTTTTCTATTATTAATACCTTATTTGTATATAACAGGCCTCGTTAATACAAAAGTATATATGAAAATCGTTCTGTTATATACTAATTAAAAACTATATTTAAAAATTTAATTAAATTGAATATTTAAAAATTAATTAAATGCCACTTTATATATAAAAATTTTATATAATATTTAATATGCATATTCGTGATTAATTGATCTATGTGTACTTCAAGAATTAACTATATTCAATTGTTAAAAAATTTACTTACACATTAAACGGTCATATTTAATACCTATTAATTATATAACATTGGTTGTTGGTTTTTTTTTTCTTTTTGTAAGAATTTATAAACGATATTTAATTGCTTAGGTTTGGAAAAGTTTGAAGAAAAAAAGAATTTATATTAAGAAAATCGATTTAATCTGTGAAATGTGTGTGTAATTTTGGTTTTTTTTTTCTTTTCTAAAAGAAAGTTATGTGGATGCGTATTACAAAAAGGCGGCATCGAATGTATGCATGGATAATTTGATATATTGAAGGAATTTATTTGGTTTTTAAGTAAAAATCTCTCTATCCATGTATTTGCTAACTAATGACTCTGAACTTCATACCATGATTCGATAAACATTATTGTATATAATACTGTTGTTTATGATGGGAGATTGTATTCTATCTTTAGATTTAAGTCATGCGACTCATTGTACTTTCCAATTGTAAATGGGTATTTATGTTTTAAGTATAAATATATTTATAAAAATATCAAAGTAAACAGGATTTTGACCATCAAGGAACCCAGAATAGACATAGAGTCAATAAAAGACTCTCACACTAGAAAATAATACGACGAATAAAATAAAAAGGGTCCTAAACCGAGAAAGGGGGTTAAAGATTATCTATGGATATTAGATTATCAGATTATCAGTTATATGTACGGGCCATTTAATCCTTAGAGCCTATGTCGCTATTACCGGAGAGTGTGTAGGCTGTAGACATAGGAGAATGAAATGAAGAGTGCGAAGGCTGTAGACATAGGAGGATGAAATGGTCTTTAATGTTCTGTGCCAATGCGAAACGCTTAAAAACCTAAGAATAAAAGTAATTTTTTACGAGGTGTACATAGTTCCTATGGGTGTGTCGCTTTAACACACCAAAACCACAAACGTTTTTGAATCCAAAGAAGAAAAAGGATTTTTAGGAATCGGTTTTGGGAAATATAGGATTCTGTGATTATTGGGGGATGAGCAAAATTGGATTGAATATATTTTCGATATTCTAATTATTATTGAATTAATTATTTATTTTATTTTTATATTACATATTTTAATGTTTAATAATTGTTCACAAACGGAATTTGTAGAGAATTACTTTTTTTCATTAAATTTTTTTCCAATTGGAACTTAAAACCTATTCGCGAACTTTTCATAATTGTGTTCTTTATCACTCAGACTCCTAATATTAATATTACTTCAAGTTATCTCTCAAGTCTATGTAACTTTTATAGGAAATAACCGCAAATTCGAGTTTTAACTTTGTATACAGCTGGAATGGGGTTAAATGTATATATAAAAGTACACTGAATTAACCAATTAATCATAAATTAATTATATATTCATTACAAATTTAGTTTAAACTTAAACTAATATATTGCTCTAATAAAAAATAAATTAAATAAAAAAAGAACCTACTTGAAAATTCTTAATTCAAAATAAATAGTGAATATTGGACATTAAATAAATAAGTAAAGCGTATGTACATACATTAAAATAATATAAAACTTTGTACTTTACAAATTGAAAAATATTTAAAATTTTAAAAATTGCGTAAGAAAAAACTTTAAATTTTTTTTTTAGAACTACTCTATTTAAAATTTGTATAAATGCCACATGTGACATGCTATTCAAATCGACCTAATCTTATTTTTTTGGTATAATTATTTATTAAAGTTTTTTTTTATATAAACGGATTAATTATTTAAAATTTAATAAATAGTTTTGTTTTAAAATAATAATAAAAATTTAATAACAAAAAAAAAAATAAAACGAAATAAAAATCATTATTTGTTTTGTATTATTTTGTATATAAGTACTATATATATATACAAATTAAATTATATATTATTAAAGTGAAATTGAAAATTTTGTATATAATTTTTAAAAAATATTTATTTTAGTTTATATTTAATTAGTCTAGACTTTGAAGATTGTGTATAGGGTTTTTTATATTTAAACAAGAATTATATAAAATTAATATTACATTAAAATTGTATTTATATATGTGATGGCACTTGTTAAAAAAAATTAATCATAAAAATAAATGAGAGGCTCAGAACCATAGTGGCCCTTGTACCTTGTGTGATATTATTTAAAAAATTATAAAAAATCAGAAGTTATTTGGAGCTGTTAATTATTAGTTTTAAATAACAATTGGTTAAATGCATAAAACTGAGCTCAAACTTGAACTTTGGCTTTACAAACTTTGACATGAGATCAAAGATAAATAAGATAAAATTTAAGTTCAAGATTACTCAAGCTCAGTTCAGAAATAATTAGAAATAAAAATATATATATATTTATATATATATATATATTTAAGAATATCCAAAATTATTTAAGGTTTAAATCCATAAAGTTCAATTATACTTCTCTTAGAACCTACCGAAGGTATTTTACACTAAAGCAAAGATTAGCCAATTTTAATTCAGAAAATATCAATTGTAATTCAGAAAATATCAATTGAAATTCAGAAAATATCAATAGAAATTTCGAAAATACCTTTAATGGTATTTAGAAAAATACAATTTTTATCAAATCACTGAATTTTAATAACCGCTCGCTATATGCAGTTGCGATTTTAATTGATGCGTCCCGAAATTAAAACTGATAAATCTGAATTACAATTGAAGCTTTCTGAATTACAATGGATTATTTCTGAATTACACTTGGAAAAGATGTAGAAAATTAAATTAAAATTTGAAGAATTAGACACGGCTCCTATTTTTATCAACTTTCAATTCTTGAAGGATTGCGAGTCTCTAGGAATCTTTAAAGTCCCTTCCTGGAAACATTTGATTCATAAGAACTTTAAACCAAAAGATCATATGAGCTCAGAGAGGCTCTCTAAAAACTTCTTTAAAGAAAAAGTTAATTACTCGATTCAACTTTTCTTTGAAGGAACACAAAACTTATCATAAGATATTTTCAATATATTCAATGCAAATTGAACCTTAGATTAAACTGGATACAAATTTTATTATTATTAATTTATTAATTTATTTATAATAATTTTTTTAAATTTAAATTTTGTATTTTTTTTTTTTAGTTGAAACTTGGGCAAAAATCAAAAAATAATACAAATTAAAAAAAAACTTATATAAATGGGTTTTACTGGTGATAACATTTATTCATTTTTTAAAAATTTATTACCCGGTTCAGCGAATACAAATAAAGTTTCAGCATTACAAAAAGATCAACAACCAAATCATATAGACAATAATAATGTTGAATATTTTAATAGTAATAATAATAATAATAGTGATAAGTTTAATGGAAATGGTAATGGTAAAATTAGTAGTGCTAAATCAATTGGTGGAAATAGTAATATATTTGATCATAATGGTAAATATTCTTTTATTTTTAAAATACGTTTTATATACAGATTTGCCCATAGAATATTATGTAACTGTTATACCGGAAGTAATAGAAGGTATATAAATATTTAATCATATTGGGTGTTTTTGCTTTTAGGATTAAAGCAAATTCAAACCTAACAGTTTGAGCTCTAAGAGTTTTATTTTAAAACTCCAGAGCGTCAGACCCCGTAAATTAAAACTTGCTGTGCGCGTTTGTAATCTGCTCTGATTTTGAATCGGTTCAAAAATAAGACTCCGGAACCTAATAAAACTTTTGCTCTAACTGTTATACCGGACGCACTAACTGTTATACAGGAAGTAGTAAAAGATATAATAATACCCTTAACCATTATATTGGATGCTTTTCTTTTTGGGATCTGAGCAGATTTAGATCTTAAAATTAGAGCTTTAAGATTTTTATTTTTAAACTCCAGAGCATCAAACTCGACTGATATCTGCCATCGAGTACGCTTCGGATCACAAAAAAAGACTTTGCAACTGAATAAAACTTTTGTTCTGGAGTTCTGAGCGTAGATTTGATTATAAAAGGAAAAACGCCTATATAATAATCTATTTTATTTCAACTTATTATTATCTTGGGACACTCTGTATATTTTTTAAATACTAATAATTATAAATATTAATTAAATTTATATTCTTATTAAAAATTTTCAGATAGTAACAATTTTAGGCGTATTAAATCAAATGACAGGAAATTTAATGCAAAATTTAAATATGCGGTATGACTTTATATTCATTTTTTATTTTTATAATTAATTAATAATAATTAAAATAAATTTTATATTTTTTTTTTTCAGAATAATTATATTAAAACATCAAAATATTCATTATTAACATTTTTACCATTAAATCTATTGGAACAATTTCAACGACTTGCTAATTTTTATTTTTTAATATTATTGGCATTACAATTAATACCAATTATATCATCATTAACACCAATAACAACAGCAATACCATTAATTGGTGTATTAATATTAACTGGAATTAAGGATGCGTATGATGATATTGTAAGTTTTATTTTATTAAATGTTATTAATAAACTTGAGATTGTTTGAGTTGTGGGACAGGAAAATACGTATTAGAAAATGAATTGAGCATATGTAATGTGCAACGGGACTCTGCCTTCTGGGCAATTACAACTTATTACCACTGCTTTAAATATTTATAAAAAAAAGGAAGAGTAAATGTCCTTGGAGGGATTTTTTTATTTAAGGGTCGCCTAGCAAACCTAAACTAAACACAAAAAACCGGAATGAATGGAATAGAATGGATTGCATAATTTTAGGATCTATTACGGACTAGTATAAGCACCTTGCATTACTTACTTCTCATAATATGAAATATCTCACCTTCTGATGATTAATCTATTTAATCTACACGGTTGTTAGTTTTAATAAGCCTGGACTATACTCAAGAAACCATACATTGCTTTGGACCGGTTTTAAAACATTTATTAGAATGGATTGCATAATTTTAGGCATTATTAGAAAAATAGTATGCAATCTGCATTATTTATCACTCATAATATGAAATGTGTGACCATCTGATGATAAATAATAAATAATAAAAAAAAGTTTATAACTTACATGAAATATTAAATTTAATTATGTCTTTTTTTATTTATAAAATTTTAGCAAAGACATGTATCAGATGCCCAAGTAAATAATCGTGTTACAAAAGCATATCGTAATGATCAAATTACATCAGAAAAATGGAGAAATATTCAGGTATTATATTCAAAATTTGTAAATTATATTACTGATGAATTAAATTATATTTTAGGTTGGTGATATAATATTAGTTGAAAATAATCAATTGATAGCTGCTGATATATTATTATTATCGACAAGTGAACCAAACGGCTTATGTTATATTGAAACCACTGAATTAGATGGTGAATCAAATTTAAAGTCAAAACAATGTTTAGCACAGACAGCAGAAATGGGAAGATTAAATGGTTTTTTTAGATCCTTTGATGGCGAAATAATCTGTGAGAAACCAAACAACTTGTTAAATGAATTTGAGGGGATTTTACTATGGAATAAACAACAATTACCATTAGATAATGAAAATATATTATTAAGAGGTTGTGTATTAAGAAATACAGAATGGTGTTATGGTGTTGTTATATTTGCTGGTAAAGATACAAAATTAATGCAAAATTCTGGTAAAACATTATTTAAAAGAACAAATATTGATCGTTATTTAAATAATATTATAATTGGAGTAAGTTTTACTGGGATATTTTAAAATTTTGTAAATTATATCTTTATTTAATTTTAGATTGTTATATTCCTTGTAATTATATGTGTGTTCTGCAGTATAGCATGTTTTGTATGGGAAATTTTGATTGGAGAAGCATTTCAGGTTGGTTTAACTTATGATTTACATTTAAAATTTTCTTCTTCTACTTGAAGTCAACTCTCAGAGGTAAAAAATATATTTCTTAAATAATAAACGGGAATTCAAAATCCCATAAGGGGAAGAAGAAGTCTTCTTTGGAAGGCTTATTTTGGGCTTCCAAATTCCTCTTATATCATAATTCTATTCTGTGAAAGTTGTTTAATTTCGGCCTAAGTTTTACGGTTTTTTCTCCATCTCTTTCATGCCTGACCTGCGCCATGTTTTCCGGGGTCTGCCCATTTTTCTTTTTTTCAGTGGGGTTCACTCCAAGGGTTTGCGTGTGATATTATTTTCAGATTTTCTTAGAATGTGACCTATCAATTACCTTTTTCCCCTACTTATTTGGAAATTTATTGGTTCTTGCCTATAGTCATCTGCCATAGCTCCGTGTTCCAAATTCTTCTAGGACAGAAGATTCTACATATTCTATACATATACATTTATACAGTATATAATTTACTCTTAATTTAAAACATTTTTTTTAATATCTTTGTAGATGTTTAATCCACGTGATACAGTTGTACCAACAAATGGTATATTAGGTGCTGCTATAATTGGAATGCTTGTATTTTTTTCATATGCAATTGTTATGAATACAGTAGTACCAATATCACTTTATGTTTCAGTAGAAGTAAGTATATGGTTAATGTAATCTCTTATCGATTAATTTGAATTCCGATTTCATTTCACTAGGTTATACGTTTTATTCAATCATTTTTTATTAATTGGGATAAAAAAATGTATAATGCCAAAACAAAAACATATGCCAAAGCTAGAACAACAACATTAAATGAAGATTTAGGACAAATACAATTTATATTTACTGATAAAACTGGTACATTAACACAAAATATAATGACATTTAATAAATGTAGTATAAATGGACAAAATTATGGTGAAGAAATGGATACAATATCAGATTCATCATCAATTGAATATTCATCAGATGTAAATTTTATTTAATATGATTATTTAATTAATTTTGCATTTATTTAAATTTTAATTTAATTTTTAAAAATAATAGGATAGATCCCCAATTGATTTATCATCAAATCCAGAATATGAAGCTGAATTTAAATGGTATGATAATTCATTAATGGATGCTATCAGATCAGAAAATGAAGCGGTTATTAAATTTTTTCGTTTATTATCATTGTGTCATACTGTAATGCCAGAAAAAGCAAGTGGAAGGTATTTATTTAGTTAATATGAAATAAGGCCCTGGTGTCTTAAATGTCTTTGATTCTTATCTACGATTTCTTAAGAAATAAAGCTTCGGAGTGTTAATTCTCACATAAAAATGTTATTCTTGAGCGATCTTAAAGCTAAAATTCAAGAAAATGTTATATATTCCCCTTTTCTGGAATTTTTAATTTAACTTAAAAATCTCTCCTAATCTAGAATCTGACCTTCACATATATTAATAATCTGGAAAAGGAATAAACTCTGATCTCTAGCACAATTCTAAAATCTTTTGTTATTTCTCTTTCAATTCGATCTTCTAATTCTTGAAAATTTATACCCCGAGCCCGGATCTTATTTCAAATTTGCGAAGTTATTACATATGAGAATGAGAAATGACACCCTGGGGGCTTTATTTCGCAGGGCATTATTTCATGGCTCCATTTATTTATATACTTAATAATCATTTGTATACATTTAAAAATTTATAATTGTAAAATTTTTTATTTGTAAGACTTGAATATAAAGCACAGAGTCCAGATGAAGCTGCACTTGTTTCAGCAGCCAGGAATTTTGGTTTTGTATTTCGATCTCGAACTCCCGAGAGTATAACAATAGAAGTTCTTGGAAGAACTGAGGTAATATTTTATTATTTTTAATTTAATTTTACTGCTTAAAACCTGCAGAACTTTTAGAATTTGAATCTAACTCGTCTACTAACTCGTCCTGCTCCTATTCAAATTGTAACTCAAAAATTTTTACTTTTAGGAATATGAACTCTTGAATATTTTGGATTTTAATAATGTTCGAAAAAGAATGTCAGTAATATTGAAACGGAATAATCAAATTGTAATATATTGTAAGGGAGCTGATAATGTTATATATGATAGATTAAGACCGGGTAGTAATTCAATTAAGAAAATAACTCAAGATCATTTGAATGTAAGTATATACATACAGCTAACTTTTTATGTAAAACAATATTAAAAAAAATTTAATTTAAGAAATTTGCTGGAGAAGGCCTTCGAACATTAGTGTTATCTGAAAAATTTATTGATCAAGAAACATATGATCATTGGAAACAAAAATTAAGTGAAAGTGCAATAACACTGTCATCATCAAAAGCTAAAATTGTTGATAATTTATATGAAGAAATTGAATCTGAAATGAGTTTAATTGGTGCAACAGCAATTGAAGATAAATTACAGGATGGTGTACCACAAACAATATTTAAATTAAAAAATGCTGGTATTAAAATATGGATGTTAACTGGTGATAAACAAGGTATAATTAAATAAATTAATAATTGATAATATATAAAACAACTTATTAATTTATTATGCTCCCATGAACAATCCAACATATTATAGTTAATGGGATTATAACATTCCATTGAATAATCTAGGCCATGGAATACTTCGGTCTTAGTTTTCAATTAAAAGTATGTTTTATCCCAAATTCGATTCCAAGACGTTTTTCTTCAGTTAGGGATGTTAAATTTTTTTAGAGCCAACTATATTAGGAAAAATCTTCAACAAACTTAGATCAAATTTCCACAAAGCCTTCTATAATTACGTTGTGGAGTTCGATTACTTGATTTACTCAAGTATATTCAATTTCGGTAATTTTAATATGATTTACTTAATTTACAAAGTCCTACTAATAACATACCATTGAACCCCTTAAATTATCTTTTTCGAAATAGCGATATAAGACCCCGGTTTCTTTTCCTCGGAGCTTCTGCAATGATATTCTCACCTGTACTCTTTGAATTAATTAAAAGCAATTTAATGTTTTTAAAGATAATTAATTTAATTTAAAAACTTTACATATTTTTAGAAACTGCAATAAATATTGGTTATTCATGTGAATTATTATCAGATGATTTAATTGATGTTTTTATAATTGATGGTGTTACTAAACAAGATGTTGAAAATCAATTAAAAAAATTTAAAGAATCAATTCGTATAGTAAATACATTTAAACCATTAAGTAAGTATTAGTACCAATGTATTTATTTAAAAATTTCAAATTAAATTAAATAAAATAAATTTTTTTTTTAGAAAAAAATACATCTAAAGAAGAATTTTTATTGAATGGAGGAGTTGAAATACATAATGAAGAAAATTCTGTTCAAAAAACTCCACCGGGTGTATCAATTATTACATATAGTACAGAATATACTGATAATAATTATTATAATATTGATAATAATAATGGTTTTGCTATTGTTGTAAATGGACATTCTTTAGTTCATTGTTTAACACCAGAATTTGAAGATAGGTAGAATTTTTTTAATTAATATTTTAAATCAAAATCATTTATTTAATTTTTTTTTTTTAGATTTTTAGAAATTACTTCACAATGTAAAGCAGTTATTTGTTGTAGAGTAACTCCCCTGCAAAAGGCTTTAGTTGTAGATCTAATAAAACGTACTAAAAAAGCTGTTACATTAGCAATAGGAGATGGTGCCAATGATGTGTCAATGATAAAAGGTTGATTTAAAACCAAATAAAATATCTATAATTAGTATTCACATAATTTAATTTTTTTCATATTAATAGTTGCACATATAGGAGTCGGTATATCGGGACAAGAAGGTATGCAAGCTGTTCTGGCTAGTGATTATTCAATATCACAATTTAAATATTTAGAAAGATTATTATTAATACATGGTAGATGGTCATATTATAGAATGTGCAAATTTTTAAGATATTTTTTTTATAAAAATTTTGCATTTACATTATGCCATTTTTGGTATGCATTCTTTTGTGGATTTAGTGCTCAGGTTCGGGCTATTATTGAATTAATTTTTCTTTAATTAAAAAATGTTATATAATTAATATTGTATTCTTTTAGACTGTATTTGATCCAATGTATATATCAGTTTATAATTTATTTTATACATCATTACCAGTATTAGCACTTGGTGTATTCGAACAAGATGTTAATGAACAATGTAGTACTGAATATCCATTATTATATTTAGCTGGTATAGATAATGTTTTATTTAATACAAGAGAATTTTTACAAAGAGTACTGCATGGTGTATTTAGTTCAATGATATTATTTTTAATACCATATGGTAAAATTTTTATTTGGAGTTATATCTATTATTTAATTTTAAATTTTTTTTTTTTTAATATTGCAGGAGCATATAGAGATGGATTATCAGCAAATGGTTATATATTAAATGATACAATGTCTTTAGGATCTGTAATAGCTACTATTTTAATATTAGATAATACAACTCAGGTATTTATTACTTTAATTTGTACTTTATAATATAAAAACTAACCCTTTTATTTGAAATTTAAATTTTCAGATTGCATTAGAAACATCCTATTGGACAGTATTTAATCATGTAACTATTTGGTGCAGTTTATTAACATATTTTATATTTGATTATTTTTATAATTATATTTTGGGTGGACCATGTAAGTATTTTTATTTAATTTTAATATAGCGATTTAAAAAAAAAACACACACAGATATTGGCGCTTTAACTCATGCAATAATGGAAGCAACATTTTGGTTTACAACAATACTATCATTAGTATTGTTAACAGCACCAATATTAGCTATACGATGTTATTATATAGATGTAAAACCAAGCTTAGCTTATCAAGTATGTTAATTCATATGGGAATTTTATAAGTTCCTAATAATTTTTTAATTTAATTTTTAAATTTAAGATTCGTGTTAATCAAAAGAAGGCCAAACGTTCTAAACCTGAAAAATTAAATTCAGCTGGACATTCAGCTCACGCATCCAGAAAACCCAGAAAATCATTAAGATCAGGATATGCATTTGCTCATGAGGTATGAGTCCAAATAAATTTTAAATTTTAACTAAAAAATTTAATTAAAATATTTATAAAAAAAAAAAAACGATTTCAGGAGGGTTTTGGCAGATTGATAACATCCGGTAAAATGATGAGAAGAATGCCAATTGAATATTCATTTCAAAATAATCATACAAATATGAATCACAATACAAATAATGGAAATACTTTTAAAAATAGAGCATTTTAAATATACATATATGTATTCTATTCTTAAACTTAAACTTTAAAGTGATAAAAATGTAAAAATATACTTAATTTCAATTACTTGAAAATTACCTCTGTATTAGTTGATTACTATAAAAATATATTACAAAAATATTACAATATATATATATATATATATATACATATAGTGATTCAACAGAAATTATATTGCCACAACTTTATAAAATAATCGTTAAACATTTGAAATTATATTCTAAATGTTATGTATACGTTTATTCACTATTTATAGAATAAAATTGCTTTGTTATTTTTATATTCAGTCAAGTAATTAATAAAAAAAATTTTAAAAAATAGAAAATGTTAATCTAAAAATATGTTATTTCTTTCTATTTAATCATTGCAATATTACCAACTCAATTTTCATAACCAATTTTCAATATTTTTTCTTAAATGATAGATTCTATACGTATTCTAGTAATTCTAAATGTTTTTTTATAATTTTCGATGTAAAAATATATACATACCGATTATTTATCCTCATTACTCGAATTTCGAGGTATAGGCAAATATTAGTATTATTTATTTTCATTTATAACATTAGGATGTTTATTTTACATCAAATAAGTCAACTACACAGTTAATATAATGCTACACAGCAGAGATGAGAGCTGAAAACGGCACTGTATGTACTATACATTTGTAATATGCAGATTAAGTGCTAATTATATAATATTTGCTGATTACACCATGTCTATTGCACTCAGCTAAAGGGTTAGAAGAATCAACTAATAAGGAACTTAGCAGAAGTGGAAATCTGATATCATTAGTACTATTACCTTAATACCAACTTCAGCTACATATCTTCATCTTAACATGTTGGAAGATAAACCAAGATTAAACACGAGTATCCGGTATTTACGAATACATAGTGTTCCATTCGGCTTTTTCTTTTGAAATAAAAAAATTAGTATAAAAAAATAAAGTAAAAAAAGATTTAATATTTTTTTTTTTTTTTTTTTTTTACGAGGGAATGGAACGCTCGAAAGCCACCCATTGAAACTTTGCGATATTTCGTTGGGTAGTGTGCGATTTTAACGCACCAAAACCACACCCTTTTTGAACCAAACTTTAGGAAGGAACCTCTGATACAAATGTACAGTTTGGTTACAGGGATGGGATATGAAAGGATTTTAGGATTGTCGGAGGATATTTGGGAATTTTGGATTATGGTGGATGGGGAAAATTTGGAGGGATATTTAGGAGAAAGATGTTAATATTCTTCTTAAATTTATTTAAGTCGTACACATACGAATTACCAACTTTGGGGAACACATTGGACGGAATGTGGTTCCATAATTTCGACATGCGCATAACAAACGAACTTCCATAGACCATAAGCCGTGTTTCGCCATCTTAACAATTCGACGCAGTAGGGATGAGCATCTGTTGCACTCCTTGTTTCACGTTGGAAAACTTTGAGTGGAGGCATTAATTGTTTTATTTCTTTAGAACAGGTGTTCGTCCCCACTAGGTATCTATAAAACAGGGTAAGTGACCAGACTGTGCGCCCCCGATATAATGTTACTATGAAAATAGATGAATTAAAGAACTCAAATAAATAATAACGGTTAATCATTCAATGATCAAAAACTTCATTGAATTGTCAAAATACGTCAAATCGATATTTAATTATTCAAGACACAAACCAAAAATTATTTATTAATGCCAAAATGTTTATCAACATTTTTATAAACACAAAAACAAAATAAAATTTTAGCAACATTTTAAACAAAAAAATTTTTAATAACATTTTGCTAATTATACTTAAAAATATTTTCCATTTAAATTTGAGTAGTTGTTTTGTGTCAAACAAATTGAAAGAGCAGATCGAGCTCTGCTGGCGTTTTTATACACGTTTCGTTTTTTTGTTTTTTGTTTTTTGATAATCAAAAACTTTTTGTCGTCGGCAGTTTTAGATCTAAATTTTTTGTTTTTAATATAAAGATGGCAATTAAACCAGGAATGGGAAGAAAAAGTTCCAAGTCTCCACCATTTTTCAGTCATGAATTTGCAATACAAAATCATGCAGATATCATATCTTGTGTTGCAATGGTTTTTGTTATCGGTTTAATAGTACAGGTAAGTGAGAAAACAGATAAACTTTCATTTCGTTTGTTCATTTGTTACCTTAAGAAAATATAAGCAATCCTACTAATATAAGAAACAAAAAAAAAAAAAAAAAAACACTTAAATCGTTCATACGTGTGCCACGTAGCATCTTCATTTAAACAAAAATTAAAAAATTTTTTTTTTTGATTATATTAAAAATTATGGATTTATTTAAATTAAAAAAAAAAAAAAAATGCGACCGGTCTACTTAAGATGAAATATGTTATCGTAGGAGATTCATAGAAGGAGTAAATTAATTGGATATATCAAAGATATTAATGAATAATAGCAGACGTACATATGTTCAGAGTAACTGATTGTTATTTAAAAAAAAATTTTCCTTTTAATTAATCGATTTTCAAATTAAATTTTTTAGATTTTATCACAGCAATATGATAAAAAAAAAAAAGAGCAATTAAATTTTGACAGAAATTATAAATTTACAATGTACCTATTTAATAAACTCAAAAGCATGACATTACTATGTCCAATTGGGCTTGCGTGGAATTTTTTTCTATTTACATTATATTGTTTGTCCGGCAACTTGTGGAATTTTCAAAGATATTCTACTCCCATTACATTAGATTGCTAAATTATTAATATTTTAAATTTATCTTAGCTGTGATAGTAAATATAAAATGTAATTGAAGCTCTCCTTTAATTATTTTCAATTAAATATCCATATACTAAAAAGGAAATATTAAAGTTCCTTGCAATTATTTTCCTTATTTTCAATTAATTTAAAATATAAAAAACTTAAAACCGGTTTTAAAATTTCTTAATTTGTAAAAACATAAAAAGGTTTTTTTTTTCGTCTGTAATTGGTTCAACCGCAGATTTTAATTTCAAAATATCTAATTAATTCCCTTGCAAAGTGAAAGTGAACTAGTTCTTTTAACTTGTTAATTATTGTTGTGAAAGTTTCTGTTATAAATTAAGAATTTTTTGTATACATGTTTATTTTTATATAAGATCCAAATTATAAATTTGATAATAACAAATTAAATAATTTATATGTACGTGGCCGAAAATGATTTTAAAATTAAAAGAGCTTTTACATGTTTTTTTTTTCCCCCGTTTTAAACATGAAGTAAAGCAATTTTAATCAATTAAATTTAAACTTAATTCACTTTGATGGACTTATTGTTTTAAGTGTTTTTAACTGATTATAATTATCACAAACTTTATCAATACATAAATGCTTAAAATCTATGATTTTCTATTAAATATAATGTATGTATATTTAAATTGATTTAAACTATAATAAATGTCTTTTGTTTTTATTTTTCAAACTAACATTTATTTTAATTATGTTTTTTTTTTTTATTTTAGGGCACAAGTTCTATTGCAAACTTATTCATTTCGTTGCATCACCATTTACCAACAGAAGGAGCACCAGCAGAAGCTTTAATGTAATTAAAATTTAATCCAATTTAAAAAATCTTAATATTTAATTCTATTTTTTTTAATAATTTTCAGTGGCAAAAAAATCTTATATGAATCTGGTGTTAAAGATTATTGTGCTGTATTCTTTTATACATTAATATGCATAATTATGCATGCAATTTTACAAGAATATCTTTTAGATGTAAGTTGATGATATATAAAATCAAGAAAAATTTCATATTTTTAATTAAAATACATTTTTTTATGTTATATTTTAGAAAGTATCAAAAAAATTGCATTTATCAAAATATAAATTATCATTATTTAATGAATCCGGCCAACTTATTGTATTTTATTTAACATCATTCTTTTGGGGTGTTGATGTTATCATACGTGAAGGATATATATCAAGATTCAATTTATTATGGACTGATTTTCCAAATCATCCAATGATATTTTTACATAAATTATATTTTATTATACAATTAGCATATTATTTACATATGTTACCGGAATTATATTTTCAAAGAATCAAAAAAGAAGATCGTCAACCAAAAATTATACATTCCATATGTGGTTTTATTGTTGTTGCAAGCGGATATTTCTTAGGGTAAATTTTTGCTATAAAAAAAATTAAAGAATAATATTTTAAAATTTTTCTTTATTTACAGTTTCCAACGAATTGCCTTAGTTTTATTAACGTTACACTATTTAAGTGAAATAATTGCACATTTCTTCCAATTAATAAGTGTATTTGATCGTGAAGAAAAATATACCGGTTTTAATTATATAAATAGCATTCTATTTGTTTTGGTACGTTTTGCAACAATGGTTACATCAGTTTTAACATTATATTATGGTGTTGCAAATACAGAACAAGCAGCACGTGGATTTATTGCATTAATTTGTATCATAGTTTTACAAGGATATTTAATTTTTTCATTTATTACTGAGCAATTAAAATTGAAACGTGAACGTGCATTAGAAGCAAAACAACAAAATAGTAAAAAAGCACAAGCACTTAAGCAATTAAATAAAGATAAAAGTAAAAAGAAGAAAGAAAGTGATTTACCCGAAGCAGATCAATCACCAGCTAGTTTTGGAGGAAAAATCAAAACAAGATAAAAGAAAACAGACAAACATACCATATTACAATATAAGAAATAGTTTCTTAAGAAAAACAAAATAAACAAAAACAATTTATGATAGAACACACACCAACAGTTGCAACACACAAATTTTTGTTCTTTGTTTTGCATTCTAAAAAATTTTTTTTTAAATAATCCATAATGAACAAAAAATTAAAAAAAAAAACCAAGAATCATTTGTAAATTTTGTTTTTATAAAAAAAAATTTAAAATCAATAAATTTAAAAGAGAACTCAAAAATCAAATATTCAAATAACTGAAAATCAAGCAATTATTAATTGTAATTTTATAATTTAAAATTTCGAATGTTAAAGCTTTTCTTTTAAATAATTTTTAGATATTTTTTTTTTTTTTAAGAATTTTTAGAAATTTTATCTTGTTTTATTAAATTGCTAAATCACAATATTTTTTTAAAACCTAAAAAATGATTTTTTTTAGCGAAGGTTAGTTTCCTTTTTATTTTTTAAAAATGCATTATTTAAGTCTATATGTTTTTTTAAGAAAAATTAATTCAAAATTGTAAATTCGAGCATTTAATAATTTGAGTATAAAAAAAAAAAGAAAATTAAATTTCAAAAACAGAAATTCTAAATTTCATATTTATTTTCTAAAATATATATTTTTGTTACAAAATAAAAAATACAATCTTTTTTTGTTATTTTGGTGAATTTGTTATATTGATGTCCCCCCCCGCCATTTAGTTACATTAGTATTTTTTGGATGGTTTTCCAATATATATACACAACCACTATGCATGTTTATAATTTCTCGCTTCGGCAATTTCCTTTTAATTTATTTTAAATTAAAAATCCGATTGGGTAGATGTTTTGTCACACCGTTTAGAAAACAAAAGAAATTTTAATATTTTTGTGTATTAAAAATAAATTATTTAGTTTTTATTTTTTTTTTTCTAATTTATATTTATTGCAATGTGATCGTAATTTAAATAATTTTTTAAATAAATACAAATTATTTTAGATTTTTTTTTAAATTATAAATACAGTTTCTTTAATTTAGCAGTAATTTTGTCATCAATTTTGTTCTAAATGGGATCTTTTGTTTTAAAGAAATTTCATTGATTTTTTATTTGTTTTTTGTTTTGTTTTGTGTATTGTGATTTGTGGAGATCTTAATTTATAAATGCATTTTATCTGTTATTTAATTTCTTTTTTTTTCAATTTTATTTTCCTTTAATCTATTCAATCTTTGTAATAACGTTGGATGGGAATGATTCCATGCTGAATACATACTATCATAAACTGGAAAACCTAAATTATCAATGTTCAATTTGATTAAAGCTCCTCCAAGTTCATCTGAGAAACCTAATTGATTTGCAAATTCATCAGCTTGATATTCAAAACGTCTTGATAGTACGGTCATAGCAAAACTTATTATTGCATTGTATGCACCCAAAACATATGATAAAATCAATAAGAGTCCAACCAAAACTGGACGTTCACCTTTTGGAAAACCAACTGCTTGATAAAATGGATCATATTCAAAAAGATATTGAAAAGCGGCAAACATAAGTAATAAATGTATTTGCATGACAACGATATTTTTTGTAACATGACCTAATTTCCAATGTCCTAATTCATGTGCTAATACAGCTAAAACTTCATCATCAGTACAACCGCGACCTTTTTCATCATCTTTCAATTCAGAATCATCTTTCATTCCCTTGTTTATTAAAAGTGTATCAAAAAGTACAATGCGTTTTGAACCGAATAAACCATAAAAGTATGCATTACTATGAGCAGAACGTTTTGAACCTTCAACAACATAAATTTTTGTTAACGGAAATTTCAATGAAGCTGCTAATTTCTCAATTGATGCACGTAATGGTCCATCGTCTAATGGACGGTATTTATCGAATAAAGGTGCAATTACTGATGGATAAATTGTTAATAATAAAAATACAACAATTCCAGTGAAAATCCATAGCCATAAAAAGAAATATGAACCGCCAAGTTTAACAATAAATACAATTGCTGCAGCAATTGGTATAAATATTATTTGTCCAATAACAAAAGCTTTTAATTGATCCCAAATGAAAAATTTTAATGTTTGTTTATTAAAGCCATGTCTTTCTTCTAAAGAAAATGTTTTATATAGCTTAAATGGCATTTCCTTAATAATAGTTAAAAAGTTTGTAACTATAATAAAAGTACAGCTGACATGAATTTCATTTTCCTCATTCATACCAATCGCTGTAGTTAAATGTTTTGATTTAAGCCATAAAAATGCTATAAATCCAAAGTATATTTCTAAGGATAGTACTATTAAATCCAATATTATTGATCGAAATAATTGGAAACTTTCTTTATCCAAGCCATAAATTCTTGCTTTTTCAAATGTTTCATCTTTCATAACATCTTTTAGTTCAACTGGCACTTTTTTGCTTTTACGAAAAACTTTAATCTATAAATGATAAATAAAAATCAATTTGAGAATATGTATATAAAATATATTTTAAATTATTTAATATTACACTATCAATTAGCAACACATTTTGAAATTTAAATTTATATATTACTGCTTTTAATGAAAAAATTTAATTCCTTTTTAGTCACGCAGAAGATGATTATAGATAAAAACTAATTTGCTGATGTGGATTTAATATAAACCTAAGCTTTTTTTATATATATATATTTATCAATATTAATATTCAAGACATTTATGCAATCTTTTATTATATTAATACAAAGTATCTAAGTACAAAAGTAATATTTATAATCATTTTTTTTTTAAGTAAATTGAAAAAAATGATTGCTAAGACGTACATTAATAAAAGTGAATGTACTTTTATTTTCATTTTATATTAAACATTTTGCGCAAAGTTTTAAACAAAACATTATATCATTTAATTGTTATATTTAATATGTGAAATATTTTCAATATTAAATAGTTTTCATATTTTTAAACTTACCTGGCGATAAACCAAATAATTTTCCCATAAATTTTCTAAAAACAACACTACTATCAAAATAAAAGTTATGTTTTCGTGATCCATTCTGATATTTTTTCTTGTTGTTGCAAAAAGCGGCCAAATTTACAGTAAAAAAAAAACCCTAATAACCTCAAAATGAATTGAAATTATTTTGATATTTTTCTTACTTGTCAAATTTAATAATTAATAATAGTACTATCTTTATATAATTTGTTTATTAATTATAAATTTTTTGTGTATTTTTTTTTACAAAAAAATATATAAAAAAAAAATGGCTAAAGATTTTTATCCTGTTTTAAAAGAGTTGTAAAACATAAGAGACGCAAAACCTTAACCTAATATGTTTGACAGCTCTTTCAAACTGACTCTCTCAAAAAATGTTGATTTTTTTTTTTTTTAATAATATAGCGGACACCGACTCACCGTGTTGCTAAACTCTTTTTATGACATTTGATGATGAGTCAATTGTCAAATGTCAAACTTACAAACAGATTCCAATTTATTTTTATATTAAATATATAATTATTATTAAAACATTATTCCATTTAATTTAATATTTTATAATGTTTTTTTAATTAATTATATAATTGATATACCTTTTATATTGAAATTAATTTAAATTTATTTAATTTGTTTTTTACATTTATTACAGATACATTTTCTTAAGTTAAATTTCAGCATCAACATGTTTCTGAAAATTTTAGTTTAGATTTTGACCGCTTGAAGTGTGACATGTCAAATAAACTGATTTTTATTAGTCAGAAAAACACAATTAAAAAATTTTGAAAGGAATAATGTTGTGGCTAAAAAACTCTTCATAAAAAAAAAAGAAAAAATAAATTAAGAACATACATATATTTATAAATTTTAAATATTCTAAAGAAATAGTTATTGAATTATATTTTAGATTGAAATTATAAAGGAAATTTAAAGGGTGCTTATCAAAAGAAATATAAAAAAAAAATTTTCAAGTCGATTAAAAATTGTTTTTGTTCAGTATACAACAGATTTTAATGTGAGAAAAGTCAAATACAAAGAATATTAAATATAAAAAAAGAAAAAAAAAATGAAAAAAATATTCAAAAAGTTACAAGTTTCTTCAGTACGGTAGAATATTTTATAGTGATTCAAAGTGAAAATAATTAAATTAAAGAATTATGCATTTAACAGTTGAAAAAAGTTCAAATAAATAAAAATATAAAAAAATATCAAAAGACTCCACCCTTAAGTTCTGGTGTATTTTTTTTCTTCCTCTTTTTTTTTTTTTTTAAAAAAAAAAGAAATTCTACCATTTTTTTATAAAAATAAAAATTAAGGTGTATGAGTTTTTTAAAAAATTTTAGAAATAAATTCAAAATTAAAAAAAAGAAAAAACCATTACATAAAAAAGAAATGAACGGATTAAGTTTGAGTGAATTATGTTGTTTATTTTGTTGTCCACCTTGTCCATCAAGGATTGCATCAAAATTAGCATTTTTACCACCTGAACCAACATATGAAGTTAAAGCTGAAGAAAATAATCCAACAAAATTTTCATTAATATTAAATGAACGTGCTGATTGGCAATTTACAGATCGTGATAAGGAATATATTGAAACATTTTATGCAAGATCATCAAGAAATAATAAAATTGCCTGCCTATTTGTTAGATGTAGTTCAAATGCCAAGTATGTATATAAATTTTTTTTTTTTAGCATAGTAGGTATTTTAAATTAAGGAAAATTTAATATAATGTAGTTATTGTTCCAATTTTATAAATCGATTTTAATATTTTTTTCATCACAGATAGAAAAAGTACATATATATACTTAGTTGTAATACACTTACTTATGAGTAAAAAATGCATTTTATTTCAACCTTTTATTATTTTTTTTTTAATTTCGTTTTATTAGGTATTTTGGTAAAAATCTATAAATTTTTTCTTTCCCTCCTATTGTATTGAATTTTTAAGTCACTTTAAAAAATTATAAGTACTAATTTAAAAAACCACAATACAAAAGACTACATGTAGTCTCTGCTATTACATATGTTTTTAATTTAAGATTAAAATTAAACTTAAAAATGATTTATGAAGGTATGTTTTTTTCTTTTGTTTTCTGCTTTTTATTTGGATGAGTCTTCTTCAACATATTCATATTACTCATTATGACCAATGAGAAATTTTTTATGTTAATTTTTAATTATATATACATATATTAGACAATGTTTCACATGATGTAAAATTGTAATGTAAATTTTTATGAATGGGTGTGGGAAAATGTTCAACAACGGTAAATTTAATTATCGACTTATTAAAAAAAAAAAGAGGTAATTAATCAAACCATATCAATTTGATTTGATTTTTATCATGTTAAAATTTGCAAAATAAAAAAATTAAAGGTCATATTTTATCTAATAAAATGTAGATAGAAAAAATACAATTTGGTATACAAGGAAAATTAATTTAAAAAAATATTTCTGATTACACTTATGTATATCACAAAAAAAAATAATATTAAACTTTACTGGTTCTTATAATTAGATAAGAAATGTTATCGTTTTTTTCTTTTAAACATTTAGTGCACTTTGGTATCGGTTTTATTAATTTATTTATTATTTTTTTTGAATAAGTAAGTATATATAATTTATAATATCAATTAATAACCATTAATTCTGAAGTATCTTATACTTAAGAATTAAAATATTAGAAGATTTAAGTTTTTTTTTAGTATTTTCTAAGCATTCAACAACACTTAAGAATTAAAAAACTAAATGTAATTTGTAAAGTTTTGAAACTATGTTAAAATATTGTTCTTTTTTTTCCTCTGATAATTTTCAAGCATGATTAATTTTTGAATATAAAGTCAGGTAGTACTTCAAATTTATATTTGAATGATCTTGAACTTTTAAATGGGTCATTAACCACCATATTTAGATTATTATCGTTTATTAAATTATTATAGAATGTACTTTTCAGTTGTCTTTTTTTTATTAAGTTATTTATATAAATTTAATTATTCTTTTGTTTGAGAAAGTGTGAAAATTAATTAACACTTTAAAATTTGTTTACTTTTTTTTCTTTATAGATTTACTATCCTATTTTCACATGGAAATGCGGTTGATCTCGGTCAAATGACAAGTTTTTTTTATGGTTTAGGTCAAAGAATAAATTGCAATATATTTAGTTATGATTATTCAGGATATGGAGTTAGTACTGGTAAACCTACTGAAAAGAATTTATACGCTGATATTGATGCTGCCTGGCATGCATTAAGATCACGTTACGGTATTAGTCCAGAAAATATTATATTATATGGACAAAGTATTGGTACTGTTCCAACGGTAGATTTAGCATCTCGTTATGAAGTTGGTGCTGTTATATTACATTCACCATTAATGTCCGGTATGCGAGTTGCATTTCCAGCAACAAAACGAACATGGTTTTTTGATGCATTCCCAAGGTAAAGTTTTTAAGATAATTTAGATATTAATTAGAAATTAATAAATTTATTTTTATAGTATCGATAAAGTTCCAAAAGTAACATCACCTGTTCTTGTTATTCATGGTACTGAAGATGAGGTAATAGATTTTCAACATGGGTTAACAATTTATGAAAAATGTCCAAGAGCTGTAGAACCATTATGGGTTGAAGGTGCTGGACATAATGATGTTGAAATGTTTGGTCAATATTTAGACAGATTAAAGCAGTTTGTGTCAGTTGAATTAGTTAACTGACAAAAATTAAAAAAATCACCTAACATTAATAATCAAGAGGCTGATTCAGGTTATATAGTTTTTTTTTTGCATAAATATTGTTCTATGAAATATACTAATATTTTACTTTTTTTTTCAATTTTTAGGTGATGATATATTAAATAATATTGAAATCGGCGAAGATGAATCTGTAACAATGAGTTCCAATTCAAATACACATAATTCAACAACTGAAAAATTACTCTAGCATATAATGCCTGGTAGAAGCTCAAATCATTTACCATCAAAAACGGAAATAAGTTCAAATTCGGAAAAAATGGCTAGAAATATGAAAGTTAAAAATTCATTAGCTGAAAAATTTGATTCAAAAAATGATAAAGCTCAACCAGGCAATAAAAATAAAATTAATACAGATAACAGTTCAACTTCTAAGCAATCTAATACTAATGATAAATCAAAACCAGAACAGCATCAAAATACAAAAAAATCTTTAAATTTTAATAAAAAAAGATGTATTTCGTCGAATTCCTTATCTCCATCAAAATTGCCACCGCCTCCTTCACCACCATATTCAATACCAAGTAAATCTAATTCAAAAAATAGTAATGATGATAATCATGAAGAAAATGGAGACATTTGTGACATTTCTACTATTATTTTTGACAAAAACAAAAGAAAATCATCTATAAATTCTTTAAAATGTCGAAAATCTTCAATTCAAACAAATAAATCAACACCAGATGCAATGTGTTCAACATGTTCTTCAGGTGATGTAAATGAGATAACATTAAAAATAAAATCATGCCAAAATTGTAGTAATGTGGCAATTGATCAAATTAGTTACAGTGGACAAACAATGGTTAGTGTAGTATTCTTTATTACTTTCAATTAAAATTTAAATTGTCGTTATTTAATTTTAGTGTTTGTCTAATGACATAATTTCGGCTTTAACTGGCCAAAATTCTGTAAATTGTAACAATCAGCATCATAATCAACATCAACCACATGTAAGTGCAGTTCAACAATGTTATCATCATTTAGCTAACATTACACAGAAATTAAAAAATATGTATAAAAATCAAATTCATACATCCCATTCTCAATCATCATCTAAACGTTCTTCAATAGTAACAATTCCAGAGCAAGATATACCATCGGAATTTAATAAAACACCAACACAACTACAAGATGGAAAGCAACAACTAAATTCTACCAAACACTTTCATTTTTCAGTTAAAAAATCATCAAACATGGAACAGCCTCAAATGGAAAAACAATCATATAATTCTACATCATCAAATTCTACAACACCTTCAAAACCAAATATATCGATTTTTAATAATGCAAATAAAATGCAAAATCAAGAGAATTCTTGTAATTCTAATGTAAATGGAGACGTTTTAGTTTTAAAAATATGTGATTTAGATCATAGTTCAAATTTGTCTAACAAAAAAGGTGAAAAAACAGTAGAAACAAATTTAACAACCGATTCTAAATATGACCAAAAGTCATTAAATACAAATAATAGCAATAATATTAATAATAATAATAATGAAATCTCATTTACTACGAAAGACTGTCGACATGGAAATTTCAGTTTTTTACAACGTCAAAGTAGCGTTGATGCTGCAACATCTCCTTCTTTATGCTCTCCAGCTAAGAATGTAACTGTTTTTAATTTAAGTCCGGATGAAATTAAAATGGAAAAGGTTACCTCTCCAGTACCAATTGTTATTTCACCAACATATTTTTCAGAAACTAACAAACATTTAAAAAGTGCTAGAGGTTATTTAAGTGAATCTGGAAAAATTTCTCCGTCACAATTAGTATTTCCAAAAATATCTTCATCATCCAAAGGAAGCTTTGAAAAAAGATCTCCAAAAAATCAACAGTTAACAAAATCACCATCCGGAATAAATTATCAATCAAAACCAAATAAAGCGAAAATATCACGTAAAACACAAAGTTTACAAGGAGATGATATTTCAACCAGTGAAAGAACAAAAATTACAATTAGTAAATCATATCGTAAAATAATGGTTATGTCAGAATATCATAAAGATAAAACTAAATCCACAAAATCAGCAAATAAAAATTCAAGTTTTCTAAATTCGAGTTTAATTCAACATCGTAAATTATTGAAAAAATCAAAATTACGAAATGCTGAAATATCAAAATCATTAGATATACTTCTTCCATCTGATATTTTAAATGATTTTTCTGATCTTCCAGATTCGTTTTTTAATTTTCCACCTTATACTTTAACATCAAAATCAACAAGCAATTTAAATGCTATGCAAAATGATTTTTATGATGACGATGATGAAGGTCCATTCGAGCAT
Source organism: Dolichopus griseipennis (assembly GCA_963082915.1). NCBI lineage: Eukaryota > Metazoa > Arthropoda > Insecta > Diptera > Dolichopodidae > Dolichopus > Dolichopus griseipennis. The sequence continues at coordinate 84,473,525 of OY720445.1, read as the reverse complement.
ATCAATTCGGTTGAGCTTATTTTTATTTCTGATGAATTTCTAAATAAAGCCGTTAAACATGATTTAAAAATTATTAATTGTTCAACCGATTTAAATGAAAAAGTAAAATCACCAATTGAAATAAAAGTTAGTAAACCAAATGTTTTCTCCTCCTCAACTTCCTCATCAAAAACCAATTCTAAAACCAAATTACAAAAAAATGCATCATCATCAACAGAATCAAAAACAATTAAAACACCTGATTCAGTATCTGGTGGTAGTAGTCGTAAAAATTCAATATCACCATCGAGACCAGATAAACCTTTAATAACAAAAAATTTATCTGATTTAAATATTGGTACGAAAAAATTAATTGTTATATCAGAAGATTTTAAAAGAAAATCACTTGAAAATACTGTTATTATTATTAATCAAAATGATGATGATACAATAAAACCACCACAATTACTACTACAACAACAACAACTTCAAGATTATACATCAAAAATTCAACAACAGCAACAAAGTAATTCAAGTAAAGATAGAAGTCCAGGATGTGATGGTGGTAATTGTGGTGGTAGCAGTACAGTTAACAGTAGTAGTGATTGTATTGATGATAATTGCATTAATTTTACTATAAAATCAAACTCTTCTAAAACTTCATCAACAACAGCAACAAAACGTAAAAATTTAAAAGATTTAAAATCTTGGGGTAGAGAAAGTTCTGTTGACGATGTTGGGAATCAAATGGTCAGTCATGCATTCTGTTCAGCTGAAGAACCAGATGAATTATGCCTGGAGAATAAGGAGATAGCAGAAACTCTTAAATAAAATTTTTAATTAAAAAAAATAATAATTAAATTAAATTTAAACAAAAAATTAAAACTTTAAATGTTTATTAAAAAAAAAAAAAACTAAAAAAATATTAATACTTTTTTTTTTTTTGTTTTTTAGAATAATTGAAATTTTCATGAAAAAAAAAAACAAAACTGTAATAATCATAACATATTTATTATTGTCTAAAAAAAAAAATATTTATTAAAGTATTTCATTGCACTTTGACAATTTTGGAAATAAAATATTTATATGTATATTTCCATACATATAAATATTATAATAAATATACATATAATAATTTATAAAAAAAAAAAAAATTTATAAAAGCCTTGTGAAGACAAATTAAAAATAAATTTTGATGTCTGGAAGTAAATTCTACAGAAAAAAAACAGAGGTTTTTTAGTAAAATATAAATTAATAAATTTTAAATGATTGTAGAAATTTATAACAACATGTTATGTTAAATGAAAATTAATAATATCATAGAAATTTTCATATTTTATACACACATATACAAATTTTGTGGTATTTAAAGATTAGTTTTCTTGGAAGATTTTATTGCCAAATATCAAAATTTACATTAAACAAAAAAACAAATTTAGTTTATTTTTAAAATATACGTTTTTAATTTTTACTTATTTTTTAATTATATTAAATATATACATATATATAATGTAGTTTATAAAAAATATTTTTTTCCTTTAAAAAAAATTTTATGTTTTAAGTATTTTAAATATTCTTAAAAAATTAAAAAAAAAAAATTTAAAAAAATTTAAAAAAAAATAAATAAAAAAAATTACATTATTTTATACAAATATAAATATAAAAAAAAATTTTTAATTCATTTTTTTAATTGTTAAATTTTTTTATTGCTAAATAATCTTCTGTCTTCTTCTATTTTCTTTCAATTTCAAATTCGTCTCAATTACTTTTTTAAATGTTTTTTACCTTTTTTTTTTGGATAATACACAAAAAAACAAAGAATGTATGCATGTTTTTAAATAAGCACCAATCTGTCTTTTTAGATATAAAATATTAAATATTTTGATATTTACATTATTACCTTTTGTGAGGCACCAAATATTGGAACTTTTCGAATTTTGTCTTTATTCATAAATGTTTAACATTGGTTTAACCATGTGCAGCATGTTTGACTGTATAAATTTAACTAATATCGGAAGTGTTTTAAGATTGTCAAACATTTAAGTCTGATAAAATATGATGAATCTTATATTGCATGATCCAAAACCCAGATGATTGACTCAGATTTTTTTTTATTTATTTATTTAATATGTTAGTTTTAGGGAATGTAAATTGAAAGGCGGTATCTTATACATGCATTAAATATTAAACACATATCAAACGGCAAAAGAATATAATTACACTTATAAAAATTCATTGAATTGAAGAGTAATATTAGAAAAAAAGGAAAAATAAAATGAAAATATTAAAAGGTACGTATTACAAATTTTTTAATTTTTGAAAAGGATCACTCTGTAATTTGAAAATAAGGTTACCCCGTTTTTTGTTTTGGTCTGCATTTAAATTATAATAATTATATATGTACGCATTTGTTATTTTTTATATTCTTTTAATAAATTTTAATTCAAAATTATACATATTTTTCTTAATTTTTTTTTTTATTTAAATTATTAATCAGTGTACAAATTTCATTAATTTTCTATCAAAATAAAAATAGAATACTGTAATAAACATATGAAAAATACGAAGATTTTAATATAGTTTTTATATCTTACCATAAATTAAAATATTCATTTTGTTGAAAAAAAAGTTTTGTGTATATTATTTTTAGTATATTTTCATATTCAATTACTGAATCTCTTAAAAAGTTTCTTAAAAAAGACTAAACTACTAGACTGGAAATGTGGTTTGAGTATCTGCAAATAATGTTATATAATTAAATTAAACATTAATAAAAGTCGTTAATACTTGAATGTTTTTTTGTAAAGTTATCAAGCTAGATTCTTAATTTATAGTTGAGCAATGCCATTTCTTTCTAACTTATTTTTCTTCGTCCTTCTAGTTAAATTGCAATTTAGCAAAGACATGGTTTCCATTAGAGAATACTAGATATTTTGATGCATAATATCATAGTACTTTATAGGCTAATTGAAAAGCATATAAATCAATTGTTTGAATTATAAATAAATTATAAATTTCAAGATCGCCGAAAAGTATGCAATTTTTTGTTAAAGACTTGATTTTGAAATTCTTCAACCAGATCAATACATTTCCTTATTATTTAATTAAACAGAGATATGTTAAGTGTTAAAAGAGATGAGTTCTAGATAACGCTTAAGTTCTAGCAACAATTTTCCCCATTGGATTTATTCTGAATTTAATTTAGTGCATAAGTATTTTAATTGTGCAACAGAGTAAATCCAATTATTTACTCAAACATATAAACAAGCTATTTATTTAAAAACGTATGGCATAAGGTGAGTATCCAGTGGTGCCTAAAAATAAGTATCCAGGAGCCTGCTACGCCAATAACTTAACCTCAAATCAGATTATTTGATCAGTGATTAGTTGTTGATACGATAGAGAGCCCCAAGTGTAATATTTTGTTCTGAAAAATATTTTCATAAAGCAGTACAGATGAAATATCTGCAAATCGAAATATCTGAAAAACAGTAAAAGTTATTATAAAAATTTATATTACATACACAATATGTATATTCTCATTAAAGAGCTTGAAGAATTATTAATTATTTGGACTCTATATCTTATATTCCGCCAAATCTAATTCCTCTTATCCAAACCTACAAAATAAAAGTAACTCTATTTTTCGAGTTTGGCTTATCAGTTATATTATTATTATTTATTTATTAGTTTTAAGAAAAACTTTAAATTTACAAAAATAAAGCTCAATAACAAAAAATGCAATAACTCCATTTAAATTTTTTTTTTTTTTTTTTTTTTTTTAAAAAAAACTTAATACTTTAAGCTTACAAATTCAAAACAATTATAGTTAAAGTTCTAGTGAAAAGAAAAAATTAAAAATTTAAAAAAATAGAACATTTAAAAAGTTAAAAAATTTAAACACAGCAAAACATAAAAAAAAAAAAATAGTTATTTGTAATTTTCTTTTACATAATTTCCAAGCTTTCTATTTAGTGAGGTAGCACTTGTTGTAGATTTGATATCCGCGTTTATCATGTTGAACAGTTGTAACCCTTTATACATTAGCAAATTTTGTGTTGCAGTTCTATTCCATCTTTCGAGCCTAAAGTTATTTCCATGACGTTGCCCTATTCTGTAAGATTTGCATTCTCGATTTTGCTTCAGCTGCAGCGGAAAAAACTATTGTTGAACAGTAATCAAAATGAGGTAGTACAATAGCATTATACAACATGATCGCTGTCGACTTCGAAATACTGTTGTGCAGTCTACTTAAGAAACTAATTTTTCTTGAAATTTTTTTACAAACCTTATCAATGTGCCCAACAAATTTTAGCTTGTCGTCAATGGTCACACCCAGATATGTCATATCACCTACAACATCTATGGGTTCATTGTTCAATTTTATGATATTATTATCTGTACGCCATCTGTAATTCATGACCATCGCTTTGGTCTTTGCCACATTTATTTTAAGCTTGTTCATATTTAGCCAACTGTATATACGATCAAGATCTGCATTAACCTTACCAATCAGTTCATCAAAATTTTTCCCTGATATATAAATCAAACAATCATCAGCACACAAGGCAATTTTACAAGATTCTAGCATTGTACCAATATCATTGATGTATATCAAAAAAAGTAAAACTCCTAGGACGGATCCCTGTGGAACGCCCAGATTAACAGATCTTGATTTGGAGCTAACTTCATTTATTCTCGTTCGTTGTGTTCTGCCTGACAGGTAAGTTTTAAACCAGTTATTTTCTTTATTCCTAACACCATACTGAAAGAGTTTACTCAATAAGATTTCCCGGTCTATGGTCATAAAAGCACGCTTGAAATCTAGAAAAATCGCTATAGTAATGTCTCCAATATCAATCAATTTTCTCCATTCGAAGATAATCAAATTCAGAGCAGTTTCACACGAGAAACCTTTTCTAAATCCAGATTGCTCTGGCACTAGGATGTCATTTCTTTCTAAGTAATTTTCAAATTGTTGACAAACTACCTTCTCCAAAATTTGTTCATAGGATGGTAACACGTTTATCGGCCTTAGGACTTCAGCTTTAGTTGAGTTCCTTATTTTTGGAACTGGGACAACAATTGACTCCTTCCAACTCTGCGGAAAAATCCCACCGACGAACGAGTTGTTTATATGTTATCATCTGAAAAACCGTTACTAATAGACTTCTGCCCAGTTAAATAATTTACTTATTTCGTATTTCCATATCACTACTGGTCTAAGTGATCTCTAATAAAAAGTCAGATACTTTACAGATGGAGCTCTTGATATACAAAATAGTTACAATTTAACTGAAAATTTAGCATTTGGGAAAAGAAATGGGCTTGTCCTTAGGGATAAAATAATTACGTATACCTTAAAGTATTAATAAATAAATTTAAATATATATATATATATATTCTTTTTCTTTATTTTTTTTTTTTCTTTTATATATTAATCTCATTTTTTATTTTTTTTTTTTTTTTTGGGTTTTAATTTTTTTTTTATCATTTTATATTGTTTATTACAATTAATATATAATATATTTTATATCATTTACGATATTTTCGTATGGTTGTTTTTTTTTTTTTGTTTTTGTTTTTTTTTTTTTTTTTTTGTTTTCTCTTATTGATATCTAACTAAAATTCTAAAATGTATTATAAATAATATAATAATTTTATAAATAATTTTTTATTTCATTTCATTTTTTTTTTTTGTTATTTGAAAACTATTTTTTTTTTTTTAAATAATGGTTATTTTTTTGAGACTGATTTTTAAAGAATTTATTTTTATGTTTTTTTCATTTGAATTTAATTTTATTTTGTGTTTTTTGTTTTGTATTTTATTTTTTTTTTTTACTGAAATATTCATTACAACAAATTACAACAGTAAATTTATTTATTTATTTTTTTTTTTTAATATTTTCATTTAATTTTTATTTTTTTTTTCTAATAATTATTACATTTTCTTATTAATATATTATATTATAATGCTTTATGTATGTATATGTATATATATATATATATATTAATATATGGATATACATTAATATGTATTTATACAGAGGATGTTCGGAACTTAATGGTCATGAAGAGGAAGGGTGATAGAGAAGTTCATAATAAATAAAACATTGTTCTGAAGGAGGGGAGGGAGGGGGTGTATTTCAAACGGTTTTCAAGATAACTTTATTCAAAATATTTTCGTAGACTTCTTATATACTATAACTGGAGCTATAGCTACAGTGAGCTATGAAAGCCTTTAACTTCAGCTAGCTCCTGACATTTAAATAAATTTTGTACGTTGTACAGAGGCGAAAATGTTGCTATTTCCTTAAAAATAACTTTGAAGGCATTTTTCTCGAAAACTGCGTTAGAAATAGACCCCCTTCTCTCCCTCTCTAGAACAATTTTTTGTTTGTTATGAACTTCTTCATCATATCTCCGCACTTCTTGATTTTTGAGGTCCGAACAACCTGTATATAAATATAATACACATACATATTCGTTAAAAATATATATTATATATATATTTATTAATATCATTTATTAATATAAATATTAATATGTATATATTATTTATAAATTTTAATTTCTTACACAAATTATAATATTTAAATTACATTTTCTTTTTTACTGTAATTTTAAATTTTAATTTTGTTTTTTTTATTTATTTAATTTTAGTATTTATTTTTATTTTTATTTTGTTTTTTTTTTTTGTGTAATCTTTTAAAGGGCTTGTTTTAATAATGTGTTTATTTTTATTAATTATTAATTTTTTTGTTTTTTTTTTTTTTAAATACATATATAAAATTTCATTTATAGGATACTTAAAATCTAAATATTATTTTTCTTAATTTTTTGTTTTGTTTTTTTTTTTATTTTTTGGTTTTAAACGTATAAACATAATTCTTTTTTTTTATTTTTTAATTTTTAATTTATATTTATATTAAATCTGTTTTATATTTTAAACTTAAATCTAAATTAAAGCTTATTTCAAAAAAATCTAATATTTTATATTTAATTTTTTTTTTTTTTTGTTTTTTTAATTTTCATTTATTAGATTTTGTTTCCATTTTTTTTTATTTTTATTTTATTTTATAATATATATATACATATATAAATTGTATATATAAATGTATATACAATATTTATATTAATATGTATATTAATATTTTATATTTAATTTTTTTTTTTTTTTGTTTTTTTAATTTTCATTTATTAGATTTTGTTTCCATTTTTTTTTATTTTTATTTTATTTTATAATATATATATACATATATAAATTGTATATATAAATGTATATACAATATTTATATTAATATGTATATTAATATTTTATATTTAATTTTTTTTTTTTTTGTTTTTTTAATTTTCATTTATTAGATTTTGTTTCCATTTTTTTTTATTTTTATTTTATTTTATAATATATATATACATATATAAATTGTATATATAAATGTATATACAATATTAATATATATAAATTTTTTTATTAAAATTTTATATATATATATGTAGAAATTTTTTTTTGTTATATATTTTCAATGAATAACAGAAATATATATTGGGTGTTTTCAAATAAATTTTTGAATTAAAAAAAAAGGGATAGGTGTGTATATCGGTTTTGTAGATAAAAAAAAAGTATGTAAAAATTTAAAGTATGTATGTATTCTAAAATATATAAATTATTTAATTATTATATATTAATTAAATTTCTTAGAATGGAAATTTTAAGGAAAAACAATATTTTTAATATACTATTTATTAAAATATTATTAATAAAATTAATAAAAAGTATATCAGCTACGCCTTAAAAGGAAGGGCATGTATGCTTAACTCCCTTATCACATTGTATGCAATATGGGATTGTTTTTTAAAAATTATAAATAAAAAAAAAATTTAATAAAATGCAAAAAAATAATTTAAATTAAAAAAAATGATTTAATAATATTTTTTTAGGCCGATTATATTCATTTTATATTATTTATATATATACAATATAATATAATTATATATTAATTATATAAATATTGTTTAAAAAATTAAATTATAAATATAAATTATATTAATTAAAATAAAATTATTAAAATAAAATTAAAAAAATTATATCCATGTATATCGTAATAAAAAAATAGTATATTATTATATTATGTATGTATTTAGTATATTATTTTTAATTTTGAATGCACCTAATGCACCTAATTTTTGATTTTTTATATTTTTATTTTGGTTTATTGTATAATTTTAATATAGAAAGAGAATTATGAGATTTTTTAATTAAAAAAAAAAAATTAAATTGAATCGAAATTCAAAATAAATTAAATATTCATTTATCGAAAAAAAAAATTAATAATTATATTATTAATTATTTAATTATATATATATATTTTTAACCATTTCCCCCTCCCCAAATATTCATATATTGTTTGTTTTACTATTTTATATTTATATATATAAATTATATAATTATTTGAAATCCCTGTATTTATTTTTTTTTAATTAATAAATAAATTAAATTGAAATAAATTAAAAAAAAAAACTTGAAGAAAATTAAATATAAAAATATATTAATTTATATTAAATTATAGTATGTTATGACTTATATTCGAATTTCGATTCGATTTTAATTTTTTTTTTATTTTTGTATTTTTATTTAACCCTTTCGCTCCCATTTAAAAAAAAAATATCTTCTTTACGATATACATACGATATTATTTTCTTTTATATAAAATAGTATGTAAGTTTATGTATACAATAAAAACTATTTTTTTTTTCTCCCTATTTGTTTTATTATTTGGTGTTTTTTTTTTGTTGTTTTAATTTTTACAAAAGACATAATTTAAGAAATTAACATTTGTATATATATATATGAATTTGTGTTATTTTAAGATATTAGATATAGGTGGATAAATTAAAAATATAGGGTTAAAATAAAAGATTTCTGTGTGATTAAAAAGCGATAACAATTTAGTATTAATGTATATATATATAATATTAATTTAAATATATCTTTTGACACATTGTAAAATATATATCACTTTTTTTAAGACATTATAAAGTGAATTTGTTTTTTTTTAATTAATAAAAAATATAAATTTTGATAAAAACAATATACCGGTAATATACTGGTATTTCGTTTTTTTTAATGTTTAACATTTTTCTTCATTCTTCACTCACAAATCTTTCAACTTTGCAATCTCTTATTTAATCTATGATTTAAATAAAGAAATTGTTATTATAGTTGATTCAAATCTTTGGGGAACTTGGCCCTACAAATGCAAATTATTTTAAGAATAATCATTCCAAATTACTTAAATGAATGGCACTCAATTAACTGTCAATTTGAAAAGCCTCGTTTTGAGAGACAAAAATAAACAAATTAAAAAAAAATCCCATATATATATAATCCGAAAGGGTTTTTTTTTATGTTTTTGAACCCTTCTGGAAAAAAATGGGGCTATAAAGGTTATTAAATGTTTATTAAATATAAATAACATTTATTACCTTATTAATGACAAGGACTCTTTTTTGTGTTTATTTTTGTGTATCTTCACAAGACTGCGTATATATTAAACTTTAAAAGTATATATGACACATATATATATATATAGTAAATATTTTATACAATATTATTATATAATTTTAAATAAATTTATTTTGAATAATTTATATATATATTTCAAAGAAAATATAATTTAATTACATTTTCTTATCAAACATGTTAAATGTTATGTTATCGCTATTTTGTATCTACAAGATGTGTTTTAAAGATATCTACAGATTCAGAAGGTTTTTTTTGTTATTGTAAATGTGCAATAGTGTTCTTTTTTTTTAAAAAAAACATTAAATATAAAAGTTATATACTTTTACATAATTAATTCATTATATATATTTAACAAAAATATATATTAATAATAAAATAATTAAAATAAATTATTTTCAGTCTTTAATTTAAAAATTTTAAAATTAAATTAAAATAATTATACAAAAAATAAACTATATGTATGTTAATATTAATATATTATATTCACGTATATATGTATTTTTCTTTTGTTTTTTTTTTTTTAAAATTTAATTTAATATTTTATTTAATTCTTTTTTTTTAATTTTTTTTTTTTTATTTAATTTCTCAGTCTGTTTAATTTCGTTAAAACTCATTACGAGGCTAATCATTTTAATATATTTTTTTTTTTGGTTTTATTTAATTATTATAAATTTTAAATATTTTATTAATAAAATATTTTTTTTATACATATACACATATTTATATTTTGTTTTTATTTTGGTAAAAAAAAAATTTTTTAAAATTAGTATTTAATTTTTTTTTAAATTTAAAAAATTTGTTTTTAAAAAGCCATGTATATTAATTATTATAAAAAATTTTTAAAAAAAAATTAATATTCTGACAACCATTTTATATTGTTTTTGTTTTATATAAATTTTATTTAAATATAAAATAAATTTTAATTTTAATATTCTATACATTTTATAATAATTTTTAAAATGTATTTGCCTTTTTTTTTTTAAATTAATAATATATGATTAAAAGTGAGTTTTTAAAAGAAATAATTTATTATTAATATAATTAATTAAATTTAATTAAAAGTGAATATAATTAAAATATAAATTTAATAAAAAAAATTATATTAAAATTTAAAGATTATTTTAGTTTATAAAATATTTAAAAATAAATATAAAAGTTAAATATTTTTTCGAAAATTTTTAAGAAAACAATTAATGAATTAATTATAGTTGATTTAAATTGCAAAATATTATTTTAATTTAAAATATTTTTTTTTATAAAATCTGTTTTTAATTATTTAATCAGTAAAAAGATAAAATCTATTTAATCATAATTTTCTATGACTGAATAGAATCTATTTAATCGTAATTTGAGTTTAAAACCGCTTAAAATTGTTTATAGAAATGATTAATTCTTAAAATTTAAAATTATACATTTTTACATAACATATATTAATAAAATTATAATATTTTATTTTTTAATATTATAATAGTGGATTCGTATAATATATTATATATATTAAATAAATTATAAATTTTTTTTCATAATAAATAAATTAATAATTAATTAATTAAATATATATTATATAAAGTAAATTAAAAAAAAACTATTGTCATTGAATTTTTCAATAAAAACACCAGATTCAAAAATTTATATTTAATTTTTTTTAAATTGATTAATATTATAAAGTGTACATATATGTTTAAAATTGTTTTATTAAAAAGAGGAGGTTTTCCAAATGGCCATTACGATTAACATACAGTATAGTTGCACAATAATTTGGCTAATTTTCGATTTATGAATTTGAATTCAGAATTTGATATCTTAAGAGTTTCAGTTCAATTAAGCTTTGAATATCTTGAAACCTTAAACGGTTAAAAAGGTTAAGTAACTCAGAAAGAGAAAATGTCGTTTCAAAGACCCCTTTAACAACGAAATAGAATAAAGTCAAATATTTTGTATTTTAAGTCAATCAAATGACCAACTAAATATTTAAATAGAAATTGGTGTTTTTAATAACATTTTAAAAATAATTTAAAATATCTCAAGCCATCTACTGCATCAGTTTCAGTCAATCAAGATATACACGTAGTTTGCGCAAAATTAATTAAGCCCAATTGGGTACATTGGGGCATTATATTATTTGATAATTATATGGAAAGTCAGTTAAAAAATTTAATTAATTATAATTCAATAAAATATTTTTTTAAATGTACACGTTCCTTATTTTTCAATTATTTAATTTAATATTAAATCGCATTGATAAAACTAAATTTTTACTAAATCTGAAGTTCTTATTGGAAGACCCCTTTAAGAACAAAAATAAATAAATAAAATTTGTATTTGATTTTAATTTTTGGTTGTGAGTTGTAAGAATAATATTGCACATTTACAAGCTTTAAGCTTAATGTATTGGCATTTTTATATAAAAACTTATTAAATAAAAATATATATATATATTTATGTAAAATGTTCTGTTATTCATTGAAAAAATTACAAAAATTTTTTTTTTGAAAAAACATTTAACAAATTTTTTTTTTTTTTTTTTTGTATTAAATTTTAAAAGTATTTCTTTTTTTATTTTTTAATTTATTTGATTATTATTATTTTTAATAATTTTTATGTATATTTTATTTTCATTTTTATTATAGAAATTTTCTCACTTTTTCCTTCGTTTGTTTTGTTTTTACTATTAAAATTTAATTTAAAAATTTTTTTTTTTTTTTAGTTTGAAGCTTATTTTTTAAATAGCTTTGTTTCATTTCTTGTGTTTTTTTTTTTTATTTAATTTAATTTGACATTTAATTATTTATTTGTGTGTGTGTTTGTGTTTGTTTGTGTTTTTGGTATTTTGTTTTGTATAAATTTTTTTTTTTTTTTATTAATTTTCTAATTTTAGAACTAAAACTATTTATACAATATATATATATATATATAAGTATGTCTTTTCATATATGATGATACATTCGATTTACGTCATTATTAATGGGATTCAGCTGAGATGAGTTCAAGAAAATCAATAGAATATTAAGTGAAATGAATTTAAATATTAATAAAAATTTTTAAATAAACTATGCATGTATTTATATTAATAATATGATTTAAGAAATGGAAATGTCAAAATGACTGTTGAGAATTTAACTGAACAATTTTAAAGTACCCGGCCTGTTATCATTTAGTATATGAGCATTTTATGACAAACTCATTACAAGAAAATTATAATAGGCCGGGGGTTTAAAGGAAATTTTGGAGAAAATTGTAGTATATACTGTAAACTTGGAAAAATTATGTACGATTATTTTTACATAATGGTGATTATTAATTTTTATAAGTTTACTACACCTTTTCCAATTGTAATTCAGAAAGTATCAGTTGTATTTCAGAAAGTATAAATTGTAATTCAGATTAGTCAATTGAATTTCAGAAAGATCAGTTGTAATTCAGATTAGTCAATTGTAATTCAGAAAGTATCAAATGTAATTCAGATTAGTTAATTGTAATTCAGAAAGTATCAGTTGTAATTCAGAAAGTATCAATTGTAGTTCAGAACATTTCGACATTCGTCAAATTGTAGCAATTTCACAGAACATCTGCATTTCATGGTATTTTTTTGAATTACAATTGACTAATCTGAATTACAACTGATACTTTCTGAATTACAATTGTAAAAGGTGTACATAGTATATAAGTCAGTAATAGAATAAATTAGTAATAGATTAAAATTAATAATAGATAATGTATTTGAAAGTATTATTAAATAAAGAATGACGAGGCGAAATCAAGAGGAAGTGGGAAGTTTTTTCAGTTCCTTAAGAAAAAGTTAAAAACTCTACTCTCTTCTAATGATTACAGAAAGAATCAAATAAAAACAAAAAAAAAAAAACGACGTAAATCGAAAGGTTGGTGATCTTATAAATAATTTAAAAAAAAAAAAATGAGTATATTGTGCACTTTTTAAAATCAAAGTATGTTTTAGTATATAAATATACTATTAAAAAATTATTATAATTAATATAACTATTAATATTATTATTATTATTAAAAAAATTTAATTATATATATATAATTAAAAAATTTATTTAATTATATACATATATATAAAAAAATTATAACTATATGAATTTGAGAATTCGTATAAATAGTTTTATTCTTAAAATTTAAATTAATTAAAAAAAAAAAAATATTTTAAATAAAAAATAAATGTGATTTTTTTTTTTTTTTTTTATATAATAAATATAAATATGTCACAATATACCTTCATTCTAACATGTTATTTCTGAATGATTATCAGAATTAATAAAACGATCATTAAATGCTTGTATTGTAAATGGTACAGAATTTGAATTAATTGATGAATTACAATTATTACCATTTAATAATTCAGAATTTTTCATATCTAATGATCCATTATTGTGACCATTAATACCAACAACATTACTACCATTACCTGTACCATTTGAATGTATCATTGTACCATTTGTTGTACCATTTAATGTACCATTTTGCATTCCAATACAATTACCACCAACAACACCAACACCACCTACTCCAATTGGTGTTGTATTTGTTGTTACTGATACTTGTTTATTATTATGCATATTATTTCTAATATTATTTGTTTGAATATTTGCATATGGTTGGGATGGTATTATATGAAGTACCGTTGATGATATATCAGTATTTTGTGCACATTTTTCTAATGCTGTTGGATCTAATGTAATACCATCTAATTGAGAAAATGATATATGTGATTTAATCGATGTTGGTGTTGGCTGTGGTGTATCTAAACTAATTAATCTTGTTTCTTCATCACATACACCACATGATGTTGATGTTAATATTGGTTGTTTATTATTACAATTGGCTGTTGTACAATAACCATTTGTTGTTGGTGCAATATTTTGTTGTTGCTGTTGTTGTTGTTGTTGTCCAGGTGATGTAGTTGATGTTGTGGTTATTGATGTTGGATGTCCAGTTGAATTACAATGTGTTGCTGCTGATGATGATGTTGTTGTTGATGGATGATGAGTATAATGATTTTGATGACTATGATTATGATTATGATGATGATGATGCATTGGATGTTGATGTTGATAATTATGTTGTCCATTAACAATATTATTTAAACCAGTTGGTTTTCTACCATTCATTAATTTTGTATCATTATTAATATGATGTTTATAATAGTGTTGTGTTGGTGAATGTTTATTATTTGTATTAACTTGTGTTTGCATTTGATCATTATTATTGTTATTATTATTATTGTTATTATTGTTATTATTATTAATATGATTATTTGACATAGTAAATGATGTTTCCCATGACTGATCCATATTATCATCACATTCTAATGAACATGATCTTGTTAATAATGATGATGTTGAATTAACAACTGTTGATGTTGTTAATGTATCGGATGACATTGTTGTACCAGTTGATTCTTGTAACAAACCATTTAATGTTCTTGATGTTTGTAATGGTACCAAATAATCTGAGGAACTTGGAATTTGTAAACATATATCTTCTGACATAGCCGGCCGCATAACTGTTTGATCACGTTCTGATGATGGAGGCCGGAAAATACTTGGTAATGGTGCATTCATTATTTCCAGATCCTAAAAAAAAAAATTAAAACCAATTTAATTTTATATTAAATTTTTATAAAATATGTTTATTTTTATATTTACCTGCGTGCATGTTGTTAATTTATTCAATAAAACTTCAAATGTTGGTCTTTCTTCTGGTGTAGGATCCCAACATTCAGCCATTATTGTATAAATAACTGACGGACAACCAGATGGGGCATCTAATCTGCCACCTCCAGTTACTAATTGCATAACATCACGATTTGGTAAGCCAGTATATGGCATTAACCCTAAACTGAAAACCTATAAAATATTAAAAAAAAAATATATAAAAATTAATAGAATCATTCAAGTATTTTGTTTATTAGATACTGACCTCCCATAACAGCACCCCAAATGACCATACATCTGTTTTCGATGTAAATATACCATCT
Organism: Dolichopus griseipennis; assembly: GCA_963082915.1. Lineage (NCBI taxonomy): Eukaryota > Metazoa > Arthropoda > Insecta > Diptera > Dolichopodidae > Dolichopus > Dolichopus griseipennis. The sequence goes on along the minus strand of OY720445.1, from coordinate 84,458,022 downwards.
AAAAATGCTTCAGGTGGCATCCATTTTATAGGTAGCATTGCTTTACCACCTTTCCTATAATAATCACTTCTATATATATCTCTTGCCATACCAAAATCAGCAATTTTTACAACGCGACCTGGTCCTTTACTACTTAAAAGACAATTACGTGCTGCAATATCCCTATGAATAAAACGTTTACTCTCCATATAACGACAACCTTTAGCTACATCTAGTGCACAAAATACTAAATCTTTCATTGATAATGGTGACGGTCTTTCCGGTTTATTACGACCCTCGCGTAAGAAATTTTTCAAATCACCACCAGCTAATAATTCTAAAACAATAAAACGTGGATGACGATCAAAACATACACCAATTAAATGAACAATGTTCGGATGATTAAATTTTGCCATAATAGCAGCTTCCATTAAGAAATCTGCTTCAGCTTGACCCGTTGACATTTCTGGTAATGTTTTTACTGCTACTGGCATTTCAACGGCATCACCGTCCCGATGACGATATAAACCTTGATAAACTTCACCGAAAGCACCTTGTCCAAGTGCCCTTTAAAAAATTATAAAATTTAAAGCATTAGATTTTCAGTGTTATAAAGAGGCCTAATAATAAAAAGACTTACTTTACTAATCTTAAACTTTCTCTAGCAACTTGTGGTAAACTTTTAATATCAATATTTCCATTAAGTATACCATCACAACCATAATTTGGATTGAAATTCGTTAAAGCTGAATCATCTGCATTATGCCTTAATCTACTTAATTGTAAATCTTGATCTTGAAGCATTTTATGACGTTCAGCAGCTTGTTTCTTACGCTGATATCGATTATCTATAATACAAAAACAAAATTATATTAAATTATATTATAAATATGAAACCTATGACTTACATAAAATAAACAATAGCAATGTAAGTGCTACAGCTAAAAATACTGTGATAACACAGAAGAATACTACAAGAAACTCTATTGGCATATCAGTATCCTCTTCATCTATCACTGAAAAATTAAAAAATTGATTGATATAATTTCAAAATTATGAATAATATTTTAATGACTTACTTTCACATGATGTATCATTATCTGGTTTCAGTTTCCATTTATCTGGACATATGCATTTTGTTACTGACCTGTATTCATCCAATGCAATGCAACGATAATCACAACCACAGCCTTCGATTGCCGGTATTATAATAACAGAGCCGTGACCAGTATTTTCAGCCGGTAAAATATAACTGAATGAATTAAGACTTCTTGTTGGATTAATAAATGAAGATCCTCCTTCACCATTTATCGGATCTCCACTATAACTGTTACCTCCTGAAAAACCTCCACCACCACCACCAGTCATACATCCACCTCCACCACCACCAAAACCACCTTGACCATGCACACTATTTGTACTGTAGCAAGCATAACCACCACGCGCACCCTCCAACAATGAAGCACCAAATGTTGGACCTAAAGCGGTATCTTCTCTTGCTTTCCAACCTCCACCCGGGCCAGCCGTTTTATTAAATCTTTCGTCTGTGTACGAAAGTCCTGTAACATTTTTACGATCAGGTTCAAAACCTTGTCCATGTTGAACATCAGCGTCAATATAACGTCCAAATCCAAGACCACCACCTCCACCAGCAATTATTAATGGAATGGCATCACTACTTCCAGAATTGATCTGCAAAGAAAAAGTATTAATAAAATGTTTTTTAAATTAATATTGTCTGTTAAACTTACCAAAAATATAAATGTTCCTCCCCCACCACCACCAGCTGCCGTATCAAAAACATAGTTCTTAACCATATGTGTTTTTGAAGGATATCCAGATAGATCATGATAACTGCTTACATTCCTAACACAATCACTTTCTCCAAGTGTTGCAGGGCATGCATTTTCACCTCTTTGCCCAACCGATATATATATTTCTTCATTTTTATGCAATTCTAAAACTGCTATTGAAGTTGCACCTCTTGATGAACCAGCACCGTTCGAACTTAAACCACCGCCAGCACCTTTTGCTATAACACTATTAATAAAAATTGCATTTTACACATTTTAATAAGAAATTAACAAAGTTAATTATTAATATAATTACGTGTAGTATCCTTCATTTGGAACTTTCCATTTCTGCATTCCTTTATAGTTATCAGTTTCTAAAATTTTCACATGATCTAATATATATGTGTTATTTATTTCCTTGTAAATGTTTTCACATTGTAAAGCTGTTGGACCTTGTAAACCTCTTGCACCACAAGTAGTTAGTTCAAAGTCTATCAAAAAAAATTTAAATATAATTTTGCAATGGATTTTGATATTTAATATATTAGTTTTAAATAATTACATGGTTTTTTGAAAAAGTCTTTATGTGGATTCTTTCTAACACGTAAACGTGGATTCCAATAATCATAGCCATCTAATTGATCTTCGGGTATATTAATACCAAAGCATTCAGGACTTAATGAAACATCATCAACAGCAACATCAGAAAATATTCTCATTCCCATTCTGGCTTCAAACTGGAGAAAATATCTATAAGATAAAGAATTAGTTATTAATTAGTCAAATTTAGTAATCGAAGGTTCCGAATGGCTATATATAAAATGATCTTACCTTGTTGTAATATTTGGTAAAATATGAATTTGTCTATGCCACATTTCACCACGATTTTTAAAACTCCACCATAATGTTGTTGTAATATTTTCAGTTTCTTTTATTTCCACCACAGAAAAGTTAATACTCCCAGCATTTAAACCATATTGATGGACATTAAATCTCACCTATAATATTAATTTTTAAAATGAAAAATACCCAGGAACATTTCAATAAATTATCATATACGTACCATACAAGAATTACGATATGGTGAACTTGGATTACCATGTAATGATGGTGGTGGATTAAATGTTTTACTATTCATAATAGCATTCGAAGCAAAACCAATTTTTTTATCTGGATCTTTTTGACTTTGATTCATATTCACCAACATATAATAACCACTTGAATTACTAATATGCTGATAAGTATGATCACTATCCGGGCCAGTTTTATCAGTTGGTGATGGGCCAGTATGTCTTGACCATAATAACATATTTTTTGCCCCGTTTTTCCATCCACACCAATCAGCTTCAAAATCACATCGACCACCATATGGTATTTTATCTAAAAAAAATTAAAAGAATATGAAATAAGTTTCGAACCTAAGAAGCTGAAGTAACATATTTACCGCAATTAAGCGATTCATCTTCATTATTATCACAGTCTTGATCAATGTCACAAATACTTTCCAAATCTATACAAACAGGTACTTTATTTGATGTACATTTTAATTGTGTTGTACTGCAGTTACGATTTTTTGCACTATCTTTAAAACAACCAACCATACGTAAATTATCAATAGCAACATGTGCACGATTTTTTAATTGATCTGGCGGTACAATTTCCAATAAAATACGAAAATCTCTTTGTACCCGTCCAATTTTATAATATTTTGGTTCCCATATATTTAAATCATTACCGACAATTTCTGATATTACCCATGGACTTTCACCTTCCTTGGTCGGTTGTATAACAATACGTGACAATCCGTGAAACATATTAGATTGATGCATTGATAATTCAAGTTGACAATTTTCTAATGTATTTGAAAATATTGGTGATGTTAAAGTTATATTTGACATATCTGGATGTAAACGTATGTATAAAAATTTTCCTAAAAAATATTCAATGAATTAAATATAGTTAAAAATAGGAAAATAATTGATTTAGAAGTTACACTTACCGTTGCCATCATCAAATGGATCTGCTTTAGGACCTGGATATAATCCAGTTAAATTTAAATTTGTCAATTCAACACCATTTGTAACATAAACTGAATCTGGATTTGTACTATTCTGGGACCATTTCCATGCACAATCTGTATCAAATGTACATTTAACACCGAGACGATCATCAAAATAATTTGATGTACTTAGATAGCTATCATCAACGTAGCTCTAAAATAAAAAACAAATAAGATCGAGTTTTAAAGAATAATAATATAATATATATTTCAAATATATGGACTGAAAACGTTAGGATGACTGTAAGAATGTAAGGGGGCTCCAAGAAAAATATATGTGTAAAACAAATGAAGATTAGACAAAATTTGGAAGCCCTGAAAAAACAATATATACTTTTAAACATATATCAAATTAGTTATTATAGAATTAATGAAGGTAGAAACACTTTAAGCCGCCAAACATACAGATGCCGAGAGATTGTTATTCTGGCGACCAATTTTTGAGAAACCCTTTAAAGTAAACGTATACATGTATCACAAAAGATCTATGTACAAGTAAGGAAGAAGAAAAGCAAGCGTTCGCAAAATTATTTGGTCAAAAAAATTGCTCACTTATAATATATGTGTGTCTCCCGCCTTAGAAAATAAATTTAACTTTTCTATACTATTGACATTTTTAATTTAACATATGTTGACGTATATTGGATCTTCCGTGTCTGTTAAAATCTTTATTAATCGGTTTATTCCGTTACTAAATTTTCGGCCGCGGCTAATTATATGAACCGAAAATCGCTCAAATTTAGAGCGCTTCGCGACACTTGTTCCATATTAAGATGTTTGGAAAATGTTATAATAATATTGCTTAGAGTAACTGTAAACTAAATTGTTATTTAATTAAAGTATTTACAAATCAAATAACCTTTGAAATGACATTGAGCTTCTGAAAATTTGTTGCATAAAAGATTACTTAGAGAGAGGAGGTACATATTATTATAGATTATATCTTTAAAAATTTCAATACATATATATCACTTACATTATTTTTAATTAATTTATTAACTCTTGAATATGCACCACGATCATTATAATCTTCAGTACGATCAGTTCTAGCACTATCTGACATTATTTCTTTTGTATCAGTTTTTATTATTGTTGATGATGATAATAATCTTGAACGATTTGTATTATTAATAATATTCATATTATTATTAAATGTATTAATATGATAATTATTATTATAATTTCCAATTGATGATGGTCTTAATATAATATTATTTGGTGATAATAATTTATTATTATTATTAATATTATTTAAATTATCATTTAATTTTGATTGTGGTAAATTAATTGATTGACCTTGTGGTGGTTGTTCTAATATCAATTTATTACGCAATGAATTAAATGAACCTTTTGCTGATTTTTGAGGTAATATATTATTTTTTGTTTTATTATATGGTGGCCGAGGACGAAATTGTGTTGATGGTCGACGTGTTGTTGTAAATGGTCTTAAATTACGATTTAATTTTTTATCATTTATATCAAAACGTTCTGTATATGGTTGTATTGTTGATGATGTTGTTGCATAATGTTGACCACTTCTTAATGATGATTTAACTGAATTTGATGATGATGATGATAATGAATTTGATAATGATCCTGATCCAGATAAAAATGGTGTTATTGAATTATCAGAGATATTTTTATATGTTGTACTATTACTGATTGGTATTGGTCTCTGACAATAAACAAATAATATTGATGTAATAATATAATAAAAAAGGGCTAATCCTTTTATTAATTCTAATACAGCGAATATAGTTTTTGTTGATTTATTTGTCATTGTTTTTGTTTTTTTTTATTTGTTTTTTTTATTTTTTTTAGTTATTTTTTCTTTACCTTGTTAAAGTTTTTTTTTTAAAGAAATGTTTGTCTAATGTTGAAGAAAGATTTTTTTTTTTTTAAATTAATTTTACTTTTAGACTTGCTTTGAAGTTGTTGACTTTTTTTTTGCAATATTGTTAAATGTATATAGTAGATCTTATATAATTTTAAAAGTTAAAGTAAAATATTATATATTATTGTTGCTTATAGAATTCCTATTTTCTACTTTTTTATGTTTTTTCTTTTATACTATCATTTTATAGTAAAAGCATTCAATTATTTTTAAAAATATTTGAAAATAATGTAGTGTTAGCTTTTGCTGTGTTACAACCATTTTTGATAGTGTATATATATATATATATCTGTAATAAGTATATATATATACTCCGTTTAATATATAATATTTATATGTAATACAATAATAATATGAATAAAGCCAAAGATGAAAATATTTTGCAACAGGTTTTTTATATCTAAAAATATACAAAAAAAAAATATAAAATATAAAATAAAATTAATTAATTATATTAATATTTAAATATATATAATTAATTTAATAATAAATTATATATTTAAAATATTGTTAAAAAAAAATTCTTATATACAATATTAATTGATTATACTTTAAAATACTTTGATAAGATTTTAAGTAGCGCGACCTAAAAGAATAAAGGGGTATATGTGTAGTGGGTGCACTAAGTACTTCATTTAATCCTTCATATCTTCAAAGATCTCTAAATTTAACTTTTGCTTTAGGATTGTACATATGATATATAAAGAAAAGTTAAATTTTAGGTAAGTATAAGATTCTAAAGATTAGCATATCTTAAGGCGTTTTAAATTATATAAAACTAAATAAAGATTAATTTAATAAATTTGAACTATTCAACTCATCGTATATTACAAATATTTAATCTTTCAATTTAAAAACAATATAAAATATATATTGTATCTTGCAGATATTAATTTTGTATTTATTTTAAATATAATTTATATCTTTATAAATTATATTTGAAACAAAAAACACGAAAGGCTATTGTAATATGTTTTTTTCAAATATACTTTAATTCAATAGATTTCATATTATAATGCAAAAAAAAAAAATTAAATCTATTCTTGAACTTCTACCTTATATTGAACTTTAGTGTGCTTACATATATACTTATATTTCTAAATGGAAATGGAAATGGAAATATTATTAAAAAAAAACAACCCCTAAATGTATCAAATATATATATATATATACATATACATAAGATAAGATAAAAGATTTTTTTAATCACACAATAATATAAATTTAAAAATTTTAAAAATGTTATCCTATAAGTATGCAATTCTTTTAATTTCAATTTTATATTGTGTTGAATCCTTTTTTGTTTTTTTTTTTTTAAATAAAATCAATTATGTTTTAAATAAAAATTTTTTTTTTAATTTAAAAATAACAATAAAAATATTAATTAAAAAATATATGTATATATATATTTTTTTACTATTCATATATATATATTTATTACACATGAATAATAGTAAAGATGGAGTTAAAAAACAAAAAAAAAAAAGAAAACAAAATAGAATTGCAAAATATAAATGTTGTGTTTTACGAAGAATAAAGGTGAAATTGAAAAAATTCTACTCTCAAAAATCCTTGATGATTGCACAATAATTTTCATATTATTTTCTATTTTTTTTTCTGTTTTTTTTTCTTGACATTATAATATTTATCCATTTTTCAATTTTTTTTAAATCTCTTTTATATAAAATACATATATGGCGATAGATGGATAATAATACATTTGTAATCAAATATATGTATATACATATATATATATGTATATAAATATATATAAATGTACTGTACATGTACTTGTATAATACTATATAGTAAAAGAAAATCTACATTAATTACATACGATAGATTGTTTCATACATATATGTATGTAATATGTACATGTACGAGTATATTGCAATAATAAAGTTTATTTTGGAGAGAAATAGAAAAAAAAAAAAACAAATTTGAAAATATCTTTAGATAGAAAAATGTTAAAGATATTTGAAAAAAAAAAAAAATATCTTTAGATATAAAAGTGTATAAGGTATTGTTTAAAATATTCAACACAAAAGATAGATTTTTTTTTTCAAATATAAAAACTGAATTTTGAAAAATATATTACTATGTATACAAGTATATTGTATTAATATACAAATATGTATATATGTATATATTTAAATAGAAAATATACTTATATATGTATGCTATATAGGTACTTAGAACACGTTATTTGAATGTGTTATATTTTTGAGGAAAAAAACATTTTGTGGAAGGACTAATAACATTTTGAGTATAAGAATTTTTTTTTTTTTTTGAATTTTTACACAAAATAAAAAAAAAAAATAAAAAAAAAAAACAAAACAGGAAAAAAAAAAATTGGAAACGTAATTTTTTTTTTTTCATGAAAAACTTTTTATTTAAATTTTAAATAAATAATATTAATGCATATATACTAATTCTTACCTTATTTAAAAATTCCTTATATATTTTTATTAAATACTATTTAAAATTGAAAAAACTTTTTCTGGATAAAACTATTCTTTTCTTTAAATATTGCTTATTGCTTTTTTTTTTTTTTTAAATAGCTTCTTCGTTTTTTTGAAGGAAGTTTTGACTTAGATAGATTAATATTATACACTTTGATATAATATATATATATATATATATGAGATTTTTAATACTGCTTTTCTTAAACAATTTCACTTTAATTTCTATTACATTTATTAATTTAATATTTTATTTTTTTTTTGTATTTTTAATTTTATTTTTTAATTTTTAAATTTTATAATTATTTTGTATATAGAAGAACCGCCGATCACAATAATACAATATAAATTTTTTTTTTTTTAAATATATATACTATATAGTTACTACTTCCATTTTGTAAGAGAAATCGTAGTATAAAGAGTAAAAGTAAAAAATAAAAAAAAAATGGAGTTAAAGTTAAAAAAAAAAAAGAAAGAAACAAAAATTGAAGAATAAAAACAAAAAAAAAAAAAACACTTTAAATTGAGTTTTATTTATTTGAAAGATGAATTCTTGTCATTATTAAATCGTTTTTTTTTTTTTTTTAATTTATAATTATTTATAATTATTATTAATTAAAATATTTTATTTTAACGTTTTATAGATTTATTTTATCACTGCATATAAAATTTAATTAAAAAAAAATTTAATAAATTAATTATGTAATAAATTATTATTTTACGAAGTATATAATATTTATTATCGTATATAATATATAATTTTTAAAAATAGTTAATTATTAAAGAAATTGAGAATATATGCTTGAGAGAATTTTTAGTATATTTATTATATTGTGAATTTATTTTTAAATTGTAATAATATTTAAAAAAAAAAAAGTATTTAATATTTAATATACAATTTTATTAATAATTTTGTATATACAAAATTTACATATTTCATACACTTTATATTAAATAGTATATATATTTATATGTTTATATGCATATATTTGTATATAAATAATATATTATTATAAGTATAATTTTTAATATTATACGATATTAATTTATATATTAATTATTTTAAATTTTTTATTGTATTATTAAAATAATATTATTAAAATATAAATAATAAATATAATTTATATATTATTGTATAATATTGTAATAATTTTTTTTTATTATTAATATACCATTATGTAAATGTTAGAAAAAGATTTAAATATTAAAACAAAGAAAATTTAATTTATTTTTATAATAACCCTTTAATGTCGTTGAACGTGCTGGGATAGACAGAAACTTTGTTATACATTCTAAGATTAAATTTTTGAAATTTAATTAGGTGTTATTTTTATTTTGGTAACTGATTTTGAAATAGCGACTCCTTAAAAATTGATTTTAGAACTATTTTACGTTTATAATAGTTAAAATATATTGCTAATCTAATCCTATTCTTCCCGCCTGCAGGTTTGTTTTTGCAATTGTTATATTTTTTTGATTATTTTGGTTAAAAATTAAGTTATTTAAGTTAGTATTATTTTTATTTTTAAAATACATAATTTTTTAGTCATTTATTAACTATAGATCCAAAATTCTGTGCCATACGATATATATAGTATAAAGTACATTCGGTAGATATGGGTTAATTTGAAAAGACTTGTTATCTTGTATTTATATTATTTTTTTATTTAGATATTGGAACCTTCCGGTACATTGGTTCACTTCAATTAACATTTATTGTATTGTATAGTATAATTGTAAATATTAATAATAATAATTAACTATTAATAAAATTAAAGAAAACTTGTATTAATTTTTTTTATCTTGGATAAAATAAAAATAGGATGATCTCTTCTAACACATAATCAAATGATTTAAATACGTATTTTAAATTACTTGTAAAATGTACATAATAAATGTACAATACAATTTATAAAAAAAAAAAATATTATTTAAATTTGATTTTATATTTTTGTTACCATTATAATAAGATTAAAATTTTGGGTAAAATTATTTCATACAAAAGCAGTTAATGGGTTAATATAATAAGTAAATGTCATATAAATGAATTTTGTATAACAATTTTATATACAAAACTTTTATAACCTGTGTGTATATTTAAAATATTTTCTAATTATTATGAAATCTTATAATTTTTTTCAAATATTTAACATTTACATACAAAATTTAATTTTTATTTTATTGCATTTTAATATTAAAATAAAATTTTTAATTTTTATTTAATTATTGAATTTGGAAAATATTATAGAACTTGACCTGTATGATTTTTTTATTATTTGTTATAGGTTCAGGTTTATTGCGAATTTACTTGCTTTTTATATATATACATATATGTATATATAATATAATGGTATAAAATAATAATAAAATATATATATATATATATATATATATACAATTTTATTTAAAATATATTAATATATATATATATATATACTTGTACAACATATATAAGTGTATATACATTTAATGTATGTAATAAGTCCTTTTTTTAATGCGAATATGTATATTATATTTAATTTTTTTTTTTTTCAATTTAATTCATATTTATTAATATTAATTTTTAATATTAATTATTAATTAATATAATTTTTAATTTAATTTTAGTTATAATAAATTATGAAACACACATATTTTTCGAATAATTTTTTTTTCATTAGAAGAAAAAAAAATTACGCTAAGAAAAAAGTTCACAAAAAAAAAAACACACACAAAAAAAAAAAATATTTTGATAGACTCTGATTCCGAATTTAATGGAAGAAAGTAAAAAAAAAAAAAAAAAACTAAAAATTCTTTTACATATTTTCTCTTTCCTTTTTTTCTTTTTTTTTTTTTTTTTCACTTGTTTGAAAATTTTAAAGAAAAAAAATTTTCCAAATTTTCACAAATTTTCCCAATTTTCACATATTTAAACAAATTACCATTCACTTTATTTTATAAAATTGAAATAATATATAATTTAAATAAAATATTTAAATATATTTGGATAAATTTAAATTATTAATTAATATAGAAAAAATTTAAATGAAAAATTTTCAACAATTTTCTTCATTATTTCTGTTGTGCACACACTCTACATTTGATGAGATGAAAAAAATATATATAAATTTTTTTTATTAAAAATTTTTTTTTTTAATTATTTTCTCTTTCTTTTGTCTCACAAGTTTTGTTGTTGTTGTTGTTGTGATTTTTCTAATTTATACTTTGTAGAGAAATTTCAAATGAAAATCGTTGTTGTTGTTGTTGTTTTTTTTTTACTTTTTAAAATATAACATCCAATATTAAATCGTAATAATATTTAATATACTACTATAGTATTAAAGTGTATAGTAGTAGTAATATTCTATCAAATGTATATAGTTTTTATTTAAATGTATATGTTTTTTTTTAATATTTAAAATTTTATTACTAATACTAATGCAATGGATGCTGTTGTTGATGCTGATATTATTACAGATTTTTTAAAAGAAGAACATTCAAGATAAACAGTTCTTTTAAAAAGACTTTTTCGGACAATGCGCCAGACCAGACTGTATATATATACATAGTATATATTTGTATATGTAGGTATTTGACATTACTTTTTGTGTATATGTAGATGTGTGTACATGTAAAATGGATGAAAATTTCATATTAAATTATATTGTGTATATTGAAGAAATTTTTATTTTTTTTTTCTTCAAAGCATCCAACAAATAGATGAAAAATTTTTAAAGATGCAAAATTGAGAGAGAGAGAAAAAATTGAGAGAGAGAATATGTTATACTTTAGTAGAAAATTATTAAAATAGCGTACAGAACACTGTACACTGTACAGTACATTGTACATGGAACATTTTTATGAGAGGAAAACTGTTTTTTTTTACTCTCTTAAATTAAAAGGTTATAAAAAAACAACAACAAACAACTTGAAAAAGCATCGCTCCTTTTTGAATAGGAGAGGAAATGTATATTTTACAAAACAAAAATTTTCATTTTAATATAACATTTGTATGTATCTTAAGATTAAAAGACTCTGTCTGAATATTAGATGTAAAATATTAAAAAATTATAAGTATACACACAGATTAAATATACGTTTTAAAATATAAATTATCTGTTTTTTTTTTTTTTTTTTTTTTTAATATTGAAAATAAAAATATTATGCAAGTGTGTATGAATGTTATACGTTTGTATTTCAAATAAATATAGTATATTTATGTTATACTCTTCCTTTTTTTTTTTGGTTTTTTGGTTTATTTATTTATTTTTATTATTATTATTTATTTGTATATATATATTTTGCGTACAAAATTTAAAGAAAAAATTTTTATTATTTTTATTTTGTATAGAATATATACATGTATATAATAATTTGTATATATATATTCATATATATTATTATTTATAAATATTTGTATACAAAAAGTTTTTATCCAATATTATTTTGAAATGTATATACCGGTGGTTCGTTTATATATCTAATTGCAAAAAACAATTGTATATTATATATATATATACATATACACTAAATATTTATATATATGTAATAAAATAAGTACTTATTTAGGAGTATATATATATAGTATTAAAAAGGAAAAACGAAAATGTATAGTAAAATGTTAATAAAAAAACATTTTTAATAGTAAATTTAGTATGTATTAATTATTAATTATTAATTATACTCGTATAATATTTAAAAAAAATTTTGAATTTATCTTAAATTATTCTTAAAATCATAATTAATTATTAATTTTTTTGAAAAAAATTTTTCCAGTTATTTAACCATTATTTTACAAACAATTTTTTTTCTATATATATATATGTATTTTCCAATTTATACTAAAAGAAAAACATCCATACATACATACATATAAATATATAATGAAATATTCCTTTTTGTTACTTATTGTGTACCAAATTCTAGACAAAAAAGGGCAAGGATACGATATAGACACTTATCTATGCATATATATATATATATACATATTTTGATTTTTAAAGTATAAAACTGCCTTCCACAATAATTTTTACGTGTATATGTATGTTCCACAAATTGTAAAATATATTATTTTTTTTTTTTTGGTTTTTTATTATTTTATTTTTTTTCTAAATTGTAAAAAAAAGTGCACAATAATGAAAATTAAAAAAAAAAAAACAAATCAACCTTTTAAGCTTTGTTTTAAAATAATTTTAAATTTAATATTAAAAATTAAATTTACTACATTTTATTGTATTGAAAGAAATATATATAATTTATTAATATGTGAAAAATATTAATTTTTTTTATTTTTGCATTTAATACTATTTAATTCCGATATACATAATTTTATATCCTTATGTATGTAGTCTTATCGTTCAACTAAATTGTCATTATCAAAAGAATATATTGTTATACCCAAAAAAAAAAACAAAAAATATATATATAAAGATTTGTAATACCAAATGAAATAAGAAAGGAGTATTTAATTATAAGGCAAATGTTTCAATTATTGGCTATTTTAAATAATTCTTCTAGAATTTGGAAAAGCTGTAGCTTTTTTAGAATTATTTGCAATATACTCTAATAATATAAATAATAAGGTGTAGAAAAATTATTTATAAAATTAGTATTATGAGTTAAAAGAAAATAAATTGGATATTAATTTGAAAATTAGAATTCTTTTGTAATGTTATGTTTTGTACAGTTTAAACTATATTGATTTTTTAGTTGATAAGTAAATTTTTAATTACAATTAATTTTTTTTAATAAATATTTTAAAATATTTTAAATTATATGATATTTAATCATATCACATCAGAAAAAAAGTTATTGTATCCCAAAAGTATGCAATATCACTGGTTTTTTTTAAATAATTAGTTTTTCAATCCTGGAAGCCCGAAGTAATACTAATATTACTTAACTTTTTTTTATTGAATACTTAAAGTCTAAATAAATAAATGGAAGGTGCCTTACTAGTGTAGCGGGTAATCAAATCTCAAGTGATTTGTAATATTAAAAATAAATAATTATAGGTATTTATTTAATCACATATGAAAAAAATTCATTGTATCCTAAAAATATGCAATAAAGTTTTTATTTTTTATACAGTAAAATAATATTCTATTGTTCATTATTGGTATCAAGAACAGCATATAGATAGGACAAATATTTTGAAAATAAATCCTTCTTTTGACCAAATATATATATTATATTTAATATACAACAAATAAAATAAAAAACATTACTTATAAATATTAAAATAGTGTTAACCTATAATGATCCTTTATGTTACTCAATAAGGTTATAATAATAATTATAAGTGAGTTATAACCCTTTTTTCAGAAATACAATAATTCTAATCTTTTTTCAGATTCAATGGAACAACACAATCATATTAAAATAAAGTTTTTAGGTAATTAACTATATTATCTATTTTGAAAAGATCTTTCAAAAAAAGACCAGCAGAATTTATAAGACATATCTAAACTAAAACCGGAAGAATATTTTTAATATAAATTAAAATCTTTGACGCAAGTCTTCTATTTCCTTTTCAAACATTTAATTTGAAATAAAACAAAACTATTTTTAAAATATATTTTCGTATTTTCATTTGAAAACTGAAAATATCTTCCTAAGTATTACGAAACTACATGTAAATATCAAACTTAGTCATATATCTTTGGCTAAATATATAATATACTTAATAAAATAAAATAAAAATTATCTATTTTAGGATATTTAAAATATATGTATTTCAAAATATTTCAAAATAAAAATTATAACAAAAACTAAAATTGCATCTGTTTTTAAATGAATTTAAAAATAAAATAAAAAATTGTTCCATCATCCATCAAGATCCAAAATATACATTTTATATGTATGTAGTATATGATATTTGTATTATATATATATATATATATATATATATAGGTAGTATTAAATGATTTTACCCTTTTTATTTTAAAATTTTTATACATATATATAGCGCAGCAATTCCATATGATTTCATTTTATATTTTGATCATTAAAACAAATCTTTTAAGTTAAAAGTATCTTCAGATACTTTAATCTAAATATAAACAAATAATTACGCATTTTTACGTATATTTTTTCTTAAAAAAAAAAAAAAAAACATGAAAAACACATGTTATATTTTTATTTTTATTTTTAAATTTTATTCTCACTTTTTTATTTTCGTATTTTATACATATGACATTTTTAGATGTGCCAAAAATATCTTATAGATAAATGAATCAATATGAGTATGTCGTAATTGGTGTCGTCGTTGTTTTTGTTTTTTTTTTGTGATCACTGATCGTAAAATGCAATTTTCTATTTTTTTAAAAACTTTATTTTTTTTATTTATTTTTTTTTAATAGTTTTTTTATAATTTCATTGAAATGAGTTTTATGAATGGTGATATCTATAGATAAATGATTGTTTTTTTATTTTTAATTTGTTTTGGCATCAGATACATTATACATGAGTATATATACGTTTTGTATTAATAATTATTATTATTTGTTGTCAAAACAGGTGACTTGCTATATATTTAAATATAAAACAAGATACTATAAATCTATAGATATATTATTAAAAATATAAACAAGTTATGAATTTTAATTTTCTAAAATCTGACCATGAACGAATTTAAAATAATATAATGGATAAATATGCGCTAAATGTTATTGAAATTTTAAAATGATTTATTGTTTTCGTGCAGTTTTTGTACAATTAGAAAATATTAATTTTTATTTAAAATCTTAAGATAAAATAAAAATTAAATGGAAAATTGTAATATTTATGTCTTATAGTAAATGTTCAGAATTGAGGAGATATTATAGAAATATTGAGGATCAGTATGATCATTTTGAAAATTTTTGATTAATTATTTTGTATTTAATACATGCAGAGTATTTTTGATCTTAGTGAAGTAGTACAGCTGTGGAATCATATAAAGTTATTTAATAATTCCTATTTTTTATTGTAAACTTCTAGGAGTATAGGAGTTTATTAATAAACTATAAACTTTAAATCAATATTAGATTCAATTTAAGCTTAAAAATAGTGTATATATTTATAACATGCCGCCGACTAGGTGGTGCATTAGAGTACCGACCTTTCATTCGAAAGCTCCGGGTTCGAATCCCAGTGAAAATAAAAAACTTTTATCTGGTTTTCAACTCGACTCAGCTACCATTCATATATATTTAAAAGAAAATACATTAATACAACATTATAAACAAATAATTTAATTGAATAATATAACTCACAGATATAGAATACCATATAACTCTAATACAAAATTATTACAATATAAACAAAATAGAACAGTATCTAAAATCTAAGACATTTCTACTGTTATAATTCATATATGTATAGTACTATTTTATGTTTAAATTGTATTTGGAATTAATTTGATAAATTCTAATAATATTAATATAAAATTTCCCCCGGTTCAGATATGCACATATATAGTTGCTGTTTTTCCTATAACAGTGAATAGTAAGAACGTAGAGGTGCCAGTAAAATAATATCAATTTGTTATACAAAATTATTTATTATTCTCAACTGAATAAAACAAAAATGGATAAGGATTATCCTTAAAATTACTTCATTCAACTGGAAATAAAATTATAATTGGAATTTGTGCATATTCGACTCCTTTTAGTAGTATATAGGGCATTTATCAAGTCATAAAGACTAAGTTTCAGTTTCAATAATAAGTATTTGCAGTTAATGCTTAATTACTCGGTTGTATTATTATATAAGATTTATAATACACAAATTCACTTATCCTGCATAAGAGTTATTTATATATTATATGTTATTTTATATTGCGATATAAACTATTACGGTATACTTATAAAATTCTTACGATATTTCTTTAATTAGATTCGATCTGATCGGGGTTTTGAACCTGAAACCTTTTTATATTATTGAAACTTGAAAATTTTTAAATAGGAGACATCTAAAGGTCTATACAACTCAAATACTTGTTATATATTTCTAAATGCAACTATCAGTGTTCAAACACTTCACATCTATACACTTAATAAAACTGACCTTCTGATTAACCTTTAAAACCGGCAGTTAGATGCTGAAAAGTTAATAGGAGTCGGTTAACAAAATTTTTTTGTCAAGTCCTCTGTTTAGAAGCTATAAGGGCTCGAAAATTGAAATTTTGCTATTTTTAAGCACCTGTAACTTGAATACCTGTCCAATTTTTTTTTTTATTAATATACAAAATTTGAAGGTCTAACATTATATTTTAACATATGTTAAAGGTTTTATTAAATTTGAAAGCGGTTCCTTAAATTGAAGAAAGTGTCTCTCAGTTTTACCCATTTTTGCTTAGATAATAAAATTCTAAGTAAAATTCCAAATTTTGGTTTAATTCCTAGAAACTACAAAAATGCTGAGGGAGGGAGGTGGGGTTAGATGAAGTTAGGTCCTTGAGAAATTTGGCAACCTTCCCCATTGAAGGGCTATTAGAACTTTAAAATAAAAAATATACTGTTTTTATAAGTAAGTAGTAACTTAGTCACCAACGTATATATTTCCTTAAACGTTAATATTGAAGCTTGAACATTATTCCGATAAAATACTTAGTATAAAACACTATATTTGAAAATGTGCTTTTTTAAAAACCCTTGGTTTTTTATCATCACTTGTTTTTTTTTTTGTTTAACTTAAACAATTTATCAACAATAAGGAAGCAATTTTATTTAATAAAATACTGGGCCCTTGACTATTTCACTAACTTACAAAAAAAAAAAAAAATTGTAAAGACACCATAATTGTCTAAAAAAAAAGAGCATCTTTTATTTAATTTTTTTTTTTAAGGAAGTACGCATATAAATATTGTACATCATTATTATTTAAATAAACTTCTAAATTGCATTATAACACTTATACTTTCAATGAACTTTTCTGTCACTAAATCTCTTTCTATTCATTCATCTAACTAAAAACATGTTTTATATATTTTACATTATGTGATTATTTAATTTAATAAAAAAATATTTAATATAAAAAAAAAAAATCTTTTAAAAAAAATAAAATAACATGGAAATAATAAGAAATAAAATAATATTTAGAATAATTTCGATTAAATGACATTGAATTTACATATTAGAATTGTACTATCCACTAATTTTTTTTCAATGTCAAAATTAAAAATTTTATTTTTTTTTTTTATTTTTAAACATTAGTCATAAACAAAAACTAATAAAAATTAGTTTTATATATATATATTTATATATATACTATTTCTATTTTTTTGTTATACAAATGTAAGATGGTTTGTAATTTTTATAATTTTCTAGATCACTTCTTAACTATTAAATGACATTTGGTGTACTAAAATGTGCCTATGCACACGTAAATACAGTTAAACTCTGACAGATGGAATCTTTTGTAAGAATTTGAATTTTTCTTAGATGTTTAGATTTTTTCTTACGGCTTAAATTTTAAAAATTCAAATCAGCTTAGGAGGAGGTGTGCAAAAGTTCCATAGGGATCAAGGCTATAATTTAAAATTAAGGACTTAATTCTATTTTAAAAATTTATTCCATTTGGAAAGCCCATATTTTGAATTTAACTCTAGAATCATTTCTCTAATTCATTATCCCGGATATAATTCATATGTATATGAATATTCTGGAACAAGCAGATACCCATTAGTCTAAATATAACTGTAATAATTTATTAATTAATTAATTTATAACACAGCGTGGAAAGAGGGAGAAGCGAACGCGACGATATTTGAAATGTAATTAAGACCATAAAGTTAATTTAATCTTTACATTAATTATTATCCCCATAGAAAAAGGGGAAAATCATTTTTTTCAAATCAACTCCAAAATCCCTTCTAATCTGTAACTTACAGTATCAATATTAATAACTATAACTATAACTATTTTTAAACCGACTATTTTGTACCAGATCAAGGTGAGATTTATTTAATTAATATATTTAAAATCACATTTTTTCCATTTCCCAAAATATGATTTTAAATATATTAATTAAATAAATCTCACCTCGATCTGGTACAAAATAGTCGGTTTAAAAACCAATGATTTTATTTATAGGCCATGTTCATTAATTTCTTGGATTTTAAAAAGGTTTAATATATGGATAATAAAAGTAAAAAAAATATGGCTGTAATCATATTAGGCTCTAATATCAAATATATAAGAGAAATGAAGCCAAAATTGTTTTATGGACTCATGGCCATTTCAAATGGGTTTTCTAATTACTGGTACAAAGGTTTTGGAAGTATTTATTTACAAGAACCCACCTAACAGCTCAATCTCATTTATATACAGTAAATCTCTTTTTAACTATAAATGTAGTAGGTCTTTTATTAATCATACCCCCATATTGTGTAAAAAATGTTTAAAAAACAATTCAACTTATTCCTTCTTGGTTAACAAGTCAACCCTTGATGGGCATTTACTTCTCATCTTTCTTCTCATCTCATTTTCGTGCTTATACTATTATTTTGACTACAGGGGGTCATTTTAGTGAAAAGGAATCTTAAAAATCCTCCCTTGAAAAATAAAAAAATAATGATCTAAAATAAATTCAACAGTATATTAAAAAAAAAAAAATGGTTCTATCAAAAAAGGTTTCACTGTATTGTAATCTTCAATAATTTACTTACAATTACACTACCCTACTTGAATTTGAATTTAAGTTGTCTTATAAAATTTTTTTATTATCGCCAAATCAAAACTACAATAAAAAAACAAAAAAAAAAAAAAAGTTCATATAACGGTATTTAAACACATGCGTGTGTATTTATTTTTGTTATTTTCATTTTTTTTTTAACCTTTAAATGCAAAAAAAAAAAGCTTCTATTGTTTTTTAAACGGCTATTTTCTTTAACAAAATTGTTCTTGATCTTACATCAAAATAAAAATAATAATAATAAAAATAAAATTAAAAGAAAATTGTTTTTGTTTTTTTTTTCAAATTTGTTTTGACTACGGTATTAACGACATTGTCATATTCTGCCCGTTTTAATATAAACACACGATATAAAAAAATAATAAGAATAAAAATAAAAGAATATCGTAAATAAAAAATATAATTTTCAGAATAATGAATTTTACTTTAAAAAAATAATATTATTTTTTTTTAAATTTGAATATCGCCATTCGAAAATCTGAGATTTAGTTTTAGTTTAAATTTTAAATGTACAAGTCGCGAATAATAAAAATAAATAAAATAAATTCGTTTAAATTTTTCCTAAAATTTTGAAAATTATTCGGATAATTCGGATTATTTATTTTATTATTCAAAAAACCTCGCCAAAAAAAATTCAAAAGTTCAAATTTAATTACAAAATAATTAAAAAAAAATTTAAAAAGCAAATAAATAGAGAGAAATTTTGAAGAAAACTGTTATATAAATAAAATATTTAAAATATAACGATTAATAACGGATTTTTGTGCAATTTTTTTTTGTATATAACTGAAATACAAATTTATTTTTCAATGTAGGTGTATATGTATAAAATATATAAAAAGTGATTTTATTATTAAAAAATGTTTATTTTGAAAAATTAAATAAATAATTAAATAAATAATTAAAAAAAAAAACAAGATAAATAATTAAAACTTTTCAATTCATTCCAAAAATTGTAATAAAATTGAATATTAATATTATATGCATGATCAAATAATTCTGAAATAATTAAATTTGATACAATTATTATTTAGAACAAATTATAACAGCTAAAAGTATTTAAAAATACCTATTAGTAATTTTAAAATTATAATTATAAAATTGTATTTTAACTCAAGTTTGTCCTGATTTTAAAATTAAATGGCTTCCATTAAGTTTTTTTCCAATAAGCCCAAAAGTATGCTGAACGGATTTATATATTATAAGCTATTTGAATTTAGTCTACTTTTTAAATATTTATTTATTTTAAAGATTTTCTTTAAAATTTTTTTTTAAATATTTTAAGTGTTTAACTATTTAAAATGTATTTAAGATTTGAGGAGTATTAAAAATAATTTACTGAGAACTCTTTTTCTGTAGACTGTTACAACCTCTCAAAGGTCGGAAACGAAAGACCCTATATTCAAAAAATTATAAGAAATAAGTAAATTTCCAATTTGGAAACACCAAATGCTAGTTATATGTATAACACAAATATATGGTTTTATAAGTACTTTAATTTAACGTTATGTAAAATCCAATTTATGTAAAATTTTTGACCAATTACATCTTCCAAATAGTTTAAACTAGAAACTTTTATAAGAAGTTACATACTTAAAAAAAGTACACTAAATCAACCAAAATTATTTAGTGTGACCCTATTCTGTTTGGGAGTTGTTCGGAGTAAAAAATTGATTAACTTGATTTTTTAAGCATCTGTTACTTGATAACTGACACACATGAAAAGCAAAGGAATATGCACTCACTTATCACACTGCATGTGGCAGGGCCACTGTACATAAATAAATAATAAATAGAGTTTGAAACAAATTTTTTCAGTGATAATCTTTAACTCAAAATTTATTATGGAACGTTGTTTAATTTTCAAAAAATTTATTTTATCAATCCTTGGTTTTCTTATTATTTGTTATTTTATTGGGTTTTTGCATTGATTATTAAATTCTTTCTTCTTAAAAATTGCAACTACTACGTAAATACAAAAACATGATTAAATCACTCGTATAACTATGAAAATAAATATTTTAATTACAAAATTGGTATTTTAAAGTCAAATTACAAAAAAAGGGTTTAAAACAATCAGAATTTAAGATATTCTATATATGTAACTGTATTATATTAATTTTGATTTTGATTGTTAATAACTTACACATGAAATTTTGGACTATTATATAGTTAGACCTCAGAGACTGCCACCTAAATATTGCTTTGACTAAGTTTAAAAGTTATTTCCTTTTTAAAAATGGGATCACCTCTTAATACAATTTTTACACAATTCCGAAAACCATTTTATTATAACCGTATATAGTCAAAGTGTATAATAAATTTGCCATTACGGAGGGGGGGTAGATATAGACTCAAGTGTATGGATCGGATCAGAATCAAAAAATAAATCGGTTTAGCACGATCCGTCCGCAAGATAACTCAAAAACTAAAGGAGCTAGGATCTTGAATTTTTCGCAAATCCGTTTTTTTGCAATATACGTCATCGCTATTTAAATTCAGCCATTTTGGTTCATGGGTTCGGGTAACTATCATACAACTTCTTTTTTTATATGAGTATTACTCTGTACCTATTACAGCTGCGTGTCTGAAATTTTGCCAAAAATAGTTTAGTTTTATGGCCAAAGTTTCTGCAAAATTTTGTTGGTCTACTTCAGAGAGTTCGAGTATCTACCATACAGCTCCTTCTTTTATATGAGCATAACACTACACTTAAAGATGCTGGGTGTCTGAAATTTTGCCAAAAATAGTTTAGTGTAATGGCCAAAGTTACAGCAAAATTTGATTGGTCTACTGCAGAGAGTTCGAGTAGATGCCATACAATTCCTTCTTTTATATGAGAATTATACTACACCAAATAAAGCAGTATGTTTGAAATTTTGGCAAAAGTAATTAACCGGATGATATAATGTATATGTTACTGTCATACGGGTATCCCAGAGTTGACACAGTCTACTCTACTACAATCTTCCTCGTTATAATATTCCACAAACATCTTCAATTCAAATATTCCATTCCAAAAACACTAAAATTAAAAGATAATTTTGGATCAAAAAATATACCAGTTCCCTTCAATTGAGGTTAGAAAAATGCTAAGTAAAATAAATTATGCAGTTCTTGAACTTACCTTCAAAATTTAGAAATTCTATGTTTCCAATTACCTGATGTTATTCTAATTAATATTCTAAATTAATTTTTGTAATTAAAAATTTACAATATTAATTATGGAATATTACAATAAAATCAAAATTTTCCTTTCCTTAAAAAAAAAATAGTTGTATAACAATAATACCTCTAATTAAATAATTTAAATAAAAAATTACAAAAGTATACAACTTTTAAATAATAATAAATAATATACGAAAAATATTAATAAATGAAAGTGACCTAATTTTTTTTTAAATTCGCAACAAAATAAACAAATAATAAAAAATAAAAATGAATTTATAATTCGCACAAAACAAACAATTACACCAAAAAAAAAAATAAAAAATAAATTAATTCTTGACACTTTATATACTTTTTAATAATTTGTACTGAAAATTGTACATACAGTACATTTTAATTCACAAAAAAAATTATTATATTCTATATCGTATCATTCGAGAATCATTTCTTTCTCTGTCTTTTTCCTTATTTTCATTTCTTTCTTTTTCATATTTTTTAAAACACTTTGATTTTGATAGAAACGTACGGCGACTTTCTTTACATTTAAAAAAGAAATTCTACATTTTATTAATTGTGACCTAGAAAATGTCACGATCATTTTATTATTTTTTTTTTTTTAATTTTCATTCTTAAATCTGAATTCAGAATATAATTATGAGTGACTTATGAGTCTCGAATGTATATTTTGTTGTTTTTTTAAAACAGGGTTTTATTTTATTACAATTCTCTGAATCTTCACTGATTTGCAATTTTCAGTTGGCCCAGATTTTTTTTTTTTTTTGGGTATAGACCAATTTAAATTAAAAAAAAATTTTAAATTTTTTTGACCAAGTTCTGTATTTGAAAGATGAAGAAGAAGAAGATGGAAAAGAATTATGTATATATATATGAAAAATAAATGTATCACTAACTGACAAAATGAAAAATAAAGCCATAGACGCAGGCAAGTTCAATTAAAAGTATATAATAAATCCTGTATTTAATTTGGATAACTATCTGTGGCTTACATATTTATTTCATTCTGAATTCTGGAGTATGAGGAACAGTTTTTTTTTTTTTTTTTAATTTTTTAATTTAAATTTCGGTTAGTATAACAATTTTTTTTTTTTTTTAAATGTATATGAATTAATATTTAGTATATGTACATAATATAATTTAAATTAAAATATTCTAAATATTTTTATTTTGAATTTAAAAAAAAAAATAAGGGTAGTATGTACTTCTTGTAAAAAAGTAGGACAATATTATAATATAAGATCTAGTGAATTAGATTAGATTAGATATCAAAATAAATTTGTAGAATAATATTAAATAAGTATATGTGTTATATATTTTATATAAGAATATATATTTATTATTATTAATATATGTATTTATATATATTGAAAAAATAATAAAAAATTCCAAAAAAAAAAGTCATAAATATAAAGTCATAAAATTGATTTTAGTTTTAGTTTAAAAACTAATTTTAAGAGGTCAGTGTTGGTATACTTTTTTTGTATAACAGATATTTTTAAATTTTTTTTTACGAGTACTTATTAAAAATTTCAAATTCCAAGTTCAAATTATTAATAATAATATAATATATTTTAATTTATAATTAATATATATTAATTTTATTATAGTGGATTTTTTTATTAATTAATTTTTATATTTTATTATTAATTGAATTTTTTTTTTATTATTAATTTAAAATAAATATTAATTAAATTTTATAAAAATAATATGTAGTGTTAAGGTGAAGAACGGTTATATTCAATGTTAAATATTTTAATCTATATATTAATCATTTGTGTTATATTGCAATTATTATATTGAGATGTATACTTGACATTATTTTTGTATTTTTTTTTTTTTTTTATATGAAATGATATTTTAAAAAATAAATAATTAATTATTCGATTATATACAATTAATTGGATTTTTATTATTAAGTGAATATATTTTAATATAAAAAGTGTTATATATTGTATACTAGTTAACTAGTAATTGCTATTTTAATCTGAAATTTAATTTAAGTGTTATTAATTCTTCTCTTCTCCTCTAGTGTTGAATTTTTAATAAAAGTATTAAAATTAAATTCTGAATTAAATTTAATATAATAGTAATCGATTTTTAAAATTTAATTTAAATCTGTTTAAATTCAGCGTTTTTTAAAGTCCGTTACTTTTTTTTTTAAATAACTGTAGAATATTTAAATAAATTGCGTACGTATTTAAATATCGTATTTTAAAAAATGCTTTACATAATTTTTTTTGATTTTAAATATTATTAATTATTAATATTTTTATTAATATAAATTATTATAATAAAATATATTTAATTTTAATATAATTAAAGAAGTATTAATATTTATTAAATCCAATACAGATGTTGTATAATATAAATAAAATGTGAAATAATTGAAAACTGTGTATAAATAAACTGTTATATTAAAACCGTTATATTAAAATTATAAAATATTTGAACTTGATAATAAACTTATTTAAAATAAGTGATTAAAATAAATAGATGCATTTAAAAATTAATAGATTATTAAATACAAAAACAAAAATTAGTTTAATTAATAAAAAACTAATAAGTAATTAATTAAAAAATTAATGTATTTCAAAATGATTACAAAGTACTTATAAACTTATTATTTATTAATCAATGTTTTTTTTTAAAATAATTTTATTTAAAATTTTAATCAGTTTATAGATTAATAATCAGTTTTTTTTTAATTTAATAATTAACCTTTAATAAATAATTAAAAAACAACAATAACAAACAATTAGATTTTGTGTTTCTATCTGAAGAAAAGAAACTTGTTCATTACCTTGTTCATTAATCATTACTATATTTTCAATTGTTTTAATTTTAAGTCAATTGTTTATTTAGGTGATCTGATAAAAAAATTAAAGTGGTTTAATTTTGAAAAAAATCTTGAAATATAACATTTGCCCAAAAATGTTCCCATGGTAGTTGATAAGATTAATAGACAGAATAATTTGTGAACCTTTTCATATTATATATGAGAACCTTTAAAACTGTTATACATATTTTACTAACTCTATATAATATCTAGTATCTGGTTTATTAAAATATTTTCAAATATTGTTTGCAGTTTGTACTAATGAGAACATTATTAAAAAATTATAATGACAAGAAATGCAGACGTGGTAGAAGTCGAATCTTCAGATGTAAAATTAATTTGTATAGAAGAGAAAGAATCTCAACAAATATCTGGAAATAAATCATCAAAAAGTGGAATATTGCATCAGGTATTGTGAATTTTTTTTTTGTTTTAAATATAGAAAAATAATTATTTAAATAATTTAATAATTCAGATAATAGTAGCCTGTGTTATATTAATTTGTGCTGCAGCATGTGGTATGCCAATTGGTTATTCAGCAATATTATTACCACAATTGTATAATACAACCGGACCATTAGCAATTGATATTGAAATGGGTTCATGGATTGGTAAATATTAGAAAAATATTAATAATATTAATTAAACTTAAAAAATTGTTTTGGGTATATACTAATCTCTCTCTCTCTATATTAAAAACTTTTACTAGCAAGTGTTCATAGTTTAGCAACTCCAATTGGATCATTTACATCCGGTCCATTGGCAGATCGTTTCGGTCGTAGATTTATTTTATTAATAAATACAATACCGTTATTATGTGGTTGGATATTGATGGCATTAGCTCAATCGCATGCAATGATATTAGGTGGTAGAGTGTTAGCTGGATTTGCTGTAGGGGTTGCTGGTCCTCCAGCTCAGGTTAGTAATATTTTAAATTATTTCGTAATAAATTAATTTTAAATACCGATTATTTACTAGATATTACTTGGAGAAATAGCTGATCAACATATACGTGGGGCAATAATAGGAGCACCCTTCGTATCCTACTCATTTGGTATTCTTCTGATTTATAGTTTAGGTTTATTTTTAAATTGGAGAATAGCTGCATGGTGTGCCACAATATTACCATTAATATCGGGGGCAACAATGTTTTTAATACCAGAGAGTCCAACATGGTTAATAAGAAATGGTAAATTTGATAAAGCATTAAAAACACTGAATTGGATTCGGGGTGATCCAGTTATAGCAAAACAAGATTTTAAAAATCTAGTAAATAGATTTGAATTAGAAAAGGAAACAACTGTAACAAGTTCCGGAACCAAATTTTCAAGTTTAATAAAAACTCTATGTAAACGTGAAGCAGTTATACCATTTTTAATAATTAACATATTTAATTTTTTAATAATATTCTCTGGCACTTATTTGGTAATATTTTATGCAATTGATATTTTTATGGATATTGGTGGAAATATATCAACAATGCAAGCTGCAATTATTACAGCAATTGTACGTATTGCATGTACATTTATATTTTGCTTCTTATTATTTATTTTAAAACGTCGTACAATTATTATTTGCTCGGGAATTGGATCTGGTATCAGTTCACTACTGCTGTGTTTATTTACTGCTGAAAATTTTTGGAATTCATCCACAAATTCAAATTTTATTACATATGTACTGGGTGTTTGTATTGTTATATATATTGCATTTAATACAAGTTTTATGGTAATGCCGGGCATTATGATTGGTGAACTGTTGCCGGCAAAAGTACGGGGTCAAATTGCCGGATATATATTTGCCTTAGCACACATATCAACATTTATGGTGGCAAAAATTTTCCCAAGTATTAAACAAAAAATTAAAATTAATGGATTATTTTTAATATTTGGTATAGCGAGTTTTTTATTAGCCTTTACAATGTTTTTAATATTACCGGAGGCGAAGGGTAAAACTTTGGAAGAAATTGAAGATAATTTTAAAAATTTTCGATTAAATTTTAAATGGAATAGAAAAAATAAAGATAAATTAGAAAAGGAAAATTTAGATGGAAAAGAATAAATTTAATAATATTATTAAGTTATTTTAGAATTATATTAAACTGTTGTTGTTGTATTATAATTTTTTTTAAATTTATTTTTGTAAATAAAAAATATATTTATTAGTTTGTAAATAATATAAGTATATACTGTAACATTTTACTGCCTTATTTATTTGTAATTTAAGAAAACAAATTATTGTAAAAATAAATATAATTATATTATATAATAATGTAAAAATTGCTGGTTTTTTATTATTTATAAATTTATTTTGTTTAATATTAAAAACTTAAAGACTGGTTTTGATTAGATCGATATTCCACGAAAATGTTAAGAGCTTAAGCAGAAGAGACAAAAATTTTATGAGTGGGAAAGAGATAAATATAAAAAAAAAAACTCAAAAATAAGGATTAATATTCATGAAAGTTGAGTATTTTGCGTTGATTCTTTAAAAACTTACGCAAAAACTTTGTATCTAAAATTACACACCCTATACCATACATTTTTATGGATACATTTGAATTTTTTAAACAAACTAATGGAATGTTTTAAGGCGGGTTTTCATGAGAAGATTTTGCCCAGTATTCTTAACTTTAGAAAGAAAAGAGAGATATATAGTATACTCTAAATAGGAGAGAAAGGGCAAAATTATCAATTTATATTAAAATTTTTTTATATCTTTTGACAAAAAAAAATTACATAACCTTATTTTTTAATTTTTAAATTTATATTTCGCGAATTTTTCAATTCAAAGTAAAAATTTTATTAATTTAAAATAAATGATAAAATTTTAATCAATTGCAAATAATTTTAAATAAAAATTCGTTCATCAAACCATAATATAAAATTTTTTTTTTCTTTGTTTACATTCTCTTGTTTGTTTACAAAATTCAAATGTCATGTATCCATAAAAATATGTAATAGTATGCAAAAAAAATTTGTGTAGAATACACTTTTTTTTTGTATGTAGTAGCAACTTTATAGGAAAAAGACCTTAGAGAACATCTTTTTGCCAAGGATTATGGCACTCTCTCAATACTTGTCTAAGGATTATGGATGACTCTCCAAGGATTATGGATGATTTTCCCAGTAATTTATCGTTTTTTCTTTGTCACACGAATAGTATTTTTGTCTGCCTATGCTTTTGCCCAGTAAATTGTTGTAATGAAAATTAGCCTTGGCGTTATGTTGTTTTTCATGTTTTTGCAGAAAATGCTTATAAAATTTAACAAAAGTGTTAATTTAATGATTAAACTATTTCTTAATTCTGCTCCAAATTTTTTTAAATTTTAATTTAAATATTTTAAAGAAATTTAATTTTATCATTTGGGGATTGGGGATAATTATTTTCCTGAGGAATTTTGCATAATGATTAATGAAACAAAATTGTTCCAATGAGTTTGTTCCGTTTCAGTTTGTCAAAAAAAAAAAAATCTGAAACAAATCATGATATTTTTTCATTATAATTTTTATTATATATAATCAAATTTTTATTTGACGCTTATAAAAAAAAAAATATTTCTTTATCTTTACTATTGAGAGTGTCCTATATATTTTGTTTTTCTAAAGTCGAGTATATCCACGAAAATTTCCTTAACTAATTTATTAAAAAAAACTTAAGTAATTCTTACACACAAATGGATATTCAATGTAATTCATAAACTGAAAAATTTATTCAAAGCGGCAGCACTTTCTCATTTTGACATTTAATTTAATTGATGTTTTGTTATATTTTTGGCTTGTGGTGACATTTAAAAAAAATGACATTTTGAAAAGTTTGAGTAACACTCGTTTTAGTGGAGGGAGAGTGGTTTGCAATAAAATAGATTTATAGTATAAAAGCCTTGATTTTTATTTAAATTAAAATATTTTTTTTTGTAAATTATACTAATTGGATTATAAAATAATAATTATATTAAGGTAAATGAATATTGAATTTAATTCTTACATATTTTGTAAATAATGACGAAACGAAGAATACAAAATTTCTATGTGCTTATGAGTTTTTTTTTTTTATTGTACGTGAATTATTTTTTTTAGAAATCTTTTTTGAAAAGAGAAGGGGGAAAGCGTACTACAGTGTATAGTTTTTTTTTTTTATTTTTTTGTTTTTTAGTTTTTTGACGTAACAACTATGAGAAAAAAATTTATGTTTAGCGTTTTTCATTAATTAAATTTGACTGAAAAAAATAAAAAAGAAAACAAAATAATGTTAAGTAATTAAGATATTTAATTAATTTCCTTAAATATTTTCTAATATTTTCCAAAATTAAAAGTTTTATATTAAATTTGATGGAAGTTTTTGCATTGTAGGTGGTATAGAGTTGCATTTTATAAAGAAAAATATAATAAAATTCTTTTTGTTTTTCTGTTTTTGTTATTTTTTGTTTTTTTTTACTTCAGAGTTCAGTTTTTAATATAAAAAAAGAAAAAAAAAAGCCTGTTTATATCAGGTGTAGGTATAAATTTTTTTTTTTTAATTCAGTCAATTCTCTGTATCGGTCGGTCGGCTCGGTTCTTCATTGTTATTTTCTCAGTACAAACTAACTATATGATGATGAGAAAAACTCAAGTACAAAAAAGAAAACAAAACATAAGAAAAACATGAAAATAAAAATTATTTGAAAAAACCCCAACAAAAAAAAAAAAAAAGGTATTGTATTACATACAATTTACAACAATCTGTTAAAAAAAAAATAATACAAAAAAAGTAAAAAGTTGCTCGGGTAGATTAATACGGATGTGATGGTTAATAGTTTCTTTAAAACATGATTGTTGATACATATACATATGTTTAATACAAAGTAGTCAACTAAAAGAGCTCTAAAAGATTTTTATTATATTTTACTTTAAAATTGTATATAAAAGATGATCCTATATGTTAAAAATGAATTATTTTTATTTCACTTAAATTTTAGTAGAAATTTGATGAATTTTTCAAATAAAAAAAAAAATTTAATTTTAGCACGTAATGATGAATCATTGTTTTTATTTGGTTTTTTTGTTTATTAATTTTTTTTTGAATTTCTACGATAAAAGTTTTATGTTTTTTTTTTACTTTGAAATGATTTTAAATATTATTTTTATTTCGTAATAAATGTAATATACGTATAAGTATAATTTATATGTTTACATAAGTGTTGAAAGTATATAGATAAATAAAAGAGAAACCTAGAAATATTATTTTAGTATCTACTATAATATGATCTATATTCTATATAGGATTTAGTGTAAAAAAAAAAATTGAAAGACATTCAACTAGAGTTATAGAGTTGTAAATAGCTGTTGTATAGCTTTTTTTGAACAGAAATAAAAGTTTTAGATAGAAATTTACATGCAATGCGTTTCTTCCTAGTTCAGATTTAATTTAAGAAAAAAAACAACACATGGTTTAAAATTTTATACATACATATTGAAACTAAGGATGAAAAATGGCTAAACAAAAAAAAAAAACAAGAGAAATATAAACTATTTATGATCATTTTTCGATTCAACGCATATCCATTTTCTGTATACACAAATTTTTATTTTTTTTTATTCCAAAATATATTGACTATATAGCGCTAAATAACAATAATGAAATGTGATTTTTCAAGGATATTACAAGGAAATGTATATATCTTGTTTTTTTTTTTTTTGTTTTGCTTTTTTCTTTATAAGGATACTCTAATGTTTTCTATTCTATAGGTATTAAAGTTCTAGAAAAACAAACATTCCAAAGAATTTTTTTTTGTAATTGAAAAAATAATACACATGTTTTAAATTGTAATTTTAATTCTTTTTTTTGTTTATTTTAAGGTCATTATCTTATTGTAAAATTCAATATAAATCTACAAATAATAAAATAGTGAAAAAAACGGGAAT
Organism: Dolichopus griseipennis; assembly: GCA_963082915.1. NCBI lineage: Eukaryota > Metazoa > Arthropoda > Insecta > Diptera > Dolichopodidae > Dolichopus > Dolichopus griseipennis. Next base: position 84,426,258 of record OY720445.1, on the reverse strand, counting down.
ACTATAAATACCAGTTAATTTCAACTTTTTTTCCCCAAAAATTTCCATAATTTTCAGTTGGCATAAAAAGAAAAAAAAAAAGAAAATAAAAATATTAAATAAAAAAAGTTTACAAATATGACAGATTATAGCGATTTAGATCGTCAAATTGAACAACTTAAACGTTGTGAAATAATTAAAGAAAATGAAGTAAAAGCATTATGCGCAAAAGCTAGAGAAATTCTCGTTGAAGAGGGTAATGTACAACGTGTTGATTCACCAGTTACTGTATGTGGTGATATACATGGACAATTTTATGATCTGAAAGAGTTATTTAAAGTTGGCGGTGATGTTCCCGAAACAAATTATTTATTTATGGGAGATTTTGTAGATCGAGGCTATTATAGTGTTGAAACATTTTTGCTACTACTCGCCCTTAAAGTAAGTTTTTTTTTGTTTTAAATATACTAGTTCTTGCAAATATTTTTGAAATGTTTTTTTTTAATAATTTATTTTTTTATTTTGTTTTTTATTTTTAAAAGGTACGATATCCAGATCGAATAACCTTAATTCGTGGTAATCATGAATCACGTCAAATAACACAAGTATATGGTTTTTATGATGAATGTTTAAGAAAATATGGTTCAACAGCTGTATGGCGTTATTGTACAGAAATTTTCGATTATTTAAGTTTATCAGCTATAATTGATGGTAAAATATTTTGTGTTCATGGTGGTTTAAGTCCATCAATACAATATTTAGATCAAATACGTTCAATTGATCGTAAACAAGAAGTACCACATGATGGACCAATGTGCGATTTATTATGGAGTGATCCAGAAGATCAAATGGGTTGGGGTGTATCACCACGTGGTGCTGGTTATTTATTTGGTTCTGATGTTGTAACATTATTTAATAATACAAATGATATTGATATGATATGTCGGGCACATCAATTGGTAATGGAAGGTTTTAAATGGCATTTTGCTGAAACAGTTTTAACAGTATGGTCAGCGCCGAATTATTGCTATAGGTAAGATTTATTTATTGCATTTTAAATTTTAAATTGGTACCTAAAGATTTAAAAGAATTTTAGTTTTATTCAAAATATTTGATAATTTTTTTTTTTTATTTAATTTAGATGTGGAAATGTTGCTGCAATACTTGAATTAAATGAAAATCTTCAAAGAGATTTTACAATATTTGAAGCTGCCCCACAAGAAAGTAGAGGAATACCTTCGAAAAAACCTCAGGCTGATTATTTCCTATAAAAAAATAAAAAAACTAATATATATATAAAAATTAAAAATATTTTAAATTTTATTTTAGTTCATTTTTTTTTTTTTTAAATAAAACAATTTCATAAATTATAATTTAATTTGATAATTAATGTATTAACACCATCTAAAGAAAGAAAAACAAAAAAAAAAAAGCAACCACATTTTTTTTTTAATAAAAAAAAAACACTATACACATACATACTTTCTTTTTCTTTTAATTAAATATTAAGAAGATTTCAAACTAATTGTAATAATTTTTAAAACAAAAAAATACATTTTTAAATATTTAATACTGACGATGATTGTTTTAAAAATTTCAAATTTTTTAATTGTCAGTATGAATTGTTTTTATACAACAAATAATAAAAGAAAAAGAATTAGTTTTTTCTAGATAGATTATATTTAAAAAATTATTTTTTTTTTTCATTTGTTTTTAAAATTAATCTTTCTAATATTTTTGTTTTTAAAAATGTTTTACTCATTACAAATTAAAAAAAGTAAAATCAAGTAAAATATCTATATAATAATTTTATATTAAAAATCCATATGTATTTAGAATTTAAATGATTAAATATTAAATTAAAAAAACAAAAAATAAAATTTTCATAATGTAAGATACAAAAAATATAAAACAAAAAAAACAGAAAAAAAACAAAAACTGATAGTAATTTAGATTAATTTAAAATTAAAAAATTTATATATTAGAAGTAACATTAGTAATGATAGTAGTTATTAGTAATCTTAATTATAATATTAATAATAGTAAGAAGAAGAAATAAACCTACCAATTTTTTTTTGTAATCAAATAAATAAGCAAAAAAAAAATCTGTAACTGAAATCAATTTTTAAAAAAATACAAAATTACAAAAAACAAAAAAAAATAAATTTCAATTACAAAATCTTAAAAAAAAAAATTGTTTTTTCTTCAATATTACCACTTTACTTAAGAATCGGTAATATTAAGCAACAAATAAATTTAATATTACAATAATAAGAATATCATAACTAAAAAAAATTGGATATAATTGAGTAAAGTTAAAATAATACAAGTACTTATACAAAACGTCTAGGGTAACAAATATAAGAATAGAAAATAAAATTATTTAAATAAGAAGCCATGAGTTGGAAACCATTTCTCAATTACCACAATATTTATTATATCTGAGCTTTTGATAATTTATAATTCCTTTCTTTTAACAAAGGAGAGAACTAATAAATTAATTTATAGATATTAAATTCAATTAAAACGAACAACTCATTTAATTAGAATTTTTTTTATTAAAATGAAAAATTTGTTCTTTAATTGGACTTGATATACTAAAAACAATATACGATTAAATTGCTTTGAAAACTGTTCATATAAAAAGCATTTCACTTTGTTTAATTCCTAAGCAATTTAAAAAAATGAGACTCAAGTTAAATTTAATTGTAAAGTGGAGTATTAAGAAAGAAGCAAATATTTATGTATAATAATTAATACATATATATTAATACAATATAAAATTCTAGGTTTAAGGAAACAAAAAAGTAAAGGAAAAAATAAATATCATATAATAAAAATACGACTTTTTATTTAATCAGATATCTCAAATTAAAACAAATCTTTTCGAAATCTTATTCTTCATAACCTGGTTTAATTGTGTTTAATAAAAAGATTAATTATTTAAAAATTTTAGATTTTATTTTTAAAAGCATTAGTTTACATATATAAAAGTGATGATCCTTTTAAAAAGGTTTGATTTGTGGCACATGACAAGGTCAACTTAGTTGAAAAAAATATATTTTATTTTAATGATAATTTTATGAATTTTTTTGTGGGATTTTAACAATTACACTTTTTACTTCTGTATAATTCTGTAAAGCATATTCTCCGTTTTCACGTCCATGTCCTGACATTTTATAACCACCAAAAGGTGCTTGTGCACCTAAAACATTATATGAATTAACCCAAACTGTTCCAGCTCTTAAACCTTGAACAATATAATTAGCTTTATCAAGATCTTTAGTAAATACAGCAGCTGCTAAACCATATTCTGTTCTATTAGCACGTTCAATTACTTCGTCTAATGATTTAAAACGTATTAATTGTTGAACGGGTCCGAAAATTTCTTCTTTTGCAATACGCATATCATCTTTAACATCAGCAAATACAGTTGGTTCAACAAAATAACCTTCTAATCCTGGTTGGCGATTACCACCAGCTACCAATTTTGCACCTTCATCTTTACCACTTTTAATTAATTGTAAAATTTTGTGCATTTGTTCTTCATCGACTTGCGGTCCTTGTTCAGTTGTCAATTCAAATGGATTACCAACTGAACGTTTTTTTGCCCGTTCAGCTGAACGTTCAACAAATTCATCATAGATTTTATCTTCAACAAATGTACGTGAACCAGCACAACAACATTGACCCATGTTAAAAAATAAACCAAAATGTGATGTTTCAACAGCATAATTCATATCAGTATCTGATAATACAATATTTGGACTTTTACCACCTAATTCTAATGTAACACGTTTTAAATTTGTATCGCCGGATGCCTTTTGTATTAATTTTCCAACTTCTGTTGAACCTGTAAATGCTACTTTATCAATTTTATTATGTTGGGCTAATGCGGCACCAGTTGATCCATCACCAGGTAACACATTGACAACACCCTCTGGAAAACCGGCTTCTTTTATCAATTGTGCAATATATAAAGCAGTGAGTGGAGTTTGTTCAGCTGGTTTTAAAATAATTGTATTGCCGGTAGCCAATGCTGGTCCTAATTTCCATGCCATCATTAAAACTGGGAAATTCCATGGTATAATTTGTGCACAAACACCAACGGGTTCATGACGTGTATAAACAAAAAAATCACCATCCATTGGAATGGTTTTACCATGATTTTTGTCAGCCCAACCGGCAAAATATCGTAAATTTTTAATTGACATTGGTAAATCAACATTATATGACATAGCATAAGGTTTTCCATTATCCAAAGTTTCTAAACTCTATAAATAATAAAACTTAATTTAAAAATTTACAAAAAAAAAAAAAATTAAAACCATTTTAAAGGAAACTTACTGCAATATAATTTTTATCACGTTCCATTAAATCAGCAAGACGATTAATCAAAACTCCACGATCACTAGCATCCATTCTACGCCATGGTGATCCTAATCTTTAAATATTAAATTAACGATTTTCATTTCAATTATATTTAATAAATTTTATTAATGCTATAGGTACTTAAATGCACTTCTTGCAGCTTTAACTGCAAGATCAACTTCTGCGTTACCGGCTGATTGTACACTTGCAATACACTCTGTTGTTGATGGATTTAATGTATCAAAGGTTTTACCATCTTTACTTTTATGCCATTCATTATTAATAAAAATCTAAAAAAAATTTTTAATTAAAATTCATTAGATTATTTTAGATTTATTTAACGAAATTAATAATTAAATTATTAATAGATTTAGTTAAAAAAAAATTTCCTTATCTTTATTTAATATTTATTTTTCATTCATATTATAATTAATAAGTTTTTACCCTTAAGTTTTATTAGCATAGAGATTAAAGATAAGTATATGTGAATGGGAATAAAAATATCTCATTGATCACTTTTTTTGTAAATTTTTTTTTCGAAAGTCATTATCTTTTTGATAAGCGTAACTTTCACAGTTTAATAAGTGATTGAAAATTAAATAATTTTAGTCAAGTAAACTTTAAAGGCTTTTGGTTTTGAATGTAACAGGTAAATCTAGTTTTAACTTATTCATTTTGCGTAATTATAATTCTAATCACGTACATAAATAAATGCAAACAAACAGGGTTCTTAACTTATGGTAAATCAAGGACAAATAAAATATGCATAGTATATGTACGAGTACGAGTACATACATTCTTTTCTAGCTTCTGATCAAATAGATTTCACTTTTAAATTAAAAATTAAAATACGTCTTAAATTCTAACCCCTAAACCAATAAAATACACTTTAAAATTATAGCAATAAAAAAGTAATCAAAATTAATCTAAACAACTATAAAATTATGTAATAAATACGTCAAATATTTATATTAAATTTTTAAAATTATCAACAAAATTACAAAAAAAATAATTATGTACTTACGCCGGTATATAAAATGTCTGGTGTGGTTAACGGTTGAACTTGAGTAGCGTATCCAGCTACTGCAAATTTTTGATGAATTTTTGCGGCATTTTTAATTATTCTTAACATTTTAATCTTTATATAAATAAAATGAAAATAAAAATTAATAAATAAAATGCAAAAATTTAATAATTGAATATTTACCTTTTATTACAAAAATTAAAAAAAACTTGATGTTCAAACTTCAAAACAAACTTTTGAACTGAAAAATGAAATAAAAAAAGTGTTACAAAAATTAACAAAATGTTATTTTCTAAAATGAAAATCCAAATTTCATTCCATTTCAATCCAATTGTCCCAAAATTCCAATTAATTCTTAAATTAACATATGATTTTATTTTATATGAAGAAATTCACCACAGTAAAATAGATAAGGAAAAAAAAACGTAAGCAATATGCAGCGAATTGTCATTTTGTCGAGTAAACACAATGAAAAAGTGTGGCGTTTGAGAAAATGCTTAAATGCGAATAAAGCGACAAAATACTAATAAAAATATATAATAAAAAAAAACAAATATTTTAAAGTAATATTAGTACTAAAAAACCTATATTTGGTATTCACAAACTTTATTTTAGTTAAAATATTTATAATATAGTTAGCGCTAAAATAATACTAATGCTCCGCAGTTTTAACTTTTACTAAAGTTTTTATAAAAGGAGTCCTTTTTGTTTTTAAAAAAAAAGAATTGAACGTTTCTAGACCTTTTCAAAAAAGAATTAAAAGACAAACCAAATAAAAAATATTAAAACTAAAATCTTTTGTCATGACATGATATTCCCCCGAACAATAGGAGTGACAATAGTGGGAAAAATTAATTTAAATTAAAGTAAATGTTTCAGAATATTATTATTTCAGAATATTTACTCAAACCAACATAGTTCTAAGGGTATAATTAATTTTCGCATTACGTTTATGATGCTATATTCTTCCTTTTCTAGATATACACTCATGAGTATTGATATAGGATCAAAAACGAAGTCGATCTAACTATCTTATGTGTGTCCGTCTGTCTGCACTAAAACTCTGAAATTTATGTTCTTAGGGTTCTGAAATTTTGCCCTTCAGCGCAGATGGTTAGATTAGCTGCCATACAATTTTTCTTTAATGAGACCAAATCTTTGGTTAGTTTAGTGAAGCGTGCTCTTAAAGCTGTTTCCGACTTAGATTTTCATTTATACATAACTCAGAGTCTAATAATTTATGTATTTGTAATTTTCAAAAGTAGTTAAGCGTATCATATAATGTTTATATTAAGTTCGTGTGGGTATTCTAGAGTCCTATAGTCTACTCTACTCTCTTCTAAGTTTTAAGTTATAATAAGCAATATTCACCGGATTGAAGTATTGAATAAGTCTTCCGTAAAAAATAAGCAAAGTTACAAACATCAGTATTTTATTAATATAAATATTATATATTTAATATAAATTTATTTTAATTTAATGTGCAATTTTTTAAATATAACTTTTGCTCATTAATAAATTAAATCACATATAATTCTTTTATTTATGAAACACAAGCTAACTCCATCTATTAATCTTAATTTTAAAAATCCATAAATTGTGCATATCAAAAAAATTTAATAAAAAAATATTTTATAAATTATTTTAAAAATTACAATTTCTTCTTTTCATTTTCATTTTAAATTCGCCAATAGTGTAAAAACTGAATATGCTGATTTTAATACTGAAAGAAATGTTGTATACGACACTGGTATATAATTACCAGCCAGTATAACATTTGATTTTTGTGAATTTTGTATAAAAAATAATAAATCTTTACGGAATTTTTTTGATTGATTTGTCCAATTACAATTCAATATTGATCTTTCAAGTTTTTCACTTTCTACCGTTACTGTATTACCAAAATGACAAATAACGAACATTTCAAATGTAACAGCAAAAAAGAATATAATTGCAATTGCAATACGTGTTAAATTATTTGCATACAATATATATACTGCAACGGTACATTGTACCATACCCGATGATATTAATTGTGATATACATGATATTGACAGGATATCTTGAACTGTTTGTGTTAAACTGTAAAAAAAAAAAAAAAACGGAAATAGAAATAAAGGAAGTGAATAATTTAAATTTGGGAATTGCATACTTATAGGCAACAAACTTACTAAAGAATTGTTTTATGAACTTGAATACAATCAACCAGTTCTTTATAATTTTCTTCATCGGTTTTTTTCGAATTTTTACCAATATTTTGTACTCGATACGATAAAGTTTTAATGTGAGCTATAAAACAAATTATAAAATAATAAAAAAATTACTTTAAAAATCTACTAAATTATTATGTAATCATTCAAGTAAGAATTTTTTAATTAAATTTTTTTTAAATACCTGATAATATAATTAATAATGCTGGTGGATATGAATCATTACCAGCATCTTGCCATGCCTGTACAATTAAACCAATCAATTGATATACAGTTGCAATGGCAAAATTTAATGATGATTTTTTCCAATCAAATGGAAACCATGCCGGATACATTAAAACTCTTTCTTGTGCCATTAATATCATTAAAAAACTTAATGATATACCAAATATAAATGTAAATAAGAAAATTTTAAAACATTTATTTGATAAATTCATTGCATTTTTTAATATTGTTTGTTCATATTTTGTTTTTGCAGATTTTTTATCCAAACATTTTAATATTGATGATATTGATAGGAGTTTTTTACGTACAAAAAATACATTAATAAATTTAATATTTGCATTTATATCAGTTATTGTTATATTTAAATTTTCACAAATATTCAGTAAGGTTTTAGTTTCTAATAAATTGATTATAAATGTTATTGGAAAACATAATGTTATACCAAAATTTATTATTATCGAATATATTATATAAATATAACGTAAAAATATTTGAAATTTTTTTTTAGATAATGGTGGTGGTTTTAAACCAACACTTTGCCAAATAAACCAATGATAATTTAATACTTTTGATGTATCAAAATAATATTCTTTAGAATTATTTGACTTTTTGTTAATAGTTTCAATAGAATCATTTAGATTAAATCTAGTAATTTTTTGGGAATTTAACATTTTCTTATTAAAAAACTATAACTCTAAATATTTTAATATTGAAATAAAATAACTTCCAAATTTCTCAATGTTTATTTCATTTGAATTAAAATAAAACTAATATTATAAAAAAAAATGGAACCAAATAGAGTCGTATAAGTAAATTTAATATATTTAAAAATTATTTGGATAATTGAAAAAGTTTTGGAATATTTAGAAACATTTAAAAAAAAAAATTGAATATGATTATTATTATAACACCCCATATTTTAGGGTACAGAACGCTTGACTTAAGTTAATATTTTCAAAAATCATATTTGCCCCACAATAATTTTATCAAAAAACTCATTTCCAGATATTAAAATCTATATTTTAGAACTACGTCTATGGTATATTTCATATACTTGGTGTCCCGCAATAACTTTTAGAAAGAGTAGGAGGTGATGGGGGATGCTTAAACGATCAAAACAGTTATAACTCTTAAAATATGTTATTTCGGATTTATATCTACAGAATAAGATCTACTTAAGATACTGGGAAAATAAAAAAGAGAAGTTAAAACTTATTAAAAAGACCATTATCAGTATGTAGGCCTTTCAGTTTACTTCATTTTTTTTTCAGAAAAAAGAGGGTTAAATCTTAATAAAACAGAATTTTTGCACTTTTAACTAAATTTTTTAATCCCAATTTATTACTGCAACTATCCCCCTGCATTTTAAGCTCAACAGTGATAGAAGAGCAATAGAAGAGCTTACGGACCTTAGCTGAAAAAGTTATGATAAAAATTAGACTTAGATATAAATTCGAAATAACATATTTTAAAAGTTAAGTCCTTAAGACCACTTAACTTCTCCACGCCTATAGATAGACCTCCACCATCCATAGAATTTTTTGATTATTTCAACTATCAATCCCTATATCAATTCCTACTTTATGTAAAAGTTCACGCGGACTACCCTCTATATACATTTTCTAGAAAAACCTATAATTGTAAAAACCTAATTTTGTAAGCTACCCTAAAAAGCTTTTCAATTTTTTTTTATATACTTACATATTTTACAACAAATTTTTAAAAAACTGGGATTGCCGTCCGCAAACTCAAAATTATTTTTCTAACTGTAAAGCCCCCTCTTTAATAACATTTTTAGACGATATAAATTTTTGCCTTCTGGAATTTGTCAAGTGTTCCGCACCCCATTATTTATTATTTTAAAAGTAATTGCATAATTGATATAATTAAAGTTTAAAATTATTAAAATAATACAATAAAGTTTTTAATACTCGGGGGAAATTTAGAAAGGTGAAATTGAAATTGTAAAATAAAATAAATACTTATAAAATAGTAATATATATTAAAAAAAAACTTTCCAGGTTAAATTGCTAAATTTTCAGACAATTTTTTATAAATTTTTCATTATTCTTTATAAATTGCAATTTAAAATAATAATTATATACTTGTTATTATTTAAAATTTTATTTATTTTATTTTCAAGGGTGCTATTAAAAAGTTTTGTACTTACTTTTTAAAAATATTTATTTTAAAAATTTTTCTAATAAAAAATACAATTTCTAAGACTATCGTGTTAGATACATATAAAAATTGTCTGAAATCCGCATTTATAGAAAGTAGTTTAAGTAATCGAAAGTTATATTTTGTAGTTTGTGTAGTTTAATATTGAAATGTCAATTTACATAACTTTAGGAGGAGGATGAAATATTCAAAGCATAATTTAAGAGTAATATTATTTTTTTTTTTAATTTGTATATTTGTTAGGGTCTAGGGAGCGTATAGTAATATCGTGTCTTATAATCTTGTGCTTTTAGAAATTTAATTTTAAAATCTCGTATGGTTCTAAATCTTGCGATTTCGGAATATTTGTTAAAAAATGTGTGATTAAATATTTTTTATTGTGTATGTGTATATGAGGGTCTTTAGAGTTCAATACAAAATTAAAAAATAAAACCGCTTTACACAAAAGTTTGCCGAATCAATGGCTGAATTAATTAAAAAATACGTTTGGTTTCAAGTGAAAGACATCTTTCTTTTAAATTACACCAACTTTTCTAGAATTTTAATAACTCTTAAAGTAAAAGAGCTAATAACGAAAAATATTAACCTGCTAGAGCTATTAAGTGGGATATATCAAATTATGAATTCTTTGAATAAAAAGATTTAATTGGAACTATATAGGGACCAGTCAATAAGATAACAGTTAGACCAGTTTAGACATTATTTTTTTAAATTCCATTTCTATTTCTTCAGGAGATCTACTAATTCTAGGGGTTAAGGGTTTCTACTTGTTCACCAAATAATTTAGACTTAGGCTGCAGTTGGAAGTTAATAGAAGGTTCGGCATGTTGAATAAAAAACAAAATTAATTTAATTCTTAAATTTTTAAAAATATTTTAACAAAACATTTCTTTATTATTTTATTCGATTTTAATATATTTTATACGAATTTATGACTTTTTTTTTTAAATATTAAAAAAAAAAAAAATTTAATTTATATATAAATAAAATTAATAAAAAAATTTTACAAAAATTATTATATAATACTGTTTCTCAGTTTTTTTTTTTAAATAAAAGCGCAAAAATATACTTGAGATAATTCACAAATACCTCTATTTTTTCTTCATTATTATATATTATAATTCAGTATAAAATTTGTCATTATTTTCTTAAAATTACATTATTACATATTAATATTTACAATTATTTTAAGGCTACATTGTATTTGTATAGATATTATGTTTAACGGTATACCGTTCGACAGTATAATCCGATTAAAAATCAAAATATTACAATATCAGTCTTTACTTACACTTATCATTATTACAAAAAAAAAAAAAAATTAAAATAAACTACATGGAACTCTTATCCAAACACTTTATACTAACTTTTAAACTTGAACTTTAGTTAAAGCTGCTAATTGTGCTTTTAATGCATCTAATTGACATAATAGCTCAATATTTTGTCTTTCTAAATATGCAGCTCTAATTGCAATCTCATCTTCTTTAATACGTCTACGATCACGTGACTTCTTTGCTGCTGCATTATTTTTCCTCCTTCTTTCATAATATGCAGCATCTTTAATCATATTATGTTGATTATCTAAACCATTACAATTATTATTATTTTTTTCTTTATTTTTTGATTTTATATCATCATTATTATTATTATTTAAATTACCATCATCATTTGAATTCGAATTCAAGTCATAATTTGTTGATTTATTATTACATATTGTATCATTATCACTAAATGAATCATTAGCACGATCTTCTGTTTCACTATTATTAGCTTGACTATCACTGTATGAACCATCACTACTAATATTTGTACTGTTATTATTATTATGATTATTACTATTAAAATTATTTCGTGTATTTAAACGTCTCATTTTTGGATTTGATATTGTTCTTTCACCACCATTTGCCGAACGAATTTGTTCCAGCACCCTTTTACGATATTCAGTATAACGTTCAACTCTTGGATTATCATAAAGAACATCAGTGGCGGCAAAATTTGCTGCAATAACTAACGGATCTCTTGGAAATGCTTTAAATGGACGGGTTGGTTTTGATCCATTATTATTATTGTTATTATTATTCGATACATGATCTCCTACTACTGATGATGAATTTAAATTTTGCATTATTGTAGCTGCACTATTACAATTTGATGAATTTAATAGTTTTGGATATATGATTGATGTGGTAGATGATGGTGAACCAGGTATACTACTAACATCCGACATACGATCAATATCAGTTGAATCTGGTTTTAAACTTGATTTTGGTGACAAGTTTGGTAATACTGATAAATTCTGTTGTACATTTGGATAATTAACATTTGATGATGATGATAATAATAGATTATTATGAATTGAAATTGGTTGTGGTATTTGTAATAATGTATTCCGAGGTGAAATTACGGGGATATCCATATCTTTTTGTGGTTTTTGATGATTATGATGATTAATTGTATCAATTGGTTCTTGTTTTACTTGTGGATAATATACAGGATACATTGATAGGGGTAATGATGATGATGATAATTGTGTAGATTGTGTATTGTGTAATAATGATGCATTAGATAATATAGATTTCGATGGTAATAAATTTTGCTGACAATAAAATTTTTGTAAATTTTCAGCTAATAATGATGCCGAAATTTCTGTATGATGATTTGATATTTGTTGTGCTGCAGGTGAAATAGATTTTCTTCTATGATTTTCTAAATTTATTGTTGTTGGTGATAATGTTGAATTTTGATATGATGATGTGATAGGTGATGATGATGGAGTTTTTGTTAATGATGTTGAATCAACATTTGAATTACAACGTCTTGATAAATCCAAAACTTCATCACCATCCTGATTATGATGTTGTGATTGTTGTTTTTGATTTTGATTATTAATATTATTATTGTTATTAAATTGTTGATTAATCAAATGATGTTGCATTTGTTCATAACGTAATGAATGATATAAATTCATTTTGGTGGATGAATTTGATTGCGGTGGACTTAAACTTTGTTCTATTTAAATTAAAAAAATAAATTATTAGTTGATGGTTTTTTCAAATAAATTAATTATTAATTATTGAAATTATATTAATATAAATTATTTAATAATCATTATACATATTAATATAAATTGTATATTAATAATGATATTAATATATCTAATATAATAATATTTAATTAATAATAATTATATTAATAGAATTATTAAAATAATAATTATATTTAATAAAATACTAATTATTAATAATTAATATAATATAAAATATGTAATATATGATTAATATAGCATAATAATTTTTATATTAATATAATTAAATTAACTATTATATTATTTAATTATTATATTAATATAATTAAATTAATTAATAATAATTAACATAAAATGATAATAACTATATTAATATATTTAAATTAATATATTTAAATTAATTATTAATAAGTAATATAATATAATAATTATTTTAATTTAAAAATAATTAAATTAATTAATAATAATTTCTGTAATATAATTATATTTTATTTTTATATTAAATTAATTACTAATTAATAATATAATAATTACAATAATTAATTTTTTTTTAAATAAAAAAAAAAATTTTACTTTATAATTACCTTTTTGAACATGATGTAAGAAATTTTCAGTAATTAAATTATCGTGTAACATGATGTGTATTAATCCAGTTTTTTTTTGTAATATTCTTATTATAATTAACACTATGTATAACTTTTTCTAATATTCTTTAATTGTTTTTTAAATATTTTTTAAGTCACTTTTTGTTTTTTTTTTTTATAAATATTATTTAAAAATTTTTTTTTGAAAAATTTATCCAAAAATTTATTTAGAAAAATCCAAATTTAAGGAAAAGTTTTAAAAGGAAAGAATTAAATGCCTCTCAACAGAACGAGAACTTGATTAGTACTGGCGATAATTTGACCTTTGCAATATTTTATATACATCCCTCCTCCTACACTTTTTTGTTTGTATATATACATTTTTATAGCAGTGTCAGTGTCAATTGCTGCTAATATTAATATATTGTATAGAATTTGTATATAACAAACAATATACACAAGTACAACAACAACAAGTACATGAAAAATAATAAAAAAAAAAGAAGAAGAAGAAAAAGAAAAAAAAAGCATTGCATTCAATTCTTGCAACCTTTTTTTTTTTCATTTTACTACGCATCAAAAACTCTCCTAATCATATCCAATATATGATCTATGTGTGTACGCAGCCTTCCTGGTCAATCTCATGATAATTTACTTCGCAGTGTTCATAATGGATGCATAATGGGAAAGAAAGAATAAGTAAAAATATGTCTAATACTTGAGTATTGTAAGGAGTAAAAGGAATTGCAAATTTTAATTTTAAATCCTTTTCACATTAAAATGTATCCTTTGAATTGAATCCTTTTTTTTTTTTTAGTATACCTGAGTTTATAACAGAGATATTCTTTTGTTTATCAATAACTGTTTATCTCATTTTATATATATATTTATTATATATGTATATAATGTATATTAATATGGAAATGTGGTATATATATAAAGGAAGCTTGAACTCTTCTTGAATACAACTTTTTTGAAATATTTAAAATATATTTTAAGGTAATATCAGGTATAGAAGGGCTTTAGGTGCTATATAAAACAGTTGTGTGCAAAAATTAATGAATAACTGTTATGAATATTTTATTAATTATTTCTTTGGCTGAAATTAGCTGCCAGATTCTAAACCCCGTTTATTAGAACCCAAACCCTAACTTTAACATTTTCAGAATCTACTGATCCTCTACTTTTTAATATACCTATAGTTAAGTATTCAAGATTTGTAACTGCAGTTTAAGAATAGTATTCGGTGAACTGTAATATGTCCTTACTCTAATTTGGTAATGTATAACATTTGTTATATTTCGAGATTAATTCTCTAGGGTAGTCAATATACTGTACTGTTCTTACTTGCCCCTAATATTTTAATGTATCTATAGTTAAGTTCCTATTCAAAATTTGTAGCTGCAGTCTAAAAATAGCATACGGCGGACTATAGATACGCTAACTATAATTTGTTCGTGTATAACATTTCTAATATTTTGAGACTTATACTCTAGATGAGTCAATATACTGTTCTGGTCTTACTGATCCTATATTTTTTAATGTACCTATAGTTAAGTATTCAAAATTTGTAACTGAAGTCAAAAAAAAGTATGCGGCGAACTGTAGATGCACTCAAAACTAATTTGCTAATTATTCTGACATACAAACAGTAAATTAAAGTCTAGGATTGATTTAGAGATTTAGTATAAAGAACTGTGTTTAAACCTTGGACTTGAATTAAATCTGTAACTTCCGTATAAAGTACATCTAGATACTTCTACGACTTTTTTTGATTACTCCTAAGGTTCAAAATTTCAAGTCACATGCAACATTTGGTTACTTCACACTTAATTAAACACCAATTGAATACTTATCAAAAGACTAATTACATTCTAAAAGATTGAAAGTACTTGTAATAAAATTGAAAAGTTTTCAAAATAAATATGAAAGTTTTTAAACAGAGTCATTAGTCAATTACCACACATTATAATAATATTGTGTACGTGTATTTAAGAACATTACTGTACTGAATATATACAATATTAACGATTTATTACTTATCTATTATTAGTACTTATTTTATTACCATTGTTTTTAAAAAAATTTAAAGTTAATATTGAGTTTTAAAATTAACTTTTAAGTTTTAATATTCAAAATTCTTTTCAATGAAAACTTACATACATATTGATATAACTTATTATTATTACTGATCTGGGGTTGATACCTGAATTTTTCAAAATACTTTAGAGGGTTTGTGATGCAAAATACAGTATATAAAAATACTTGTAAAATATTTTACTTATATTTAAGGAGAAGATTTAAAAAATTTAATTTTTTTTTTTGGGTACTGGTCACCATTTCAAAAGAAAGTTATAATCCATTATTAAGAAAGTATATAATAATATTTTAATACAGATTTATTAGTTTTTAGTAATAATATTGTATATTAAAAATTTTTTTAACTAGATATGTAATTTATTTTTTTAATATGTATATAGATAAATTAATAATAATTATGTACTGTATTATATATTTAAAATAAATTTTAAGTACTTTGTCTATTTATTTCATGATTTTTAAGTTAACTTAGAACTAAGAATGTTGTAACTGATTGTGACTTGGGCCCATTAAAGGATTTGTTTTTGTACGAGTCTTGAATGAATATTGAGATTTCCTTCAAAAATGCCCTGTATTTAACTTAATTATTGCAATACTATCAATTACTTTATTGTATTCATTTAATTAAATAATTATCCATAGTTAGAATTACTCATAGTGTGGCTTAAATTACTCATAGGCACCCTGTGCCATCATTAATCCATTGAACCTTTTAAAAAAATTTTTAAATTTAATATTTTACATTATGGGGTGCTACTTTAGCTCATTTTTACTTTTACTCACTTGTCTGGTATACACCCAATTTTTAAAAAATGGATGAAATTTTAAAAATTCAGAGGTAGCAAACAATTTGATCGAAAATAAGTTTCGAATTTCTATTATAATTTATGTAGTATTTTTAATTAATTTAACAACTAGGTTCCCTTTGCACAGAAATAAGGAAAAAAAGTACATCCAAGGTTAAGATTGGAAATCCTAAATGTAAAGTAATCAAAAATAGAAATAAGAAATAGTAAATAGAGCCAAATTGGTATTAGGACTGGAAACTATAGGGAAAGCTGGAAAAATTGATAGAATCTGAAATACAGAAAAATAATTATCGAAAAGTAGGTAAAATATGGGCAGAAGTAAATTCCAGAGGCCAAAGTAGAATTTGACGTTTATTATTATATAATTATTACAAAAAGATTTATTTGAATAGGTAAAATTTGTTCATGCAAAAGGACCCAGCAATCAAATTAAAGAGTATTTAGTAGTAGTGGGTTAGAATCAATTTTATGTAATACTTATTACTTCTATGACATGGGGCAACCAATAAGATGAAGTCTATTCTGAAGTTCATTAATTATTAGAATTCGGTTTAAGGTGGCCTTACCAAATAAAAACTTTATTCAATATTATTTAATAATTATGTAATAATTAAATTTTTTTAAATAAATATAAGAAATATCCTGGATCAAAGAGATGCATTAAAAACTTAAGTTAAGTGAAAACCAAAATTTAGAGCTACAGTAGGATTTCTAATTTTAAGAGACCTCCGAATCATTTAAACATCTAATTTTTTAAGTCCGTTAGATTACTTAACAGTCATAATAATACTTCAACTAATATATACTTAATCAAAATATTATTTATTATCATTCCTTCAAATTTTAGGACCTTATCTCTTGTAAAACGAAAATGTAATTTTAAAATTTTTATGATTATTACAAATATACTCAATATTCAATTTTTAAAATACGCAATAATGATCTGTCATTCTTTTAAAATATTTACTCAAAAAGTAATAAAGATAAGTTATCATCATTAATAAAACAATATACAAACTCTATAACTAATATTAGAAATATTTTTTAAAATAATTTCCCACTATTTAATAATGAATTTGTTTTTAATCTTTAATTTACTTTTAAAATATATTTCAAAAATTTATAATTAAGTTAAATCTGTTTTGTAAATAATAAGTAAGTATAATATTATATACTAATTATGTTCGATTATCTTTTATAGAATTTAAATAAATAAATACATGAGCGCACATTTTTTTTAATATATTAAATTGAAAATTTATATATATTACATCACTTCCTGTGACTATTCTAACATTTTAAAGTCTAAAATAAAATATTAATTAATTTTATTTATTTAGAATTTTTATATTTATTTGATTGTAATTATTATAAATATAGTTTTTATTTGAGAATCTCAGAGATTTTTTTTTGGTGAAATATTTACAAAAGATGATTAGTTTTTCAATTTAAAATATTATAGTACTTTGTTTATTTATATACTATGTAATATGTATGTACTAATTAATTACTAAGATATGATTATGAAAAAATTGTAAATATTTTGTATTGTAATTCATAATTAAAAATAATTTCAATATTGAGATATTAATGCTATTAATATATTATAAGTAACATAATTTTAACTTATCAAACAAATTATTACATATTTAATTATTTGATTAGCGATAAGTGGTGGTTGATTCCATTGGCTTCAGCTTAAATATTCCAATTTTGGAATTCCAATTCCAAATATTCCATCACATAGGTTTAATAGATCTGATAGACTTCCTAAAAAAATTATTATTTGATTCTATTCCATTGGCTTCAGCTTAAAAATTCCTACTAATAGATCTGATAGACTACCGAAATAAGTTATTATCTGATTATATGATTAGTGATAAGTGGTTCATTCCATTGGGTTCAGCTTAAATATTCCAACTAATAAATCACATAGGTTTAATAGATCTGATTGAATTCCGAAAAAAATTATTATTTGATTATATGATTATTGATAAGTCGTTGGCACAATAGAGCAAAGCTTAAATATTCCAACTAATAGATCACATAGGTCTAATAAATCTGATAGACTTCCGAAAAAAATTATTATTTAATTATATGATTACTGATGATTGGTTGGCACTACAGAGCCCTTAAAAATTGCTAATAATAGATCATATAGGTCTGATAGACTTCTGAAAAAAATTATTATTTGATTTTACGACTAGTGATAAGTGGTTGGTACAAAAGAACCCAATAGATATTAATATTCTTAATAGATCTCATATAGATCTTATAAATCTGATTTTTTTTTTCCATATCTTGGACTTATTACATTGTAGATTATTTCTACAACAAAGATTCCTTTAATTAGACTATCATATCATAAAGGGGTTGTTTTTTTTGTAACTGATATTGTGGCAGGTTAAAAATGCACTTTAGGATATTTATTTTAGAGTTCTAAGAGTGCCGCGCACTAGTTCTTAAGATTTTTTTTACAAAAAACAAAAAGTATTAATGAAAAACAATCCGTAAATATAATCTGAACAGGTTTATATTTTAGAATACCATTCTTATAGATTATAAAATGTATCTTTTGGATAAAAATTGGTTGTAAACCAAAAGTAAGCCAAAAAAAAAATAAATACTTTTTCATTCATAAAAAAAATTGAAATTAATTTAAAAAAAAAAAGTATTTTTATTACAAATAATTATTTTTTAAATATTTGTTACTATTTCTTTTATTTTCATTTAAAATTCATTCATTAGTTTATCTTTGTTCTTATACTTTTTTTCTCCTATATTGCTCGTTAAAGGAAATATTCCGAGAAAAGTCCCTCAAATCTTCTTTAAATCTACTTATTTTTGCACCTGCCTACCTCATATTATCTATTTCGAATTTCTATCTTCTTCTTAGATCTTCAGGATAAAATCTCTCCTTATTTGTGTTTCGAATGGCAGGCTGATATATATCTAAATTTATATTTTTAATATTCATCCGGGCCTGGATTATCGGCATACCCTTTTTAGACATTAGTTGGTATAGATATGTTTGGTTACATACTCAAATTCTAGTTAAAGTTTGGTACATTATAATCTTGTATTCACAAGTTCTACGTGTTTTTTAAGATTTATTTCTAAATATAAAAATCAAGAGTTTCTTACCCCATTAATTAATGGAAATTACCATATCGTTTCAAAAACTAAGCTTCTTTAGTTTCTTGTCTTGTTTTTATAAAGTTGTACATGCAAATTATTGCGGGATCCTAAAAACATGGCTTGGATTAAGAAAATGTAATAATAAATTTCCAAGTTACAATTTTTTGCAAGGCCTAGTAAAGTACAGAGACATGCTAGAGTATAATGTTCTAAGTATAACTATTTTGATAATAAATTTATTTATTCTGAAAAAAATTATATTTATTATAACATATATTTGGTAATATGGCAATCCTAATGTGCATAAAATTAAGTAAGCTGCACAGTATTTTGTTGCAAGGCCTGGTCAAATACAGAGATATGCTAGAATAATATTACGTATAACTATTTTGGACAATAAAGTTGCACTTATCTCTAAAAATAATACATTCTTATTATGAAATTTATTTACTAGTATGGCAATCCTAATTTGTACATGATAATTAAATACATCTTAATTGTCTAAAAAAATTCTCTGATGCATAAATAAAATTAATTTGTGAAGAAATTATTTTGTCAAAAAAATAGGTAAGTATATATAGGTACTTATTATTATTTGTTGTATATGTCCTAATTTTCTTTGTATTTGATCGGTAATATAAGATAGTATAAGATTACCAATATATATAAAATTGACTGACCATACTGACCATTTATATAAATATAAATAATGAATTTTAAATATAATATTGTGTATGAATTGAGATGATATTAATGAATTGTTATATTATAATAAAAAAAAAGGACGTACGACGCAATCACTTCCTGATCTTCTTCCTTTTGTTGTTATTGTTTTTTTAACTTAAAATTCATTCAAAAATTATTTGTGGTTTATATATATTAAGAATTAAGATTTACAAATATTTTGGTCTAGTTGATGGCATCAATGAATTGATAAGTAAATCTTAATAAAGATTTAAGTATATAACAATAAGAGAAGCATTGAAATGATATACTCGTATTTTTATTTTAAAAAATTGATAAAGATCTTATACTTTTGAAAAAATAAATATATATCTATGTAAAAAAAGGATACATAAAGGATACTCAAAGGATACTTCTTAAGGAATGAAATTAACATACTCTATGATCTATGAATATTTTAATATTATTTACATTTTTTAAATATATATGGCTAATCCTTTCTTAAAGTAATATTCTTTCTTAAATTTAATAAAATACTTCAATATTTAATTGAATATTAGAAGAGAATTAATAAATTATTATTTCAAAGGATCTTTAAGATTTATAAGTCTAAAAAACGAATTTATACAGTTTTATACTTTTGTGTTTTATTTATAGGCAAAGGAATTTCTATAGGGTAATTCTTTGATTAAATAATTTTGTATCAATAAGTGCATCACATCTTCATTTAACTCTGTAAGTTTAACAACTAACATATTCTTTTAAAATAGTAATTTACATTAAATAAAAAAAAAATATTGAAATTCAATGAATGGAATTTTCTAATAAAATGGCATGATTCACAGATCCATCAGGCCTTGAGCTGAATAAAACTAGCGTAGTGCAGGGGAAAAATATGTTAAAAGGTAATCTAAATTAACTTTAAAATCTGTTAAAGTTAATAATAATGGTTTTGATATAAAACAGCACAGTCCATAATGATTCGTAAGGCCTCGGATTGAATAAAAATAGCTCAGTGCAGTTAAAAAAATGTTGAAGGGTAAATTAAATAAAAAACTTATATTTTCTTTTAAAATGTTGTCTACTATTTAAATTCAATGTAAAGATTTTATTATAAAATAGGACAGCCCAAAAATTTGTGAAGCCATGAGATGAATAAAACGACCTTAGTGTAGTGCAAAATATGTTGAAGGGCAACTCAAACTAACCAAGATTTTCTTATAAAATTTTGGAGGTCAGTGAATTAATTAGTTTTATTTCAATGAATAATATTTAAATATGAAATAGCATAGCCCAAAAATTTATAAAGCCTTGCAAACTAAATAAAAAGAGCTAATATTGGAAAAAATGTCGGAGACTCAAAATCTTGATTTATTTTAATAAAATTTTTTTTAAATTCAATGATTAGGGATACAATATAATAAGCATTGACCAAAGATTTTGTAAAGCCTCGAGTAAAGAATCCAAATTTTATTTTAAAAAGTTTAATAAGCATGTTGAAAGATATTTTCCATATCTTTAAAGAATCTTGTGTATTTCATTGAACACAAAAAAAAACTCATGTCATATATAAATAAAAATTGTGTAATAAATTGACCATTGTCCAGTAATTTTTTTTTTACTTGCAGGCAAAAATAAAATAAATATTTATTGCAATTATTTAGAAAGAGGAGTGAATGGAAAAATTAAAACAGCAGGAATCTTAAAGGGTTTGCAAAAATTTTATATTCTTTTGTATATATTTTATGATGCAAAAATTTTGGAAATTTAAGGTACCAATACAATAAAACTATATATATTTTAGTTCTTTTACATAGAATTGTATATATATATATAATTTTAATCCTTTAATTGTTTAAAGAATCGCATTATATTCATTTATAATGTTTGTTTTTGGTTTTATTTTTTAGAACGGTAGAACGGTCGACAGTCAGGCATTTAGACCTGTTGTCCATAATATATATGTAAATATATTTTTCGGTTCCTTTTATTAAAACTACCTACAATTTAAAATTTTTTAAAGTAAACATGTATTTATTTTAGAATATGCAAAATATGTATGAAATTTTGGTTCAATATATATGGGATCTTACTTATTATATAGTCAGTACTCAGTTTACATCCAAATAACCCGTTGAAACTTATACTATACATGTCTATAAGTTGATGTCGTTGTTTTGTGTAATAAAATGAACTTCATATTATATAGATAGGTTTTTTTTTTTTAAAGGAAGAAGAAGCTGACCAATTTTCTTAGAATGATGACTTGTGCTTCATATATTTTTATTTAAGTAAAAAATTTGTTACGCATGTAATTTACATTTAAAAGGGATAAAACTATAATTAAAAAAATTATATTTGTATTTATTTGAAAAATTTTTAATATTATAGTTAGTTCTCTTGATTTTCAATTTCATTTTGAAACTTTGGAAACTATTAGATGCCTATTAAAAATAAAAGACGACTATCATGCAGCTTTGTAGATCAGAGACGACTACCGTACAGCAACTAATATGGAAATATTTAATCTTATGTGATAATTTAAAATATTTGGAGACTAATAATTTGGGATTAAAGGCCTTCCAATCTGTAGTATTAATTCATGTCTTAAAATATTACTAATATGGGCTGTGAATCCTTCATCTATCGAATTAGTGAATAGATTTTGTCATTTATTAATTGTACAGTTCAGCTCTTTAAAATATAAGTTCCGAAATCCTGCAGATCCTTCGCCAAATCATTATCAATAATTGCATAGATGTGAGCATAGCCCACAACCGAAATATCCTAAGCCATGTTCTACAAATTTTGGATTAAAATGATAAGTTAAAATATTTCTTGATTATTTGCCTCAGGACTACTAATGATTGCATAGACTAACGCATGACCTACAACCAAAATATCTTAGGCCATGTCCTACAAAACTTTGTATTAAGACAATTAAATCTAAAACCGTACCAGAGATAAATATGCTTAAAAAAAAATATTTTTCCAAAAACTTGAGTTGCTCTTTTTTTACCTTAGGTATTTTTCCGTTGGGCATTATTTCTTCAATTCTGGGCCAGAGTTCAAATATTGCTTCCTTTCCCATCAGATAAAATGTTTTTTTTTAGACCTTCTAAAGAAGTTCCTTATTAATATGTACAATATATATACTGTCAGAAACTTCCCTCTTCTGTCCTTGCTATTTAAAACTAAAAAAATTGTATTTATTTTCATTTTAAGGAAAATAAACAAAACAAAACAAAAAAAAAAGTATCTGAAGGATATTCCTACTTGTCGATAAGATTTTTGAAATAGTGACAATACAAAAAAAAAAAAATTTTTATGTAAATATTCATTTCTTTTTTCTATATTCAATGGAAGCATGCTAAAACCAATTTTTAGTATTATAAATATATATTATATATGTATATAAACATTTCTTTTAAAGAAAGAAATGGAGGGATATTGCAAAATGACCATCGGAGATCAAATTTTCTAAGAAAAAATTATTTTTAAAAACGGACGAAGAAAAATAAGAAGAAAGGATTAACTTAAAACAAAATAATACTGTTTATATTGTCCTTTCAAGGAAAACATTTTTTTTATGCAAATATAAAGAAAAGTTAAAGAAATAGAATATGCAAGTTCAGATTTCCTCAGAATTTCAAATCAAAAGATTATGAAATATGAAATTTATTTATAAAACATCTTCTTATACAATTGCGTTTTTACTAATTTCTTTGTCTTCCTACCCAAGGGAATTCTGCATCATATCATCATTTAGGAACCAAAACTTTTTACTATTCCAAAATCATTTAAATTACATGTATAAGTTTTTATTATATAATGGCATAGCCCAAAAAAACTCTCAAGCCTTTAGCTGAACAAAAAGGACTAAATTTTTTGCTAAATATCGTGCAACTTCTGCAAATCGTTTACGGTGTTACATACAAATATCCTATAATCAGGGGGCATTATTACTGGTAAAACCTTAGCCAAAGAAGGAATAACTATTCTATCAAATGAAAATGTATAGCAAAAGTCTACCTATAAAAGTCTTAAAATGGGGTGAATATAAAAGCTTTGGAATAACAAACACAGTTCTGAACAAACTGAAAATCAGTTAAATTTTATTAACTGGCGCAAAATATATAGCAGGATCCAAGGACACTAAAGCATAGAAAAGGGAATCATGGGAGAGGTAAAACAAACAAAAGTCTTAAAATGACGTTTGTAGGGATGAATATAAAAGCTTTGGAATAACGAACACAGTTCTGCATAAATTGAAAATCAGTTAAATTTTATTAACTGACGCAAAATATATAACGGGATCCAAGGACACTAAAGCATAGAAAATGGAATCATGGGAGAGGTAAAACAACTCTTAAAACTTTTATAACGAGGGAGGTTCTAATCAGCACTGTTTTAAAGATTTGAGGCCCAGGAGAATAGGAGCTTAGTTTGTTTTACTGTTAAACTTAAACTTAGTTTGTTTTACTGTTAAACGGTGCTCTCCAATTTTTGTAATTTGGTGTTCCTGGACCGCTCCGTATAAAAATATAAAACTCCTTTTTTAATTTTTTTAAAAATCAAATTAATTTCTTCGTTGATTAATTAGTTTTGAATATTAAAGTTCTAGGAATATTGAACATAGTATCAAATTACTTAAACATTTTTTTTTGAAATTGCATTAAATTTTTTCATTGGATATATGCTGTAATTATATATTTTTAAAAATACACATGTATATATATATATGAATTACTATTTAAATTACACAAAAATATTTATATAATCCCATCATTTAAAAAAAAAAAATCTATTTATATATTTTTAGAAAGTTCTTAAATTACAAATTCAATGCTTCATTTCTATTATTTTTAATTTTAAAAATGAATCAATCATCAATCATTCAAATATATATATATGCCCAATATGCCACAGCACTGTTGAATAATTTTTACTTTCTCTTAATTTAGAATATATTTTTAAAATTAACACTACACACGGTAGAGATGAAATAATTAGGCGTCACCATACATGAATTCTATGAGGCATTGAATAATTTTTCCTTCGGATATAATAAATAAATAAATAAAGGATATCAAAAGGATATATAAAAGAGTCCTATATTTTTATTTTTTTTTTATTTTTTTATTTCTAAAACTCCATATGAATTCCTTATGTAAATTATACGAGTTTTAAAATATACAGTATGATTTTTTCTTTAATTTTTAGTATAAATTCAATTTTCCAGGATTTCAAAGGACATTTCATCTGTGTTTTAAATATCAAAAATTTAAAAAAAATAATTAATGATGTTTTGAGATAATTTAATTTGAATGAAAGTAATGATGAAAAGAAAGCTGCATTAAATGACCATTTGTACGAGTATATATATAAGTTGTATATATATATATATTATGAAAAATTTAAATTTAGAATTGAGTTTTTATTATTTTGAAATGTGAACAAATATAAATTACCACCAACTGATGTTTTATTTATATTTAAATAACTCAATTAATTTCATTTAATTTCCTTTTTATTAAGATCAAATTATTTACAAATTATTATGTCTTCATTTGAAATTTAAAAGGACGATCGGTATTCAATGAGATATAGGTTTGCTTAGCTATTATTTAATAAATTTAATGTTATTTACGGCCTGAATTAAATCATACAGATTAATTTTAATAGATTTTAAAAACTTTACAATATTTCATAGCCTGGATTAAATCTATAGATTAATTTTAATAGATTTTAAAAACTTTACTATATTTTATGGCCTGGATTAAATCATATAGATTAATTTTAATATATAGATTTTAGGGTTAATTAGATGAGGGATCTATAACTAAACCTATTATATCCAACTTAATAATTAATTTATTTAAATGCATCTACAAAATTATACAGGATCAGGAAATGATCCTGGGGATATTCAGGTAATTTTGGGTTTACCAGTGCCAATACCATAATTTATACATTTAAATAACTTCATAAGTTTCTATATAATTTATTAGTTATTAATTATTTAAAATATTATATTTCATACTGGGGACTCTAACCTGATTTTTTGTATGACATCCTTGAGCAGAGTTCCATTTGTCTACTCTAACGTCCAAGTTAGGGTGTATATGTCCAGTGAAAGCTATAGAATTACAGAAACTGCTTTAAATTTCCTAGCAATTCTAATATGCATCATTGTTTTAATATTCTTAGAGATTTATATATCCAGTCGCTTATATCAATAATTAAAAGAAGTGTAGGGGAGTCGAGAAGCAAATATTAAAAAACTTTTTAAAACTTTCAAAAAATCACTCTCCTCCCAATTTGATTTATTCATTTAAAGTATAGTACCTGATAGTAGTAAATATTGCCTGATATTATAATAGTCCTTTGCCTATTTGAACTTTTTACATTAAACTATTATGATATACACTATATATTTTTTTATATTGGATAAGATCCGATGAGGGTTTGAGCCCAAAACCCTTTGATTGAAAGGTCGACGTCCTAACCACTACGCCACCGGTCGGATTATCTTAATTTGAATTAAAATGTTTCCTTGAAAATTGTGTAATATATATATATATATATATGTAGAACTACTTTAATACTTATTTATTCCCCCTGCAATTGAATATAATAAATCTGAATTTCTAGTTTTGTATAAAATAATTTTTGTAAAACCATTTTACATGTATTTACCCAATCCCTATTAATTCCTTATTCCTCTTCATTTTTGTTTGTTACAAATGTATTAGTGAACTGCTTTTATGCAATATTACAGAATATGGTATAATATAAATAAAAATTCACCATTTTGTTATTTATAATTGGTTCAAAAATAAAAACTGATCCTTTTTAGGGATATTGAAAAAAAAAAAATTTAAAAAGGATCTTATATTATAAAGGAATATTAAGTATAAATATATTATTATATATGTTTATATACTACATCCTATTCGTCCTTTTTATAGATGAAAAATTTTAAATAAAGAGAAATGAAATAATTTTTGAATTATTAGATTTAGAGTTTAAAAAAAAAAATGGCGCTTGGTTTTTTGTATAACCGTTTACTTTTGGTTATTGAATTGAAGTCTAAATCAATATAGCACAAGGACGATTTGATTTAAACGTTTTGAGTGAAAGATTCTCTTCTAATTTAGTATTCTTGATTAAAAAAACTTCAAGATTCTTATGTAATTTTTATTCTATAGAACTTTAGATGAAGTGGCTTTCGAAGTAGATTCAATATACTGAAGAATATAACTATATGCATAGAGCTGTAAGGATATAATCCTAAATATAAGGGATTGTACAAAGTAAAGTTGCAAAGTAATATGGCAAAGTAGTGGAAGTACCATTTTCCCCAAGGAATTTGAATATGGATTTGAAAATAAATATTTAGTGGGTAATGAAATATGTTTAACAACTGGCTTACTAAAGCAAAGTGTGTCCAGAGTTATTCTAAAGGATCCAGAGGAAATATTAAATTAATTTTTTATAGTAATCTGTAAAAGAACCTGAGATACCTCTATATTTAACGTATTTCGTTTTTATCTACAAACGGTCAGGTTTTTTTTTTTACGAGAGACAATGGAAAGCTCTAAAGGCAGCCATTACAACTGTGCGATGCTTGAGGTATAGTAGGCGACTTTACCACACCAAAGCACGGCTCTTTTTGAACTAAACTTAGAGAACTTGTGATACAAATGTACAGGTTGGTTACGAGAATAGGGATATGGAAGAATTTCGGGAATTGAATTGAGGATATTTGGAATTGTTGGATTATAGGAGATTATTACATATGATAAGACTCTATAAATTCAAATGTTCTGATACTTGACTCCTATTTTAAATATTATACATATATATAGGACCCAGCTTAAATGTAACTAAGTTTACTTAGGTCAATAATACCTATATATTATATATGAAAGGATTACATACTTTTAATTTGAATTCTGCGATTTACCTATTTACACACGCTTAAACTCCTTCTCAGGTTTTTTTAGCAAATTTTACCTGATTACCTTTCCAAAAAAAAATTTTATAAAAATAACTTTAACTTTAACTTATGAAAAATTTTCCCAAGAAAGATTAGTAATGGTGTTTCAATTTTTATTTGACTAAAATCTAATATTTATACCTAATAGTTATATACTTACTTACTTATAAACTTATATATTCTAATAATTTTTAAAGGTTTTTTATTTATGTTGGTTAATCCTTTAAATGTTTTCATACCAAAATTTTTATAAGCATTTGGTATATGTATTTAAAATATTTTATTATTTTATTATTATACGAAGAAGAAGGTCTTCTATATATTAAGGTCCTTTAATTTTTTTTTTTTTTTACAGAAGTTAAAGAAGTGAATTTAAAACAATAGCTAAAACTAACAATTCATTTTAAAGTTAATTTTTTTATTATAGACTTATTGCAGTAATTTCATATTATATTCGTCCTAGATATGTTGTAACTTATAATGAAATTGATAAGTTATAAAATTGCGATTCAGAATTATAGGTGGATATTATAGTTTATATTATGTACATAAGGTTTATGATTTTGGTATTATATATATATATATATATAGATTTGGGTATAACTTTACGATTTAAAAGAGTTTTGCATATTGAAAAACGTTTAAAATGTTAAGGAAATAATTTGCATTTGGGATTTGGGATCTAATAGATGCATTCGCGAATAGGTATACGCGTAAACCAGTTCTTTATAAATTTGCATAACTTTTACAATATCCTATATTTTATAATAATTTTAAAAAGATTTTAACACAGTTAAACGGTAGATGAACTTACGTAACACTGATATTTGGTTTTACAAAAAAGGACTTTGTTCAATAGTCATAGGTCTTTTTTTTGTCTTTTCTTGAAAGCCAATAATGCGAGCTTGGCAGAGCTTTTTTTTAAGGGTAGTTTAAAACAATAAAACCGAGTCCTTTCAAAGCCGTATCAAGTATTTGAAATTAGAAGGATCTTGGGTAGAAGTATACAATTAGGAGGATCTTGGGTAGAAGTATACAATTCTTTCTATGATAAGGATGTGAAAAAATTTTGGGGACATTATGCTAAGACACTATGTACTTAAACATATCCTCAGGGATGGTTAAACATTAAATTAAAAATTCCATAAACAAAATTAATCTTAATAAATCTTTAAAATCATAAGCGAATATACTAAATTAGCTGTTGGCCCGTCACTAAATGACGGAAGGTCAATTGAAAGAAGAACTTTTTCTAATTAAGAACTATTTCTAATTTTATTATATACATATACATATATTGTATATCAATACCATATTCTTAAATAAAATCTCAACCGTTACTATTTGTATAACGCAGATTATGCTTCGATTCTAGTAATTAGTAATAGATACACAAAAAAAAAAACAATTGACTCACATAATTTCTTGTTGTATCTTAAGAACTTGAAGATGAATAAGTTACGTGGTTTACCTTTTGTGTGTTTTGAATTTGATAAAATGTTAGGGTTTTTAAGTCAAGTGCCATCTTGGTCAATTTTTTTTTAAATTTCAATTAATATTTATTTTTTATTTAAATGCGAACTAGCTTAAATTAAATAAATTAATAAAAGATTTGAATTTTTTTTCAAAAATGATCTATTTCTCCGTCTATTCATGTTTTGTATACATATTTTTAAAAAATATTGCTAGACATAGTTTTCACAACATTTTTTTAGATTCCAAATCAAAATATTTGTTTGTTGCTAACATTCTATAATGTGACTCTAAACTCAACATGCTAAAATGTACCTATTTATATATACGTAAAATTGTATTAAATGTTGATTTTTGAATTGAGTTTTGATTTATTTATAAATTTTGAATTATAAACTTTATTTGGATTTTTTTTTAACATACCGAATTAAGTTAAAAAAATATATTTGTTTGGCTTCTATGGTGCTGGGTGCATAAGTTATTGTACACCCAAAGCCAGTTTGCCAACCTCTACACCATTTTTTTTTCCATTTTTACCTTTTTTGTAAATATAAAAAATAATTAAAGGGAATTATGAGGGAAAGATGCAGGGATGAGAGAGAGGTGAGGGAACTTTGCTATTCAAAACAAAGCAAATCAAGCAATGCAACAAAGCGTACATTGATTTCAGATTTACTAAAAATAAATAAGACTTACTAAAAAATATTCCTGTCAGGCATAGTTTTCTTAATTTTTATTTACAAACTGTTTTACTATTTATATAAAATTTCCAAAAAATGTTCTGTGAGTTTTAAAAATGTAAATGAACAAATTCATAAACATTTAAAGGTATTTTTTTTTTTATTAAAATAAATAAAATATTTTTTGGCCTGCTTATGATAATTAATGATATTTTATTTTCCTAAATAAAACACATTCAACAAAACATTATTATTCTTTTTTTTTTTATAATTGAACACATCCAACAAAACATTCTAGACAAATATATTAAAAAATAAATATATATATTAATAATAATTCTATCAGTTGCAAGACTTCCTTAATCTAAATCTCAAATTTCTCAAGCATTGAAAGACTTCTTTAGATTCAAACATTTACCAAAATTTTAATTCTAGTTTATTTCAATACCTATATGTGATTATTGATTAGTTTATAATTAATACCACGTATAAGAAAAATACGTGCTAATATTCACATAGTCAACTTCTTTAAACTTAATGATACCAGACTTTTTCCAAGCTGGTATAATAAATTTTACATTAAAATATTTCAAATATTTGAGTATTTCAGAAACTATTTTATCCCTTGGGCTAAATTTCTTTTTGTAAAATTTAGCAAATTAACTTATTAAAAATTTGCAAACTATTTTTTTACTTGAGGCAATCTACGAGTGCAATAGAATTTTAATTTTCAATTTAAATATATTTAATTTTTAATTATCTCATATAGTCACGAAATAGACTTTACAAATTGTAGAATGCAACATATGCAATATTATTATTTTAATACAATTTACAATATATTAATATATATGAATATGCTGAATACCTGACCTGGACATTACCTTAAGGTTTTCAAAAAAAAAAAGATGTAAATTATCTATAATATATTTTCCATAAATTTTACATCATAGTGGAATATTTTTAATAATTTCAATGAAATTTTGTCAAAAATATTTAATGAATGTCTTCTAATAAACTTATGAGTTATAAATAGAACCGTCAATGAGGTTGACCATTTTGATAAGTTTGCCATTGCTAGAGGAATAAGGAGCTTTTACAACAGCCACTTAGGATTTTTTAAAGTATTTTATGTTGATTTTATTAGAGTCAAGTATGAAACAGTTTTCATAAGTTTTATGGGTTTGATGGGACCTTTAACGAAATTCAGAGGTTTTTTAATTAAAAAAATTTTAAGAAACTCTCAAAATTTGAATAGAATATAAATCCTACTAATAAATTTCTAATAAAAGAAGAAATTTAAGACTATGGGTTGGGTACAAAAATTCCGAAGACAAAATCCACAAAAATTCAGAATTTTAATTTTGTTGCCAACTATATAAAATCTCTTCTAATTCAGAATCACACATACATAAATATAATAAACAATATATAAATATTCTGGAAATAGTGTAAGTTCCTGATGTTGTAACCATTTTGACTTTGAGGATTTTGTTTTAGTGGGGATTCTGTTTTGAGGATTTCATACCTAACCTCGAGTCTTTGATTTCTTCTAATCTATTTTTGTTGGAATTTATTAGTCGAATTTGTAGTTTATTTAAACTTTGTGGGGTTCTTAACACTTTTATAATTAAGGGATTTGTAATGTGGTGATTTTGCCTTTCTCAAGACTATACTACAAAATTATATCTAATCTGACTATTTCTATTAAGCCAACCACTAGTATTACAACACAATACACAATATCATTATAATTTAATAGTATATCATAATTACTTTTAAAATACTTTGAATGTGTCAGAAAGACCGTCATTTCATCAAACTATTCATTATTAATGAAAAATACTCACCTTTCAACAAAATTTAATTAACCCTCAGGTTAAGAAAATTTTGGTAAAATATTAATAAGTTCAAAAAAAAATTGAAATTAAATTATGGCGCAATAAAAGGTATTTTTTGAAGGTGATTACACTAAAGTTGAACCAGGGTTGAATATATATGTACATATATTATCATTGACTATTAACTATTTATACTCACTCCCATACGAATGAATGTATATGCACTTTATAATCAATTAATGCATATTATTAGCTATATTACTCGAATAAATTTTAATTAGTGAATCATGTTTCTAAAAGTTTTTAGTTTTTTTAACAAAATAAGTTTCTAAGTTTAAGTCTTTATTGATAAGTTTACAAACTGGAATTTCCAAACTCAAAAAAAAAAAACAAGTTAGAATTTTTAATAGATATTTAATTTATCAGTAATATATATACAATATAAGTTTAATAATTTTAAAATTATATTTATTTTTAATTTAGTTCTATACATATATATGAGTATATATAAATGTATTTGTTAAGTCATATATAGGTATTTAATAAGTATATTACAATATATATATATGTAATTAAAAAAAGATCAATGGAAAGAAAAGGTCAAGGTTATGAACAAAATTAATAGTTATGATTAAGAAATTACGAATAATTTTGTAATATTATTAATCAAAAAAAAAAAAAATATAAAACTTTTTTTAACTTAAAATTCTTAAATATTTGTAATTAAACAATTATAATCAACTTGAATTGGAGTAATCAAATTTTAGTACTGAGTTAATTTCTTATAGAACTCATTTACCATGGAGAGAACCAAAATTTGACTTCAGTGTAGGCTCTGACAATTTTAAATGATCCCAGATTTATCAATGATTACTTTAATTTGGGATTAAATACGAGTTCTATTGGAAACAATTAAGTAATTCAAATAGTTACATTATTTTAGGTTTCTTTAAGAGTCATAGACCACTTATAGACTATATATGAGATTACAACACACAATTAACACAATTTAGCATTTTTCCAAAAAATTTATAGAGGTTTAAATGGCTTTCGTAAGAGTTTGATTGACTCTGAACTGATTAATTAAATTTTGTAATCAATTAATTATTTAATTACAATTAAATGAAGTTTGTAATTGGGAACATATTTCCACTACAATTACAATCAACTTTAATTTAAAAAGGTTTCAACTAAAATTATATGTAATTAAAAGAAATTTGTTGTAGCTTCAACTTCTGGTTCCCAAATGCAATTCCTTATTTAGTTACTTTTTTGTAATGAAATTTTTAAGCAACTATTGATTGCCAAAAAAAATACTCATTAATGAAATTTTTAATAATTCTTTTATTGCAATTACTTTACAAATAATTGTTTGTAATTAAATTATTGTGATTACAATTGAAATAAATTTTGTAATCGACTAATTATAAGTATCTGGAGCTGGATTTTAAATAAAAAAGAATTTTTTGAAGTTTAGAATTTTTAAACTAGGATTAACTCTTTGATCAGGGCTCTATTGTATCAACCACTTACTACTAATCCAGTAATCATTTTTGGATAAGTGAGTATTTTTACTTATCAATTTTCATAGGCTTGGTTTCAAATGTAGCTTTGGTGCAATAAAACTTTATCAAACAAATGATTATATGATTAGTCGTAAGTTGTTGATGCAATAGGGGCCGGGATTCGCTTTATAATAGCTAAAATTATGCGCTTTAAAGCCTATATTAGTTATAAAATCAATATTTTAAAAACTATAATATTTTTGTGTTACAAGAAATATAATTTTGCAATTCTTAAACTTGAATTATTCAATATTTTACTTTTTATTTAAAAAATTTGTAATATAACGTAAAAAAAAAAACACAAAATTTATATTGACTCTCATACAATATTAACGAACCCTTTCTTTATTTTTATATTGTCGTCATTTTGTTAAAACAAAATGGACGCGTCTTTCAAAATAAAAAAAAACTACTTTTGTGACCACAAATTAAATTACATTACCACACCCTTTCTAATAGCCACTGTTGTAATTTTGTTTTATAAAATTGCATATATACAATAATACCCCTTTTTTTCTGTTTAATTTATCAAATCTAAATATATTTCAGAGTTTCTGAACCCTCTTCTCTATTAGATGATTTTGATGTCAGATTCATTTGAAATTTTTTTTTTTTCAAATTTTTATTATTAAAACTATATACAAATGTACATATATACTAATAACAAAAAATAACCCATAATATTAAATAAAGTATGAATGTAACACTATTATATACATGAAATAATGTAAAATCATGCGGGGGAGATTTATCATATTTTTTGCACTTACTAATCAAAATTTTT
This sequence comes from Dolichopus griseipennis, assembly GCA_963082915.1. Lineage (NCBI taxonomy): Eukaryota > Metazoa > Arthropoda > Insecta > Diptera > Dolichopodidae > Dolichopus > Dolichopus griseipennis. The sequence continues at coordinate 84,391,583 of OY720445.1, read as the reverse complement.
GTTTTAATACTGATGCATCAGAATTGTATGCAAGCATACTTATATATATATGTGAATATTGTATATAATTATATAAAAGTATATATACTCTTTCCACGTGAACTTTAACCTTTTTCAAATGATATTGGCTTTATTTTACAAATATAAATTATCCTAAATTTTCAAATTTAATGCGTCTTTTTTTATCAGCCCCGCCAGTTTTTGAGATTCAGCAGTCGGATCAACATCCAATAAAAGAACTTTAATCCAATAAAAAGGCACTCACCAATTTTCTAAGAATCCAAATACAGCTAGAATATTCAAAAAAGTTCGACTCTTAAGACCGTCCTAAGAAATATTCCCCAAAAATTTAGGTTAAGGTTAGCTTCCATATTTTGGGATTTAGCTTTAATTTTGTTTTCAGCTTCTGCTACAGAATTGGGGACTAGGCTTCTCATATTATGTGAATTCGACTTCTAGGTCTTAAGGTTCGGGGGCGTTTTTAAAACATAATTAAATGAATTTGAAAAAAGTTAAATTTAATTTGAAAAAAGATCAATTTAATTTGAAAAAAAAACCAAATTCATGTGATAATGCTAATTCATGTGAAAAAGAGTATATGTATATCTCTTTTTTTAACTTCTGCTACAAAATTAGGAGCTAATTTTTCCAAATTTTAACACTTTTACTTCAGGTTCGGAGCGTTTTAAAAGGCAGGACCAAATTTATTTGAAAAAAGATTAATTTTATTTGAAAATAACCAAACTCATTTGAAATAAAATAAAAATTGTGATAAAGGACCAAATTTAAGTGCAAAGAGTAAATATGCGTATATATGTATGTATATAAATCGGTGTATACCTATATGTTATTAATGACAAAAAAAATCAATATAAGAATATATTATAAAAATAAACGTAACCCTTCCGCATCCGCATTGTTTCATCATATAATTAGCAGAAGCGTATATAATAATGCCCTTGAATAATGAATATATATATATATATATATATATATATATTTATGTATATGCGATGATGGACAGTTCAGGATGTGAAAATATTGCATTCAAAGCATTAGAAATTTTCCTGATGAGTATAATAAACATCCCATCCAAAAATTGTAACCCCATCATATATACTTTAAATTAAAAATCTTCTATTAATTTGATTTTGTTATACTATAGTTTATAAGAATGTATTGGTGAAAACTATTTTATAATATTAACAGTTAGGTAAGGGTGATATATTATAACGGTTTTATTTTTCATATATACGGAAAGGGTTTTTGTTTTGGGATTTAATAAATTGCAATATGGGTAAAAGATAAAAATTGCTTGGGTTTTTAATTTCCTATTCTTCTTCTTTCTTTACATTTTGTTAAAAATATTTTCTAAAAAGTTGTTAATATTAAAATGAATTATGTATAGCGTTTATATATATGTATGCAATCAGCAATTAACAAAATGAGGTTATGTTTTTTTTTTTTTTTTATTTTCTAAAATATAAAAGAATAGTGTTGTATATGAAAATTTTTTAAATAAAAATGGCAGATGTTTTAATAGTTTGCAAGTTTGTTACAATTGATTAATTGAAATATATTTTATATATTAATGAAACTTGAATATAACTGTAAAAAAAAGACAGTTATTGTGGTTAAAAAAGGGGTTTGATTCAAAAAATTAACCTAAAAAATTTTTTTTTTGGAAAATTGAAGAATTTCATGTAATTGAATTTCAATACTGAATTGGATTAAAAAATTGTGAATATATAAAACTCATAGTCAAGCAAATTAGGTGGAGAAAATTTACATTGATCTACCACTTGAAAATTACATTAATGTGCCACATTATTATTCCAAATAATTTTGCGCCACTTATGTTGTTTTGTGTGACCTGATGGTTTTGTTATCCCATAAAGCGTCACTAAATATTATCTCTAAGTTTATACTTGATTCAAGCCATTTATTTAGTTTCTAAAAAATTTTCTAAACATTTGGCCTTAGGAAGGACTCTTTTAGGGACAACCAAAGGCTACAGCACAAAACAAAATAAGTGGCGCAGAATAATGCACAAAGATCTTAATAAAATGTAAAATATTTTAGGAAAATCAAATAGTTTGTTTTATTAACATTCTGATATACAAATAATGACTTATAAGATGTTTGCATATTTATTTAAAACTATAAATGGATTCCCTCAAATATTTTTTTAATTTATATTTCCATAGAACTCCTCAATTGAAATATTACAATAGAAAATACAATGTTATATTATACCATAATGTAATAACTAATAACCAATATAATATTATATTTATGTTTTTTTTTGTAAAAAAATTTGTTAATTCCAAAGTTAAATAATAATTACATATGTTGCAACTACACTTCATCTTTAAAAAAAACGAAGAACTTCTTCAAAAAAGTTCTTCATTCTTTTCAAATAAAGTCAATTTGTTATTTCAGTTGTATTTAATAAGTTATAACTGAAAAATGCTCTTCAAAATTGGTCAATTTTTTTTATTTATTTATTTTGGTCTAACATATCCCTTCTGACCGATAAAAGAATATTCGCATATTGAAAATTATGACGCCAATTGTCAAATATTAACATAACTATTTATATTTTTAAATATTTAAAAAATATACCAAAAAGTAAACAGGTTGTTTCTTCTTATTCCTTGTTAAATACAAAAAGTTATTTTTTAAGATCCTGAGAAAACATTGTCCAAGCCTTTTTATATTTCAAAAAAAAATCTTCTATGTCCTTCTTGTCTTTTATTCTTCTCTTCATTCAGGAAGAATCGTTATTTTTCTTATTATCTATTAAATAAAAAAAAAATAACTTACCTACCTTAAATCACAAAATATCACCTACAGTTATTATAAATCTCAACATATAATACTTCAGAATAAAAAAATACATATATGTACAAATAAAAGGATCCCTATAACAATATAATATTATTATATTAGAGAGATGTCCTTTCTTATAAATTTGATATTTATTTTATTTACCTCCTATTAAAAAAATACACATAATTTGGTAAGTATACACATAAATTCACATATATCTTGTGATTTAATATACCGCAAATCCTTCCTCAAATAAAATACAAAATATACATTGTACCTTTTTTTTTTATTTTTTAATATTATAAAATCTATAATATTATACCTATAACTTATACCACATAGGTATCCCAAATTCATTTTTTTTTTTTGTAAAAGATGCATTATTAAATTTTGTATTAATAAATCCTTAAATCACCATCTTGAAATGTTGCACGCGCCACAACTTTAATATTATTTTTTTTTTTGAATTAAAATTTTAGAATGTATATATTTTATAATTATACCAGAAATGGCAACCATTGCATACCAACAATGACATTTCAATTTAATTATAATACGATTTTATATCAGTTATAATCAGTTGCAATACAATACAATATATGCGATTCAATTTGATATATGACATTTTTTTAATTCAATGGATGCGTATCAAAAAACTTCACATTTTAAAAAGAATAAAATTGAAAGGACAATAAAGGACGAATTTGATATATTCACTATAAAATAAAAAAAAAAAACGGTATATTTATTATTTACAGTATGCAGCAGGTGATTTTTATATTTAATTTTTTGTATCAAAATTGAATTCCAGAACCTCAGAAAAAAAAAAATCGAAAGACTCAAGAGAGAAACTTAAACAATCCTTTTCAAATAAAATAATCATAAACTACACAATAAGAAAGAATGAGAAAGAAATACAAAAAGTGGTGAAATTTTTTTTGAATATTGTTTACTTTTCCGGGTGCAATTGAAAAAAAAATTTTTATTTTGAACCGTTATAAAATATTATAGATAAAAAGGATATACGCGTAAGGATATGTGGAAGTTTATATCAGTAATGAACAAAAAAGATTCACATGAGAATTTGTAAAACATAGCGGTGTTTTTGTTTTGGTATGTGAATACACACATTCACATATGTGAATATAATAATGTTGATTAAGGATTTTATTTCTATTATTTAAATGTCAATATTTCTTTTTGTGTTCAAATTTTTATTTCATTTCATCAAATTTATAGTTATTGTTATTTTTTTTAATAGATGAGGCTTCACAAATTATAGGTTCCGATTTAGGATGACATATCAGAATTTTATATATTTGTATATATTTATATGTTGTATATATTCATATGTGTATTAAATAAATTGATTTATATATGGTTGCATTATTATATGTGAGTAGGTGTAGGTATAGGATATTTGATAAAATATGATGAGAAGAGTGAATAATTGGGTGATATAGCAATAATATATAGATATAAGTTAATTTATTATGACTTTATAAGATATGAATCTTATATTAGGAAATATTAAGTAGTAATTTAGATAAAATGATTAGTTTTCTAATTTTTTATATTCATTTTTGTTTTTATAAGATCAGTTTTTTAAGCTGGACACATGGTCTATAGTGGTTTTAGTTTAGAACTTCATTTAAGTATTTTGTATGAATTGTATATACTAATTTGTATAAATTGTAAGTGTAGTTTATAAACCAAGGGATTAAAAAAATATATAATAAAGTTGTCCATATCTTGTGCAAGTTGAATTATTAAGAAGATTTTGTTTATAATATTAAAAAGTTAAACTAGTTTAATTATACATTTTTATTAGTTTAGTTTCAATTTTATAGATATTCTGAGGACTTCGTTCTTTAAATATTGTAAGTTTTATATTTTAGGAATCCCTTCGAAACATTTAAGTTCATATACGAATCCTATGGACACTATAATATATAAGTGAGTATTTATAAAATAAATAACTGAAGCCTTATGATCATATAAGCATCTTCTAATATTGATATATGAGTTGTTCAATTTTATATATGTATACAAATTGTTCTTGATTTTTAGCATCTCAATTACTTTATTGAAATTAAGGTATTTAAAAACCCAAAGATTTATAAAAGTTGTTGTTTTTATAAACAAATACGCCCATCTACAAAAAAAAATATACATATCAATATAAAAGAATCAAAAGGATTTGATTTGAACCCATTCACACCCATTTTAAACAATTTGAAATAAAAAAAAATTAATACTTCCTAAAGTACTCCTATATTATTTACCAAAATTAAATAAAAATTAAACCTGAAAATATTATAAGAGTTATATATAGTTTAGCAATGAGTGTATTAAATCTCTTTAAGATGAAATTGTCATATGAGAAATTCCTTATATATAGAAAAATCGAAAAGGATTGAAGGATTAAACAGAATTGAGGATTAATTTTGATTTAAATAATAAAAATTATAACATCTTTAAATCTGATAGATTTCACAAAAATTTTTCTATTATTCTTTGAATTATTTTTTGTTTTTAATTTGGAAAAATCTTTCAAATCCTTTTTTTTTTATTTTTTTGGTACTTTGGGATGCAATCAATTTGTTTCGAAAATTCACCATAGTTACAATTGATTAGAGTATGTCAATTTTATACAATAATGAATCTATATAGTTCTGGAATGCTTTACATAGGTAGATTTCATATTTATCCTTTCCTTAAAGGATCAATTTATTTATAATTTTTGGTTTATTAAAAAGGATTGCAGTAAGTACCGTTATTCAATTGATATATGGATTAAAAAATATAATGATCAATTTAAGTAAGGTTGGATCTATATTGTTATAGGAAATTTAAATACTTTAATAGAATTTTTTTATAATTATCCCAGAAATGTTATGGGAAATTTAACGTTTTTGGTACGTTATAAAGTAACAGGATTTTGTTCAAAAATTTGAATTAGGAATTGCTTCCAATATTAAAATTTTGATATTTAGATGCTGATGAATATTGATATTTGAGATATTGTTGAACAAGGTTTAACTTTGTTAATCAGGACTTGGTCTAAATTTTCAAAATTCCAAGTGGTGAAAAAGGTTCTAACCAAACTTATTGAAAAGGATTGCAGTAAGTACCGTTATTCAATTGTTGTACTAGATTAGTTGCTCTAAATTTCGAAATTTTTAATCCATATATACCGAAGAATTATTAAGCATAGTTAAATCGAACTTAGTACATTAAATGAAATGATCAAAACTTTGAAATTGCAATTGGTGAACATCGGGAGATTGTTGAACAAAGTTTAACTGAACTATGATGCATATCGCCAAATTATTGAAGACAGTTTAATCGAGTCTTGTTCATTATGACTGACTCTTATACATAATGTGTATTCAATTTTTACTTACCCTCAATTACCAATTTTCAATTAGTGAATAGAAAAAGATTTCGAACATAGGAAGATCAAAGATCTTACACTCACAATCCGCCAGCGAATTTATAATATATTTTGTAATCTCAAGATATACTCTGAAAGCAATTACATTTGATCCAAATTAGATTATATATTATACAAATTACTTATAACAAATTTTTCAATTTTTAAGTATATAGTTAGTTCAAAAAATTATTAATTTTTTTAAAAGAAAATATACTTTAATCCTTCCTTAAATTTTATTATAAGTATTTAATACCTGGTGTTTTAATACTCTTAAATATACATTGTTTTAAAATATAAATAAATCGATAGTTTTTAGATATTAAATAACTAATTTTTTAAACTAATTTTGAATATATTTAGATAATCTTTGAAAATATTGTTTCTCAGAAATGTATAATTTATTATAATAATAATACGAATATTTCTGGTTATTTAAAATACTTTAAAAGTATGTTTTTCTTTTGTTTAATTCTTTCTTAAAATAACTAAAATAACTTCCAACTATATTATTATGAAAGAATATTTTTAGCATTAAATATGATTTTTAAAATATATATTTTATTCATAATTTCATTTTGCACATTTTCTTTTACGAAATCAAAAAAAAAAAAAATTAAATAAGAAATAAAAGGGAAAAATTACTTGGAAAATCATTAAGAAAAATTATGAATAGCAAAATTGTAATAAGATTTTTATAAGAAGATTCGAATTTCTTATATTTTGCGTAAGCTTATCATTATAGAATATTATAAACTCAGGGAATATCTGATTTTATTGTATATTTATGTAAAACTTAAGATAATATATATATATTTAACACTAAGATTTTAGAGCTTTATTATGCATTAAAGATTATGAGTTACTTAAGATTAGAATTAAATTAATCTCTGCAAAAAACAATTTTTGATTATTTTATTTGAAAAGGATTGTTTAAGTTTCTCTCTTGAGTCTTTATAGTTAGGGTATTTTGAATTTATAATCATTGAATAGTTATAAGATAATGTTTATGATACTCTTTAATTGATTGTATTTTGAATATATCTTTCATTTAACTTTATAAATTGAATCTCTTCTGAGCCAATTTAAAATTTTGGGTTAATCAATGCTTTTTATATTAATTACAAATCTTATTGAACCTATATAACAAAAATTTAATTTAGTCTTACTTAACATTAAAGTTGAACTGACTATTTTTTAACAAATTTGTAGTGCAATATTCAAGAACTCGTTAAACAGGAAGACATCGGCAGATTTGCCAAGGCACAAAGACTGCAATGGGCCGGGCACATGATGCGAATGAGCGAAAGCCGAGCGCAAAAGCGAGCCTTCAATATTAAACCTGATCCAAGAAGAAGTAGGGGCAGGCCATGTTTGAGATGGATTGATAATGTTGAAAATGACGCTCGAGTGTTGCAGGTTGGAAATTGGAGAAGTGCTGCTCAAGATCGCGATGCGTGGCGAGATGTTGTGAAGAAGGCAAAGCTCAAATCGAGCTGTAGCGCCACAAGAAGAAGAAGAAGTGCAATATTAGTTTTGAATACCATTTTAATATTTTTAATCTTAAACCGTTTACTATTTTTGATATTAAATATTTCCAAGATACATCATTAATATTGAATTTAAAACAAATACATACTAACTTGACTCAGCACATTTTGGCTAAAATAAGAATATTTCAAATTTCATGAATTCTATTTTCTTACATTTCGGTAGCTATTTCTATTATTCTCTTCAGTATTCTTAAATCATATAATAATACGAAAACAACTAAAGAGTCATTTTTTGGTCATTTAACATTTCAATTATTATTAATTTAATTAAAAAAAAAATTATTAATGTAAAATTAACATATGTGACCACAAAATATATTATATTATATATATATATTGAAAATTCTTTATAATTGTGCAGAAATATACAACAAAAGATTTCATTTTGACCATATTGACCTTAAAGGACATTTTTTCATATACTAAAGAATTTTTACAAAATCATTTAACCAGAAATCCTGAAATATAAGATCTATAAATACAAGATCTATTACTCAATTTAATGCTCATTGTCAAGTTAAAAGATCACATAAAGAATATAAAAAACAAAACCAACAATTGGTCATTGTATAATTGTGGTGTTAGAGAAAGGATATCATGATTAGCATAAAATTTTTCATATTATTCTATTAATAATTTCATCTTGTATTCTTATACATAAATCTATAATAAATAAGTTTTAAAAAGATTTCTTTTAAATAAATCTATAAAGAAATTTTAAAGAATATTAAAAAATTTGCAAAAAAAAAAATGCAATATATGCCGACAAAAGAAAAATTATTAATATACATTTTTTGGTAAAAAAATATATTGTAAAAATACATGTTCATTTTAAAAGTATTATAAAAACATTATTTTTAATTTAAATATTATTAAGACATGGTTTCCGAAATAAATCCTTTAATATTATTGCCTTTTGTTTCATTGCTTCCTGCTTCCTCATTTTTTTGCCTTTTTTATCTCATATTTATGCTACGCTTAATTATCCATATTTTATACTTAAATTATGAACAACCAATTGTGTAAACCAATTTAAAAAATAAGGAATTATATATTGTTCATGATAAATCAACAATGGAGTTGGTAGCCATTTTTCTTTAGAAGTACTTAAGCATAGTTTGGTCAGAAATTGATAGAAAGGCAATTAGTATTGCATTAAAATGAGGACCTTGATATTGGATATTGGTCACTGAATTTTAGAAATTTTATTAATTACAGTTTAGATATCTGCAGTTTCGAAACAATCTAGATTCTAACTAGAGCATAGGGTTGTTAAAAAATTATATTTTGTTTTCACTAATTAGAGTTTTGACACCAGTGTTTCAACAGATTGACTTAATAGAAATTTTATCTGCAAAATATTTTTAAAAACTTATCGACAATAAATTAAAAATAATTTAAATTTTCTTTTATGCTAATATTTAATATATAAATTGTTTTATTTTACAATTAAATAATAAAAAACATTAATTAATTGAATTTTTAAATCAAACTATATAGTTATACAATATTATTATTTATTGTTGTGTTTTTTTAATAACATGTGGTAAATCATATACACCACGGACACATTTTAATTTAACACCGGGTACATCTTGTAAACGACCAACACGACATAATACAATATTATGTTCTTGTAAATTATGTCCAATACCCGGTATATATGCAACCATTTCTTTACCAGTTGATAAACGTACCAATACACATTTACGATTGGCTGAATTTGGTTTTTTTGGTTTTTTAATTAAAGTTTTTAATATGACACCTTTTGCAAATGGTTTCCCATCTAATGGTTGACGGGGTGGTCTTGTTTTATAATGTGGTCCACTACGATGCATTTGTGCTAATGATGCCATATAACGTGTTATTATTGATGATGATGATGTTGAGGTTGACCATGATGATGATGTTAAACTAGAACTGAATGTATTAATATAAGCTGAAATAAAAAAAAAAAAAATAGTATTAAGTTTTTTTTAATAGACGACATATTTATTAAGAAAAGTATAAGGAAGTTTTTTTGACAAGCATGGGAATCAAAATTCAGATATAAGTAGGTAATGGGACACTTTGTCCTGGGAAAAAATCATGCCATATCGCACCGCCTACCCATATTGCACGACATATTGACCTACATTTTTGATTAATGGCCAGGTCCTCCGGAAGTAGGGCACCCGAAAATAGGTTAACTCTTAATAAACAAGTTTGTTTACTTGGTTAAAAAAAAAAAAAAACGAGGAAGATTATAGTTGCCCTTGTCAACTTTTAGATACCCGTGCATACCCACTATGGTGTATAAAATAAACCGTAATATACTTATACATTTAACTCATTACTCCATAATTTTGACGTAAAAAAAAAAAAAAAAAAAATTAAAAAAAAAAAATATCACAAAAAATAAAACAAAATTTTCAATCATTGTCCCATAACTTTAGCTTAAAAAAAAAAAAAAAAAAATTAACAAAAAAAAAAAAAATTAACAAAAAAAAAAAAATCACAAAAAAAAAAACAAAATTTTCATTCATTGTCCCATAACTTTAGCTTAAAAAAAAAAAAAAAAAAAAAAAAAAACAAAAAAAAAACAAAAAAAAAAAATGGCCCACCCTAAAATTCCGATGGTCCGAGTGATGTCCAACTTTGCCAACTAACTTGCCCTATTACTTTACCTGCCCAATTTTAATTTTAACCTTGTAGCTTCATTAGATTCGCAGTTATTGAATCGAAAACTTTGTATGGCAGCCCCCCAAAATGGGGCCGTAACATTTTGAAACTTCATATAAGTGCTCGATTCATTATATAAATAACCGTTTGTAATTTTTATCGTCGTAGTATAATTAGTTTTGAAGAAATTCTTATTGGTGCAAATAAGTTGTATGGCAGCCCCCCGAAAATGGGGCCCTAAAAATTTGAAACTTCATATAAGTGCTTGATTCATTATATAACTAACCGTGTGTAATTTTCAGCATCGTAGTATAATTAGTTTTGAAGAAATTCATATTGGTGCAAAGAAGTTGCATGGCAGCCCCCCGAAAATGGGGCCCTAACATTTTGAAACTTCATATAAGTGCTTGATTCATTATATAACTAACCGTGTGTAATTTTCATCCGCGTAGTATAATTAGTTTTGAAGAAATTTATATTAGTGCAAAGAAGTTGTATGGCAGCCCCCCGAAAATGGGGCCCTAACATTTTGAAACTTCATATAAGTGCCGGAGTCATTATAAAACTAACCGTGTGTAATTTTTATCCCCGTAGGATAATTAGTTTTGAAGAAATTCATATTGGTGCAAAAAAGTTGTATGGCAGCTCCCCGAAGCCTTGGTCCGATTTTAACCAAAAACAATAGGGAACCTAGAAATTGTCTAAAAATGACTTTGTGTGAATTTCAAGACTCTAGCCCTTTTAGTTTTTGAGTTATCGTGCTGACACACGGACGGACGGACGGACGGACGGACGGACGGACGGACGGACGGACGGACGGACGGACGGACGGACGGACAGACACACATAGCTAGATCGACTAATTTTTCGATTCTGAGCCGATACGTACCCTTGACACTATATCTAGCTCGTCTAGATCGATGCGTTACAAACGGAGGAGCAAATCTAATATACCCGATGTTCATATATATATGCACGGGTATAAAAAATGGCTTGTAAAAATTTTTTTTTTCAATTAGTCTGCACAATTTTGCAAACTTTTTTTATAAGGTTGTTGCTGCTGTACTTGTTGTTGTTGTTGTGGGTGTTGCTGTTGTTGTTGTGGATGTTGCTGTTGTTGTTGTTGTTGTTGTAGTAGTAGTAGTTGTTGGTGTTGTTGTTGTGGATATTGCTGTTGTTCATGTGGCTGTTCTGTGGTGTTTTCTTCAACAAGCTGTCGCTCCTCGCTTTCATTCTTCTTCCGCCTTTTTGCCGGTAAACGAGTAGATGATCCGACATTATCGTTTTTGGGCATATATAATTTTAAAAATTGTTGGGCCATTTTTTCGTTCAATTATTGAATTAAACTGTAACTATTGCAAAAAAATTTCACTGTATTTATACTAAATATACCTTCAAGTTCTTACGAGTAATATCAATTATATTACAAAACAAGATTTTGAAAATAGTGTAAAATATATTTAATTTAAGTCTAAAGGATTTGAAGTTAACTACAATTTTACAAAATACATTTGTATTAATTAAAGAAAGACAGCTGTGATTTATTAACTTTGCATTGTATAAAAGTAGTTAAAGATTAGATAAAATTTTATGAATATGTAATTTAAAGTTAGAATTAAAAAATTTATAGATATAAACCAATTGGTTACAATCTTGCAAATTCTGGTTTTTCTTAGATAGATTTAGGATTGAATTTTTTTTTTTTTTTTATTGTTAAATTTAACATAGACCTAATTGCATTTAAGATAAATTGTTGTTATAGAACTATGATTTATCACATTTTCAAAAAAAATGTTGGCTAAAAAAATAATTTTAAACAAATTTATTAATCCAGTCTGTGGAAATCTTCGACGATTTTTAATTGTAAGTAAAAATGTAACGTACATTAAACGGTTCAACATATACGGTCGGAAAACAAAGTTTGAAGATTTAGTTATTGGAAAGAAATATATGACAGATGCTTATAAATGGCTTATAGTAATTGACTCAGACATTAAATACAAGAAGAGATTCCATATTTTGCATTGAAGGTGGTATATGATAAAAAGGATCTTTAGGATCAACAGCTTCTTTGAAATATGTATGGTGTAATCTCTACATGATTTTGCCTAAGATTCTAAGGCTAAGAATTAATTTGTTATATACAATTTTTAATAAAATTCAATTGGCATACTAGAATACTCAGTAGTGATCAGGTTCTTAATCATTAAGTCGAATTTTATAATTTCAATAGTTTATAAAAACTAGATGACTTGATGTTATTTAAAAGGATTTTTCTTTTTCAGTCTTCAATTGCAAAACCTTTCCATAGAACCAATCAAACCTGTCTTAATTAGATTCATTTTTTAAATGTGTCACTGTTTTCTAGAACTTACATTGAATCTACAATATTTAACGTATAATAATAGCTCAAATAATTTTTTTATATTTAAAATTTTCACGTGAGAATTCTTCAATACCTAATTATTTCATTAAAATTTTTTTCTCATCCCTTTAATCCGTGAGAACTTTGAGAATATCCTTTGAGTATGGTCCAAGTGATACAATTTAATCAGTTTTTCATATATTCAATTCCTTAAAAAAACAATAAATAAATAACAAAATGCTTAGAATACAACGGGTTGGTTTAAAATTTTGATTCTCACAAAAACTAAAAAAGAACAAATAAAAATAAAAAGGACATTATTAATAAATACTTTCATTACTGTACTAGTTACTATTATTATTGTTATTATTATTATTATAATTTTTCATAAAAATATGAAAATATAATTGAATTTGAAAAAGACAACAAAATGTTGAAGCATAAAAATAACAAAATAAAACCCGTCAATATCATAAGATTTTTTTGAAATTTTTAATAAAAAGGTTAAAACTTTTATACAGGATCAGGATCATCATCAACTCCTTTAATATAAACAAAATAATCAAAAAAAAAAAAAAAAAATAACTTTCACAAAGTATTGTAGGTGAAAATCCTTTATTTTTTGGGATCACATTATTCTCTATAATGTGTTATTATTAAAACATATTTGTATGGGCTGACCAAATATACAACTATATATAACTGGACTTACCATTGTTTGGACGTACTATGCACTCTTTTTCTAATATCATTATTATTATTTTTATTATAATAGAATATGTGCGTTATGTGTATTGGAGGATGAAAGGGATGCTGCTGCATATTGTAATATGCACATATTATTAAAAATTATTATTTATTATTATTTTTTGTTCTGTTTTGAATCCTTTTACTTTTTTTTTGTTGTTATTTTGTCTATAGTTGTTTTTCAAGGATTATAAGGAAGTCCTTTCACAAAAATTGATAATAATAAACAATATATGCGTATGTACATATCATATATGTATGTATATAGTTAGTTAGTCATCTGTTGTTTTATTTTGAAGTTAAAATTGTAATATTCATTGATTTTTGGTTTTCGCAATATTTATTAAAGTGACCAGATTGGAATTTTTTTGATTTTAATTAAAGTGACCAGACTATAATGTCTAAACTAGTTTATTTTTTATTCTAAAACCACAACCTAGGAATAATGATCCTTTGCACTTAGTTGTTATTGTATGGAATGTGATAAGCGTGGAAAAAATAGGGAGTTAAAGGGGGAATTTGAAAAGAATCGGTTAAGATTAATAACCAACTTTTAGAAATACAGAAGATGATAATAAATTTCACATTACCTATAAAGTTCTAACAACAAAAGAATTGATAAAAGGAATTGAAATGCGCATTTGTTTATTAAAGTTTTTTGAGAGAAGGTATCAGTGATTTTGTTTCATTTGAGTAAGTATTATTACCTACAAGTCGATTCTTCGATTAATTCCACACGGCGGGGAAGCAGTATTGTTTAAGAAGATGTTAAGGAACTTTTATTAAGTAGCTGTTTAGATTCAAAAATTTCGTTTTATAATAATCCTTTATTTTTATTAAATCTGATTGTAAGAATCATTTATATTAAAATATTTCATATTTATAATATGGAAGTCAGGGTAATTAGGGTAATTAGGCAGGGTTAAGATTGACTTTTTGTAGTATCATCAACAAATTGCATATAAAATAATTTCCAATTAATAGATCCGAAATCATTAGTTAGATATAAAGACTCTAAAACTGATTCTTGGCGAACACCATTTTAAATTTTATTTAAATCAGATGAAGCTTTGTTATATAAGACCTTTTTTTATTTTTAAGGAAATTCATATTATTAAGGTTAACGATGGGTATGTTCTTAATCCTAAAACCATATTGCTTATCTGGTGACAATTTTTAAAACGAATTTCAACTAATTTTTCAAAATAACTTAATAGTTGGAGTAACCCGTTGCTTCTTCCAAAGACTATAATATGGTTTGAGATATGTAAATTAATACAACCCATTGCAGTACATCTGGTCACCTCTAAAATACAAATAATATTAAATATTAATAATGAAATAAACCAAAAAATAACAAATAATTTTGTTTAATTTTATGAAATGTGATTTAAGCCCTTCCTTCCTTATGTATCATTTCTTTTTTTTTTCAAAATAATGACAGAGAAAGATATAAAAAATTTTTTAAGAGTTATTTAAAAAAAAAAGGATTTTTAGGAAAGGATTTGTTATATTTGCTTTGTTTTTTAATAAGAGCATCTGTTTTTTTTTTTTAATTTTTTTAATATATATGAATGTCCATTTTTCTTATTATTATTATTGAATATTAAAGATAATCTTAAGTTGTTAGCTGGACAAGAAATCTAGGAGCTAATAATATACGAGTAGTATGGTTCAAAATAACATATTGAATAAAATTACTGCTGTTATCCTTGAATAAAAGTTTAATTTCATTTATTAATGAAAATTTGAAGATTTTTATCAAGTACTTAGAGATTTTAAAAGAAATTTTTTTGAAAATTTTAATATTATAATCTGCTGTAATCCTTTACAAGAATAAAAATATAATATTTGAATTATAATTTTACTACAATTATTGGTTAATAATATCACATTTTTCATTATTACAAGTATTTGTAGTATCGATTGTACATTGAATTATTAGAATAAATTCAATGAAATGTATTAAAGTATTAAGATCACATTCGTCCTTATGATAATTTAATCCTTTTCTTGAAAAAAAATTATTTGATTAGAAGATTGTAATAATAATTTCTTAAGAATTATTGGTTTTAAGGAAGAAAAATTTTTGAAAGTTTTTAACGAAGTTTTTAATATTTTCATTTTTTAAAAAACATAAATCTCAGATCAGGATGTGATAAGTTTTGGTGTAGCATTTGTTTAAAGATTTTTATCAAACTAATGATAATTTTTAAATGAAAACTTATTTTGTCTACTTTTTTAGTACTTTATAAGTAGTGTAGAGGTTCTACGAAGTTGAATTTGAGCTTGTTCTATAGTTACAGGACATTCTAATTGCTTCTGGTTCATAAAATAATTTTCACATCAAAGGTACAATTTCATTAAACTTTATTTTCACTAAATTGTTCAGGATTGTATAAGATCATAAAATACAATCTACAAAAGAATTATTGGTTATTTTTTTAATATATAGAATGTAATTACATTACGATAAAAGAAAAATACTAATGAATATGATCTAATTGTGGTTAGAACTAAAGACCATTTCATTGAAAAGACGGCGTCTTAACCATCACTTCTCTGATCAAATAGTCAGGTTAATTAAACTTATAAGGAACATTTAACTGAATAAATTATATAATTCACGTAAAATAAGGTATTTAGTGGATTACATGCAATTTAACAAGCTAATAAAATTATAGTAAAAATGATATGAGAGTAATAATATCAACTTTTAGAAAAATTTTCCTTGTAGTTATACAAATATCAATTTAGGTTTTGCTGATAATAAATTTAAATTTATTTATTTTAAATTAAAGCCCAAAAGATAACGATAGAGTAATGCATATTATCCAATCATAAAATAATAAAGCAAAATAAATTTCAAATTTAACAAATCAAGTGAAGAACATTATAAACCTTTAATTAAATATAAGAATTAAATCAAATAAAGAACTTAAGATATAATGTTTAATATGCTTCCACTTTTTCAATGCCTTATAAGAGTTATAAATCCAAGATCCAAGTGAAGAATTTAATAAATAGCAGATCAGGCGACAGTGGCTTACTTTTATGTTACCTCAGTATTAGGTTTTAACTGATATTGAACCGATCAAAAACTTTATTAACTTCATTTTTGCAATAAGATTGCGAACCAGCATGGGGTTTTAAAAAAAATCAGACTAGAAGTTTTCTAGGAGATCTAACATTGTTTTTAATTAATTTTCTATTAATGTGTACTTTGATTATTTATTATTTTCAATCAAGTGCAAAGAAACAGATTTAAAAGATTCAATATAAGAATTAAATATATATTTAACAAGTTAAAAAAATGTTATACTTTTAAAATTTACAAAGAATATTCCTATTGTTTTTTATTACAGCTTTATTATCTGCAATCTTTACAATAGAAAAATATATGTAATTAGAATTTTAACAATGGTAAAAAGATAACATGTTTATTATATTGATTTTGTCATAATCAGTCATTCTACGGTAATAATTTTCAAGTTAAATATTAATTCTTTGTTTCTTAAGAAAAAAAAACAAAGAAATTTCTTAACCATTACGTATTTTAAACAATAGTTATCATAATTTTACCTATTGTTCCTATTATATTGTGTCCTTTTTTTAAAAAGTGATCCGTCATAATTTCTTTTTTTTTATTTTTTGTCAATTTCTTACGTATGGATTCTTTAAGAGTTTATTTGACCAGTGGTGGTCAGAATTTATTTTTTAAATATTTCTTTTCTTTTAAAAAAATTGATTTCCCAAGAATCCTATTTAATACAAAACATTATACATGTGTATTTATCACCCTTTAATTCTATGATGCATGTGCCAATCAAATTATTAAAATTTCATAATTTTCATCTTTTGTTATTCTTAAGATTTTGTCCTTTAAATGGAAATACAAAATGGAAAGATCTGCAATCAAAAAGAGTACAAAAAAAAACAAAATTGAATTATGAAATTTGATTTTTATCAAAACATCAGGACACAGGAGGACATGTGGCACACGATCTAAAAAAAAATAAATAAACATAAAATCATGGTTTAATATAGTTAGTTAATACTAAGAATTTTATTATTAAAAATGTCCAAGAATTGTAAAAATCAATATGTATAACTAATAATGATCTAAAATCATTTCGTAAATTGTTTAAAGAAACACAAAAGGACTTGTATGTCGTGATCCTATGAGAGTTCTTATGGTTTATTATATCCGACTTATTGGTCAATTAAAATACATAATATAACAGAAATAAGAGTAATGCAATCCTTTTATTTTAGTTTAAATTTGATTCTTTTACAAAATACGGTTTAGAATTGGAATCTGGAAATCTTATAAAGTTGTGATATTTTAAACTTATTGAAGATTTTTGTATGAAAATGATTTGCAAAAATTTGAAGAATTTTCTTGAAAAAATACCATCTGGTTTTTGTGTTTTGATAGGATTTTTCTGATAGTTGTGTTTTTGGATGAAACGATGTTTTATTGGCTAAAGAAAACAAAACAACGTCTTTCGGATCTAAAATTACATTAATATTAAATATAAAATTTTAATTTTTAATAAAAGGATTCTTAAAATTTTCTTTCTTAGTTTTAAAATAGCTGCAATAATAGAAATTCATAGAAATATTACTAAACACGAGACAAAACAGAATGAACTAATCAGTTTGGAACATTTTTCAGATATTCTGACCAATATGGATATTGAACAAAAACAAAGTACTTTTGGTTAAGAGTTATACGAGCAGCTGAAGCGTATGAGAGTCCGAATAACAAAAACGAAGTGGAAGAATATTGGTTACACTTTAAACAGACCCAGTTATATTAATGCTTTGCCAAGCATTGATATGAATCCCCAAATTAAGGCAAAATGAAAGATATGTATAGATATGGAAGGTCTATGTACCTTAAAGAAATAATACTGAAAAAATTAGTTTATAACCAGTTAAAATTTAAAAAAAATCAACTGTATTTTACGAGTAAGAGTTAACAATAAAAAGTAAAAATACTAAATTTGTCTGTTATATAAACATTTGAAACTAAAAAATTTATCCAACAAAAAACTGTAATCATTTTGATTAATTTAAATTTTCAGATTTCACCACGATTTCGCCTTATTTTGGTTAAATTGGATCTTTTCTTCTTAATAATAACAAATTTATACACAGTTTTTCTAAATTCTCACTAGATCATCTTAAAAAAACACTTAAAGACATCTCTTATTTCTCATTTCTCATTAAGAATTTTCAAAGAATCTTGAATTGATCTTTTAAGAATCATAGATAAATCTTAGTAGAACTCGTTGTAAGATTCTTTAATGAATCTTTTAAATCAATGTCTTATAATTTTAACGAAAGAACTGTATTCTATTAAGTACTAAAAACATAGGTGGTGGTCATTTTAGAATTTTAGATAATCCTCACAGGAATTTTTTTAATCCTTGCGTTGTTTTTTTTTTGTTATACCAGGTGTTAGAAAGTTTTTTTTTAATTAAAAAAATATTTTAATAATATAACAGATTACAATTTATTCAAATTGGTATTTTCTTTCAGTTTTTTTTTTTGTTGATTTTGCAAATATAATGCAGATAGCTGTAGTTTACCTGTTACAACTTACAATAATAACAAAAAAAAAAAATGTTTAAATCCTGTTTGAAAATAAAGGAAAAAGAATTTTTATGTGTGAAAAATCTGAATGGAAACAAAAGAATTGGAAAAAAAAAATCAAATTCGAATTAAGAATTTTTCATTATGTTTAAATAAAGAATAATATTGAATATTTGTTATTTCTTCCTGGTTCTTTGTTTGTGTGTCAATAGTTTGAAATTAAGTATGTATTATATTGATTTTGTGAAATTGAAATTAGTTACGTTTCATGTCCAAGGAATTTGAATATATATATATATTGGATTAGTAAATTTAAATGTTTTTTTTTTTGCAAATTTTTATAAAAGTACAGTTTTCTAACAGTTTGATTAGTTTCAACTTTATATTGAGTATAGTTATACAAAGTGTTAAAATTTTTACTAAAATAATTTATGAACAAATAGGTATTCTTACATTACCGTGTATAAAAAGAAATTGTCACATTTTATGGATGATATTAAAGTCGAGATTTGATTTTTGTTTTGTTTTCAGATTTCATTTTTATTTCAGATGAAATAAATAAAAATGAACTGATGGAAATTTAACTTCAAAAATCCAAAGTATTAGAAAAATATGAAAGAAGACTTTTATAAAAGTTATTTGATATTCAAATGGTTCAATCTATATAAAATAAATATTAGATATTCATATTGGATCTTTAAATACTTAAGAGGTGATTAATTTAATTGAGATACTCAATCTGAAATACAAAATACAATTTAAATGAATTGAAGAGATTTGATATTTGACATATTATAATATCGAGAATCCTTTTTGAATTAAAGTTGTAGAGTGTAAGAATATAAAAGAATGTGTTCAGGAAATTAATGATGTCTAAGATTGTTGGTTTTTAATGCTCAGCGTCCATGCAGCTAAAATAGGTAGGGCAACTACGGGAATATGCAGAGGCTGCGGAAGAGAGGACGAAACGGTTCTCCATGTCCTATGCCAATGTGTAACCCTATAAAACCTAAGACTGAGAATCTTAGGAGGAAGGTACTGGGATTACTTCAGCACGGTAAGGGAGTTACACCAGGGAAAATTGATAAGTTTCATCTTAGCAGGGGTGCACAACGGACCGCAAGGCCTAGGTGTGAGGGAGACTAGCTTTTCCCCCCGTCTAAACAACAACAACAACAAGATTGTTGGTTTAATATTCGAATTTGTACATATTCATAGGGTTCCTAAACTACTCTTTTTTAGTGAGAACGTCCACTTTAGAACCTCTTTTGTACTACACTTAAATACACTTTTTTTACCTACCCTTTTTAAAAAAGATTAACCTTTTAACTATTTAAAAATTAATATAATTAATAACTATTTAAAATAAATTGTTTGTTTTCTCTCCATTTATTTATTTACTAAGAGCTTACATTATATATAAATGCAGATTTGCAGTCACCTTGATATTTTGAATTTGAATTGTTTAATAAGCACACAATAGACTGGTTCTACAAATGAGCTAAATTACAAATTAAGGTACCTTCTCCAATTTAGGGTATCAAATTGGATACTGATATGCATTTAGGAAGAGGACCAATGATTTAAATTAAAAAAAATAAATGTTTTTATGAAAATGGATTGATTATTAAATTCAATTATTTTTGTTTTAAGTTTTTTTTGTTAAAGTTTCAGGTTTTGATTTAGAAATGATGAAATAAAAAATATATATGTATAAACTAGGAATGTAAACTTTATTTAATTAATTTTTGTACTTTTTTGATTCTTTTTTAGAACCCTACATATCCTTAGCCATAATATAATAAATCAAAACATCTTGAAAAATTTAAATATATATTATTAAAAATATTGTAGATAATTATTTAAACATAATTTAATAATAAAATAATAATTTTAATAAAAAGGAAATATGTAATCAAAAATAAAAAATTTTTGTAAAAAAAACTCTTCTTACCTTGACAAGCAATTTGTTTTGTTATAGACAATGTCTGTTTTAAAAAATTCATTTTTAATTAATCTAATTTTTTTTTAATTTACTATTTTAAGATATTAATTAAAATAGAAATTAAATACTTTTATTTTTATAAATACAATTAACCAAAACAAAATCTAATTAAAAGCAGTATGGGGTTATGTAAACAAACAATTTGACAATTGACATTTGACAATTCTTCGTATTTTCCCCTATTAGAACGAAATGCATCGACGCATTAATTTCATTTGATTGATTCCATTTCACTGGTCATTGTCTTTGATAGTGGTAGAAATAACGAAAACGAAACATGGTGAATTTAGAAATGTCAAAAAATACTTTAATTTTTGTTATTAAATTATTTTTTTGTTATTGTTTTATTAAATTCTAACAAAACTAGTTTTAAAATATGAAATATTAATAATTCCACCCATTTAATATAGTTTAAAATAATATATAAATAAATATAATGTGTGATTCAATTGAAATTCAACAATATTTAGAACAAGTAATAAAAATTACCGTAAATATTTAAATTTTTCCAACAGTTTTAATTAATTTTTAGTTATCACAAGTTGAACAAGCGCTAGAATTGTGTGAAAATGAAGAGGAAAAAATTTCTTTGGAAAGTTTAAAAAATGATTTAAATGAATTACTGCAACTAACCATACAAACACAACAACAACAGGAACAACTGCAGGAGGAGAGTAATGGAAGTTGTGAAAAAACCGACAAAAGTGGATCAAATCTTAAAAATGGTACGACAAAAGCTAATACAGCTGGAATTGATGACGAAATGGCACTTTTCATGTCTGAGATTAAAAAAATCGAAACAACTTCGAACGATGTTAAAGAATGTGTTGAAGAAAAAGAAGCTGAGTTGAAATTAGAAGATATTAAAGTGAGAAATATCTGGTTTCTATTTTGAAAATATGTTAGAATTTTTTTTTTAATTTTCATGTATTACATTTTTAGGAAGAATTACTTGCTATGGTCGGTCAAAAATGTTCAGCACCACATCAACATTCATGGGGTAGTATAGCTTATCATAATGCATTAATATGTGGTATTGATAATACAAAAGAATATGAACTGGATGATGTACAGGATTTTTGTGTCCGTGTTTTGTTTACAAATCCCACGCATCAAGAAATGTTACCATGTTCATATTATTTAGAGGGTGAATGTCGTTTTGATGTTGATAAATGTCGTTATTCTCATGGTGAATTGATACCATTCAGAGAATTAAAAGAATATCATGAACCGGATTTTACAAAATTGGAAAAACATTGTATAGTTTTAGCCAAAATGAATGATAAATTATGGCATAAGGGTAGGGTGTTAACAGCTAATTTTGAAACAAAATCATGTTTGGTACGAATTGATCGTGGTAAAAAAGATATTGATTGTAAATTTGAAGATTTACTTCCAATGTTTTATGGTAAATTCATTTTGTATAAAATTAAGATTGGTTTTTTTGTATTGAAAATTTGTTTTATTTTTTTTTTTTTTTAGATGAAGATTTAACAAGTGATTCTTCTACAGATGCAAATGATAGTGAATGTGAATCAGATGGTGATTCAAATCTTACATCATCAGATCATTATTTAGATGCAGCAAAACAAGCTAAACTTATCGAACGAAGTTTGTTAAGTCCGAATGCAAATCAAAAATTAGGAGAATGGGAAAAACATACAAAGGTAATTAAAGAAACTCTAAAAAAATTTCAAAATTATATTAATTTACTTTTATGAAAAAATTTTTTTCAGGGTTTCGGTTCAAAAATCTTACAAAAATTGGGTTATGTTGTTGGAACTGGTCTTGGTACAAACGGTGAAGGTATTGTTATTCCGATTAGTGCACAAGTATTACCACCCGGTCGATCATTAGATCATTGTATGGAATTGAGAGAATTGGCAAATGGTGATGAAAATTTATTCAGTGTTGAACGTAAAATGAAAAAAGAACAAAAACGAGCAGAAGCTCAATCCGCTAAACAATATGAAAAAGAAACAAATCGTACTGATATGTTTTCATTTTTAAATCAGAATATTTTAACTGGTGTTGGTGGTAGTAATGGTGATATAAATGATCAGAATAATCGTCCAAATTCAATGAATCAACAGAAACCGAAACCAAGTGATTATAAAAATCATTCAGTGAAAAATTTGAATGTTGAAAGTGTTCGTTTAGCAGATGACATCAGAAGAAAAGAAAAGGAAATTGATCAGTTAAAGGAAAGTATGAAAAGGCATACAACTGGTACAGATATACATAAAAAAATGCAAAAAATGATGTCTGTTAAAGATCAAGAATTAGATAATTTAAAAAAATCTGAACATTATTTAAGTAAAGAACAAAATTCTAGAAAGAATAAAAGTAAATTGGATATTTTTTAAAAAAAAATATATTAAACCAATTCTATATTTTGTTCCACTTCTTTTTTAATATTTTAATTCTAATTAATTAAATGCGATATTTTTTGTTTCATTCTATTTCTTTAATAATTTTAATTTATTAATAAATAATTAATTACGATATTAAGTGGTTTTTTTCTTTGGTAAAAGGGTTTTTATATCATTTTATAGTCTTGATTGTAAGTATCAAAGTCTTAACACCAGTCTGGATTTCCATATCTAATAAAGATTAATAAGTCTAATACTTCCTATGAGAATTTCCAAAAATCTTTAATAAATGAAAAACAAAAAATAAATTTTTAAAATTTTTATTTACTTACATTTTTAACTTTTCAATACAACCATTTTCGATTTCTAACTATTTAAAATTAAATAATTTTGGGATAATATCACCACAACGTGCAGAAATTTTTATATCTGCTAAATGATCCCCCCTTGTTTCACCAATATTAACAATAGCCACTGGTAAATTAATATCTTTTGCTTGCAAAATAATTCGATAACCAGAATATACTAATAGACTTGATCCTAATACTAATACACCATCACTATTATATACCATTTCAGCAACATGTTCAACACGTTCTAATGGTATATTATCGCCAAAGAATACAATTTTTGGTTTTAAATAACCTTTTTTACATTTTGGACATGGTGGTATTTTAAATCGTTCAACATCAGATTGTGGTATATCAACATCACCATCTGGTCGCATCATATCTGGTGCTTTAACATGAAATTCTGGATTAATTGTATTTAAAATATCCTGAAATGAATGACGATCAATACTATAATCACATGATAAACAAATAACATCATAACCAGAACCATGTAATTCTACAACATTTTGTGAACCAGCTTTATTATGTAAACGATCAACATTCTGGGTTACGACACCTTGTACACGTCCTTCACGTTCAAATCGTGCTAATGCATTATGTGTTGAATTTGGTTCTTTTGCAGAAAATGTTGGCCAACCAACATAATTCCTACAAAAATATTTATATTAAGTTAACATTGTCTTTTACTTTTAAATAAAAATGATCCAAATCGTTACCTCGTCCAATATCTGAGACGAACCGACTCATATTTTATAAATTCTTGATGTTGAATTGGTTTATGATTTGATCTAGCATATAAACCCACTCCTTCAGAACGATAATCTGGAATTCCTACAAAATACACAGTTTAAAAAATTAAGATTCAAGAAGGGCCCCAAGAATTTAGAATAAAATTACGAACCAGATTCTGTTGAAATTCCTGCCCCAGTCAAAACTAATATATTTGGCCTTGACATTAAAAAATTTTCTAATAATTGTATTTCATTTTTTTGTACCGGTTTATGTTGTGGTACAAAATTCATTATTGATTTAAAATTTTTTATATTACATTTTAAACTTAATAAATGTGTTAATTTCATGATTTGTGTAATTGATAGAAAACAAAAAATGTTGTCAGGTACTTGTAATTGTTAAATTTGTTACAAAGTATTTAACATAAAATTTAAACTATAAAAAAATAAAAGAACTAAAAAAATTGCACTAAAATAAAAACTGTTTTTTAATTTTCAATTTAAAAAAATTTTTGTTATGGTCCTTTTTTTTTATTGCATTTCTTTAAATTCTTACCTAAGCTTTCAAAATATAAATAAATAACAGGTGATTGTCATTTTTTTAATTTTTTTTTTCATGGAAAATGAACTTTTGGAATTGGAACAAATTGAATTACTAAGTTCAACTAACCGTAGTTTTGATTTTTGAAAATAACTTTGATCATGAATCGCACTAAATAAATTATTTAATAGCTTGTCTCTATTATTATGATTATCACAATATGTTTTCCTCTTCAGTCTTGCTTTAATAAAATAATTTTAACTTTTTAAAATGAACTATATTAAATAATAGCCATTACTTTTAAAATAATGCATCTTCTGTAAACTTTTCATGTTTAAGCGACGCTTTTAAATGTCAAAAACGCGAATAAAACACTTTTAATTGGTAGGTATCTAACGTTATTAATTTATTTTTCCGTCAAAATTCCGCTCATAACTCAAAGTAGTCGTCTCCGATAATCGGTACATTTATAAAAGTTATTACGATTTTTCATTATAAACTTTAAAATGCGTCGATTAATATATGTCGATTCCTATCTTCTATTTATTAAATAGATTTTGTAATGCTCTTTTATTGTTTGAAAATTCTTACCTCCTAAGCATAATCCTACTTCAAAATTCAAACATTTAGAATTTAAATGCAAATAATGAAAGTTAAAATCAAAGTTTCAATGCAATTTTGACGCAAAAGTTACTTAACTTTTAACTTCTGTGCTACATTTACAATTAATAGTTTGCTTTGTCAAACATTTTGATTTATTTTTACTTATTAGTTTTGGAGAAATATAAATTTTGCAAAATTAAATTTATTTATCAAAACAAATAATAATATTAAAAAATTTAAAATCAAAAAAAATTTTTACTTTACTTTCAGTTTAATGAATTAAAAATTAATTATGTTTATTTAATATCTTTAAATTAAATGTCATTTAAACGCTTTTAACGCTTTGCATTGTGTTTATTGCAATTTCATTTCAGAATTCACACTCATTTCAAAATTTTGCACTTAAAATAAAACACATTACTCCCACCAATGGCAACACTAAATTTGTTATGTCCAGTTTGAGTGACATTTTATTTAATTTTGAAAATTAAATTCCCACTCTCAACACAGTAAAACAACAGTTATCAAGTAGCTTCTTTTAAAAGATTTTTAATATTTCGTATTTTAATTATGTTTTTAATGAATTTTAATTATTATTTATCAAAAACTTTTATTTTATTTTATTATAAAGTTGTTTCGTGAAAGTTAATAGCAATTAATTAGTAATCAATCCAATAATTGACTCATTTTTAATTACTCTTAAATAAAACTCTAAAATAACTTTCTACTTGGAAATTTCTTCTAAATTTTCAAAACATAATTATAGTGCAACTAATTTAGCAACAGCTGATTCTTTTATTCTAATAATATATAAAATTAAAAGAATCTGCAAAAGTAATGGTAATTATAAGAAAAACTATGGAAAAAAATCGGAAAAAGAAACATTTAAAACACAAAAAAATTGTATAGGTAAGTAAAATATGATTTTGACAATTCATTGTACACACACACACATATACATTTTATATTGGCCGTTACTAGTTTTTACATACGTCATAAATATACTTGTACTTAAAAATATATATATATTGAATTATTTAAACAAATTGTATATTAAATTCTCTCAAGTCCAAATATGTTAATTTTTTTTTTTCAGATTTTATTCTCATATTTTGCCTTTGTATTTGACTTGCGCCTAACAAATATGCAATATTTTTTTTTTATGAACAATATTGCGACTTTTATACGGCGAATTCTCTCTCAATCTTACTCAATTTTTTTTTGACATTTTAAGCAAAATGTTGTTTTTGTTGTACAAATGTTGTTGTTGTTGTTACTCTTTTATAATATCCTTTCACACAATTCACAATATTATTACGCTAATATAAAATTTTTTTTAGGATAGTAGTCGACTTTTAGGATCGTACCGATTTATATCATTGAACGGTTTTTTTGGACATAAAAATCGCGGATAAAAATTATACATACATTATTATATACTTACAAATAAATTATTTAATTTTATTTTTTTTGATTTTCTTTTCTTTTATTTGTTGTAAAAAATCATAAAAGAAAAGAATTATATTTGTAAAAAACGAAACTATTTATAAAAAAAAAATTTATAAAATAAATGTATAAAAATATTTATAAAAAATTTAAAAATTTAATTTAAAAAAAAAACTTTTAATTTTTTTTTTTTTGCAATTTTAAATGTGTTTTTTTTTTTTTGTTTTTTATGTTTTATAGAATTGTGTTAAAAGTCGGTTCCAATATTGTAAAATCTATATTATACTTATATATGTATATATGTAAATGTATATATTAAATTAAAAAAGAAAAAAAACCAAGAATATTATTTAATAAAATAATATAGAAATAAAAAAATAATAAAAATAATTAAAAAGAAAAAAATTGACAAATGAAGAAGAAAATCAAATGGAAAGAAAATTTTAAGTTTTTAGTGTTGAATAATAAATTCATATTGGAAGTTGATATTAAAACTATAATATAAAATAAATAATTAATTAAATTCCCTATACACATATATAATATTGAGTATTTATACATATATATATATATAAACATATAATTTTTATTCAACCTAAAACACATATAATTTTAAAATTTTATTATTTAAAAAAACAAAAAAAAAAAAATTAAACACGAAGCAAAAACTTTTTAAGAATACAAGAGAAAAAAAAAAATCGCCTATAATTATGCAAACCTTGAAATATACTATAAAAAGGTAAACTTTTATATAGGTATGTAAATATTTTACATATATATATACAAGGTACAGAATAAAATTAAATATTTATTTTAACTGTTATTTTAAAATATACAATTTATATATATATATATCTGCCTTCTTAAGTTAAACTATATATATATATTTATATATGTATATAATATATTGCCCATATAAAAAGTAGTGCTAAAGTCCTATCTGTAAAATAGTAAAATTTGCTTTTCGAAATAAAATTATTTTAAAATACGGTGGTGGTGTGTTTTGTGTTAAAATTCTTTTTAAAAAGAAGGAAAATTAAAAAAAAATTAAAAAATTATTTTTAATAAAATAAATAAAAAAAAAGAAGAAGAAGAAGAAAATATGCATTAATATATAATCAATAAAACCAAAATTTTTAATTAAAAGTAAGTTTCAAAGTGAATACGGATTATAGTTTTAATTTTACTTTTTCTACTCTTTGTATGTGTTGTTTTCTTTACTTTTATTAAGTTGAAGGACAACTGATGTTGATTGTTGTCCTTTTAATGTAATTTATATTTTTAATATTATCAAAAAGTTCTTTAATGTTATGACAAGTGATAAAACAAGTGGTAAAATTTATTTGTTGATTTACAATATCGTTTATAACGATATTTTTCCAAAAATTAAAAATTAGTAATTTTTTAAATAAATTCAGCGAAAATATATTAAGTGAAAAAATTATAATATATACTACATACTCACTGTTATTTTTTTTTTTTATTAAATATTAATAATTAAAATATCAATAATATATTAGGTAAAAAAAAAAAATTCCACATCTTTCGTTTTCATTCGTTTTGTGTACTTTTTTCATTTAGATTGTATGTTCTTTCTTTAAATTATTACTCAATTCGCTTCAAAAGTATAAAAAACCAAATAAATTAACAAAAGTTAAAAAAATTATTAAATTTATATAAGAAATATATATAAAAATGTTTATTGTGATTTTAAACTTTTAATAAAAAAAATATTGTGTTTATTTTTACATAACAACCATCAATATCTTTTTTTTTTTTTTTTTTACCTCTCTCTTTTCTTTTTTTTCATATTTCTATTCGCTGTTGCTGTCTGCTGACTTTTGCTTTACACGAACAATATATATACACTACATAATAATAAACCCATATACATATAAAAGTGTTAATATTAAAACATACGGAATTTATAGAGAAAAAGAATAACTAAAAAAAAAAAAAACAAAAAAAAGGTATCCGATAATTATAAAAAAAAAAGTTGAATATTATATCGAAATTTAACAGCGAATTCAAAAACAAAATAACGGATATTAACTCTTATAACTTTAAAAAAAAATATAAATATTAAGGATTAAAAAATATATAGTATATTTATAATTTATTTTGATGTGAAATGAGAGCAAAAGAATAAAGGCAGAGAGAATAAAATCAAAGAGAGTGGTGAAAAAGGATAATTTAAAGGATGAAAAATTTCGCCTAAAAATATGTTATTTGTTTTTTTTTTTTGTTCATTATGAATTTAGTACAGACTTACTGAGGTAGGTTTTAAAATAAAAACAAAAAAAAATAAAATGTTCTTTTAATATTACCTATTTGTTATTTATATATATATATATCTATATTAATAATTTTTTTTTAAATTTTTTGTGTAATAATTAGAATAATTTTGAAAGATTTTGATATATGTATGTCTCTTTTGGTAAATTGAAATTCAGCACTTAGAGAGACAAGTTTTAAATATTTACAATAATATTTAGTGGGGTTTAAAGTTATATTATCATCTATTACACTTAATATTAACATAATCTTTGGCTAATTCGTATTCGCCTATAATTATGCAATTTTTGAAATATACTACGAAATGGAAAACCAATTAAACTAGCGTAGCAATTATTTATAAAAAATTTATTCAGCTATTTCAACCTATTTTGACTAACTTATAATTAATAGTTTTTGAAAAGTCAAGAAAAATAAGCTTGTGTATTCTAGTTACAACAAGCTTGCATATATGAACTAAAATATGCTACAAATGATATTTAAAATCGTAAAAATATATTTTATTTAAATTGTTTTTTATATCCTGGTAGTGTCTTATAAAATTACTATAAAACCATTATTTTTCAGTATTATCTTAAAAATCTGTTGATAATTATTATATAATTTATTTATAGTAGGAAAAAGAAATATTGTGTATACATATATATCAAAATGTTTACCTGTTGTAATAAATCATTTTTTTATTTGTTGTTATTTTTGTTGTTTTTGTATAAGTTATAATTATTGCATAATATCCTTCTTGCTTTTGTAGTTAAAAATTATAGGATATATGATAATAATCATTACGATTTATAGGATTTATTATACACAAATAAGATTTAAAAAAAATTTATATTCATGTGATATTAATTGTTTTTTCATTAATTAAAAAGTTTTCATTAATCTTTGTGATTTTACATAGAAAATCATCTGTTACTGAGATCAGACCATTATAGGTTTGGATATTATTATTAGATAATACCAATATTATGTATTATATTTATTTAATTATATTTTATTATTAAATTTGATCCTAATGAGTCATTGTACTTTAGTATAGTAATAGTAATTTTCATTGAAAGATATTTACGAGGGTTGAACCCAAACTCGCTCGATTGATATTCCAGGCCATGTCTTTAATTACTACACCTCTATGGCCATATAACAATCTTCTACACGTTTTATATATTTGCAATTTAAATTGCATACTTTAAGGATACAATTTTTTATAGTTTTTTTTAGTTTCAAAATATGAATTCGAGAATCGAAACCACCTCCTTCGGTAGATACGGCAGGTATAAAACGACACCCCGTTGACCATATAAAATAATAACGCCACCGATATCATATAAAAATTTCCTAAACGCCAGTATTTTATACTTGCAATTTAAAATTGCATACTTTAAGGTACTTTAATAATTTTCAAGTGAAAAAATGCTTTAATAATCTTTTTTAGTTTCAAAAATTATAAAAATACCTAAAAGTAAACCACTTAAAATAAATGATATTGAAAAAATGTGTATTTCATACCAGATTCTTGAAAAATTCTTAAAAAACAAAAATAAATATAAAATAAAGCTATAAATTTCTATGAAGTGAAGTAAAGAAAACCATTTATTATAGAAAATTGAATAGAACATAGGAACAGGAGGAGAATAGAAGAAGAAAAACTACATAAAGAATTGACCGTGAAATTATTTTTACTTGAAAAACAAATTGATGATAATAAAAGTAAAAATATTTTGAAAAATTCTTTTTTATCTAAAGATACACGTTTTCTTGGTATTGTCATTTTGGCATTTTTTATTTTTATTTTTTTGCTATTGACTTTTCCAACTCAATGAATTTTAGATCGAAACTTTAGATCTGAATCATATGAAACGGATCTATATCAGAAAATTAATAAAACAATGAAAATATTCAAAGTAAAAGAATTTTTGATTTTTTTTGAAGTTAGTATATAATTTTAAATGTGTCAGAAGACAATACTGTTTATGACATTTTTTTTTAAAAATAATATATAAGTTATCAATAGAACTTTTATGTACAAAAAATAAACAAAGTAATTGAGAATCAAATGATTGGTATTGGTTGAGAAGTTTTAAAATTTTAGACTGGGGCATTTCCCAATAAAAAATATTTAAGGTGTTTGAAAATCTTATTAGAAAATAATAAAATATTTTTTGAACATATCTTTCAGTGTTTTAAAAAAAATTAATTATAATTTACAAGTAATTATTTACAAGAAGTATAAAAAATTGTAAAACTTTGAAACTATAAAGAATTTCAGGATTTAATAAGAATTAAAGGATTTTCTTGATAAATTCATTACTGGAACACACACTACTACTTTTTAATATCTGGTTTTCACACTTCAATAACTGGGTAGGATTAAAAAAAACTTATTATTCATACCATTATCTGTCTGACATCTTTAAATCTATCAGATGTTTTTAAATTTCCGCCTAAAAGTAGCCTATTTTTGAAATATTACATAGGTAGCCTTTTTGAAAAAATTTAGAGTAGTATACCAGAAAGTAAACCTTTTCACAATTGATTAATAATCTTTAAGCAGCTTAATAATATTTTTATTTATTAGTGTTTATTCAAACCTCAACTTTGAAATGTTGGAACTCTTCTGAAACACACACCTCCAATTTTTTGAACACTTAATTGCAATTATAATTTTTTTCCATTCTTACAATTTACAAAAATTCAAGACAAAGGTGAGTTCCGTTTAATTTGATTGATTCATTAATTTAAGTTATCCTTTTTGCTCCCAATTCAATGTCATTTCCCTCCCTATATTTACCTCCCATTTTCAGCTATTCTGCCAGTAAAGCATCTTATTTTGTGTCTATTATACTATTCTATTTATGGGAGGTGATGGATTGTTATATATTCTTAAAAAATAAATTTAACTGGCGCTTTAGATTTCACGGTTTTTTTTAAAGATTTTCACTCCTCAAGCGATTTTGTTTTAAATTAAAAATTTCAAAAAATTCAAATTTAAATTAATTTAAAAAAAATTTAGTCTATAAATCTAAAAAAAAGTATCTATAATATTTGTATCTAATCGAAAAATTCAATTTAAAAAAATTTATATTTTCAATTCATTTAACAATAGTTTATTGCATTTTTTCAATAACAATAGTTTAATGCCTCTCTCATTTCTATTTTTTCATTTTGTAAGACTATAAAAATTGCCATTTTTTTTTATTTTTAATCATCATTTTGTTGTATTTGAATTCCTTTAGGTTTAGGTTCTGTTTAGGTTTTAAACAATTGTTGTTTTTGTGTAGTTTTACATTTTCATATTTACTTATTGAATATCACTTTGGTTTTTTTTGTAAAGCCCATAAGGAAAGACACAAAAATTTATAAAAGTTTGTATAAAACCCAAACCGATGTAAAAATAAATAAAAAAAAGACTAAAAAGACCCTAAGGAAAAACAGCTGAGATTTTTCAATATACAATGTGATATGATGAATGATGTATGATTTGTGTTTTTTGATATTTTTTGTTGTTTTTGGACAATATAAGGAAAACCAAAAGTTTATAAATATTTTGTTAGTGTTTTTGGATGAATTGAAATTTAGTGATGAGGAAAAATTCTATATGCATAGGGATCTATTTATCTATCTATCTTTCAATGGAAATAAATTGTTTAAGATACCATCTTTCCTTAAATTATAGACATAAATAGAATTTTCTATTAAAAGAATTTTCTTTGGAAAAATTGGAAAAATTTAATAATAAAATTTTATTTCTTTGATGTTCATAAACTAATCTATTATGTAGTGAATCTTAGAATTTGGTTCTTGTCTTGGATAAAGTAGTGTTAGTTGAAGCTCTAGTGTTCTTTAAGTTAAAGTAATGAGTGTATTTTTTTTTTTACAGATTATCAGTTCTAATAATTAATTTGATAATTTATCAACTTGTGTACTATTTTACATTAATTTTTCATTCTTTTAAGAAGTATAGGAAATTCACCAAGTCATTCAGACTAGGCTTCAATTTCTTTAATAGTTATATTTACTAAGTGGTTGATTACTCGTATGTAGTTATTGTTCAAGAGATTATAAATTCACCCATACAATGCATAATCTTATTTTATATAACGATATAATTATACAATTTTACAATATTCTTTTTATTATTTTTGATCTAACCCGGGTTTGAACCCGAGACTATTCAATTAAAAGGTTGGTGTCTTAACTACTTGACAATTGGTCAGATACTTGTATAAAATTAATCCAAATAAATTTATTTTAATATTACATTTAATTCAAAATATTTATTTATTTTTTTAAGTACAATCCCCTACTACACACAATGTGATAAGTGAGTTATTTAGTCTTTTTTTCCTTCACTTCATAATTAGGTTTGAACCTGAGATATTATGATTAAAAGAATTCCATCCCATTGGTTCAATCTACTTGCAGACTTAATTAAGATATCACTTATTAGAGACTTACTTAACCATTTAAAATATCTTCTTGCTATGCCATATTATATTTCGACCCCCCTCAACTTTTTCAAAAAAAATCTCAAATTTCTAAAGTACTAAATACAATTTAAATTTAAAATCAAAATTTACGTTCTAAAACGAAAATTTCCAATTAAATTTACGAAAATCAATAGAAATATATTTTATTAAATTTAAAAAAAAAAAATTAAATATTAAATTAATATAATAAAATAAATTTCATTTTTTTAAAATGCAAAAATATATCTAATAAATACATATACTTTAATTTTAAATCTCAATTCTTTTTTAATTTTATTTTATTTTACTTTCTTTGGTACACATAACTTCATTATCCATCTTTTTTTTTTTTTAAAAGCTTTAAAATAATAATAATTACTTTAGAATATTTAATATTAGTAACAAAATATATGTTTCCATATATATATATATTTATATTTTTTTGATTATTCATGGGAATCATTTTGTCTCCCTTTAAACATAAAATCCAAAAAAAAAAAATTCCTTTAAGAATATCAAAATCAAATATTTATAAGTCTTCTAAGACTAATAAATTATTTTAGGACTATATTTAATGTTTACTTGATTTTCTAATAATAATGAATACAAAAATACAAAATTACAAAATTTAATATTTTATAAAATAATACATAATATTATGTATACATGCTGATTTATATACATATAAATGTATAATTTATTTAACTTCTAAGAATTTTAGTTTGTGTTCCTTAAAAAAAAAAATCTTTGAGTTTTAAATATAGAATATCCTTTTTTTTTGTATACATACTTACATACTTATATATATACATATATTGTTAAGTATTTGTATAAGAAATATGTTACAAAATTTGTTTTCTTTTGTATTAAATATATTTAGTATAAGTTACATGTTTTAATATAAAAAGAAAGTATATATTTATACAAAACTTGTATTAACAATATATTAAAAATGCCCTTAGAAATTATATTATAATCATACACATAATTTTTTTTAAAAAATAATACAGTACATTCTGGGAATTATATTTTATTACTTAAGTCAAATTGAAGGATCAAGGATCAAATTGTAATTTTAAGAAACAGTTCCTTAAAAAGAAGGAAATTAAATTCAAATATTATGGGCATATGCAAGAATAAGAAGAAAGGGAAAGGAATTATGAAAGAAAAAAACTCGAAATGCCCCATGAAATGACCCAAAATGAAATGGGGCATTTATAATATTGTTAATGAAAAAACTTTTAATGTAATAACATCTTAATTTGAAATAAAATAGTTCTTTACTTTTGAAAATGAATGATCACTATTCACTAACTGCTAATCAAGATTTTCTAGTATTTAAACAAGGTTGGAAAAATATCATAAATTATTTGATTTAAAATACCTCATGAAATACCCCACGAAATGACCCAGTTTGAAATGGGGCATCTATAATATTGTTAATGAAAATCCTTCTAATCAAATAATATCTTAATTTCAAATAAAATAAATTCCAATATTAAAAAATAAAATAATCTGGATCTCCTAGTATATAAGCAATAATTTCAAAAGAAATAAGTCCCAAATTTGGATAAAAAAATATTAGGAATTATTTGATTAAAAATACCCCATGAAATCACCTCACGAAATGACTCAGAATGAAATGAGGCCTTTTAATTTTAAAAAAAGAAAATAATCAGGATCTTTTAGTACTTAAGCATTAATTTCAAATGAAATAACTCCCAAATTAGGATTAAAAAAATATCAGAAATTATTTGATTAAATATTGGGGCCTTATTGGGGTTATTTCGTAATTAATATATGACATCTTGTTTTTTTTTACGATTTATACTATTACGATATTAAATATTACGATATAAACTATAGATTAATATTTTTACGATTTATACTATTACGATATAAACTATGTGAATATCAAATTACCTGGGGTTCTAACCAAAGTCTTTTCGATTAAAAATACCATATCTTAAAATGAAATTATTTTAAAGTTTAAAAGTGCGATGTACTTTAGAAATTTTTCTCAAATTCCCAAGTTAATATATTCCAGCTCTTCTGTAATTTCATAAATATAAAAATCTTCTAAATAAAATATTGGACTTTTCTTATTTTTTTTTTTTGCATTATATTAAAACTGAAACAATAAATGTTAAAATATATATATATATATAATTATCTAAAGATATTATCGATGTACATTTGGGTTTTTATATTATATTTTCATGTTAAATATTTTTTTTTAACGATATGATTACCCCTTGGAGATAAAAAAAAAAAACACAAAAAAACAAAAAATGAAAATTAAGAACCCCAAAACAAGAGGGAGTTCATTTATTAGTATATTTCTCTTGTTTAAAAAAAAATTGGATCAGAGTTTTAAAAATAAAGTGCGTTCATTAAAAAAAAAAGAAAATGTGTTTAAGATAATGCAACTTTTATTATAATATACTCTCAAATCGAATTTAATAAAATTTGTAATTGTAAATTACTTTGGGAACATTTTTTACTTTAACTGAAGACTCATTAATTTTTTAGTAAACATTTCGTTTACTTTAAGTGAATACATTTTAACTTTAAGTTGAGATTTTATTAGTTTAAGTGAATACATTGTATTTATTTATGGGATATTACTTTTCATTAAAGACAGATTTTTTTTAATTAAGTAGTTTTTAGTTTAAGTGAAGACTTTTATTTGTTTGGTAAACAGTTTACTTTAAAAGAAGATATTTTAACTTTAAGTTAAGATTTAATTTTTTTAACTTAAGATATTATATTCAATTTATATTCCATTTTTACTTTAACTGAAGACTAAAGCTTTTAATTAAAAATTTTTTACTTTAAGTGAAGACTTTTAATTAAAATTAATTTTTTTTTAAAGAACCGACTTTCAAATTATTTTAATATACCATTTTTAATTTAACTAAGATCATTTTTCTTTAATTGAAAATTTTTTAACTTTAAGTGAAGTCAATTTTCCTTTAACTGAACATTTTGTACTATTAGGTTTTTGAGATCTCCAGCTTATTTTGAACCCTTTTCTAATTATACCAGCCATTTGAAAATAAGGTGGACTAATTATGATCGAATAAATATAGAGTCCATGGCAATTTTAAGAAAAGTATTAGGAACTTTGTGTATAATATTAAAAATCTTTAAGGATCGCTACTTATTTTTCGCATCTTCTAATGCAATTAATTTTAAAAATTCTAGTTTTTTCGGAGTAAGTTCTACATTTTCTAAATATTATTATTTTCATGTTCATTTCCGAACAATATTTTCACTTAAAGTAAAAATGTCTTCATTCGAAGTTAGAAGAGTATATTATTATTTTAATAATAAAAATTCATCACGATATTTCCATATTATTGTTTTTTCGTACGAGGGTCATAAAAAGCATCAAAATCCACCCATTTGAACTGTACTCGATTCCTTTGGGTAGTGTGTGACTTTAACATACTTAAACCCACCCTTTTAAAACTTATCATTGTAATGAGGCCTTTAATACAAATGTACAGTTTGGTTTTGAAAGTGGGACCAATTCTAATAAAAGGAAACTTTAGAAGTTGGGATTAAGATAATGGATCATGTAGGATAAATGCAAAAAAATGGTGGAATATTCTATAAATTTATGATTTAAATCACATTTTATTAAAATTTGGAAAATAATTAATTTAATGAATAATAAATAAAATTGAGTTTTAAAAAGTTTTTTTCAAATTTTAAGTGCTTGCTTATTATGTGACACCAAAAGATTCTAGAAGTTCAAAAAGGTTTTCAGGAGTAGGATTGGATTAAATATCACGTATTACATAGTTTAATGATACCTCAATTAAAAATGTTCAAGCTAATTAGTTAATCAAAGAACTGAGAAAAAGGGGATTTCCCAACATTTTGTTTATTAATAAAATTCTACCAAATATAATTAACATAGAAGCATAGTTTTGGCATTAATTCAATTATATTTAATATTAATCGATTTATTACTGAACAGCATACGAATATTTCTTTAAACCTATAAAACGTTTATTCAAAATTGAATTTTAAATTATTTATTAAATAAAATAATAAAATAAAATTCAAATATACCTTTTAATCAAATAAAATTTTAATATTAAAATCAATATAATGCAAATCGAATTAGAATTCTTAATTTTTATAAAGGAATAGAAATTTAATATGGTTTTTTTTTTGGGGGTAGCAATGAATAAAAATTTTGTAATTGCCATTTTATTCTATTTTTTTCCTTTCTAGACGAACCCATAAAAATGTTTTTATTTAAATTGAATTAATCGTTAATCTATTATTGTTGTATCCCATTTTTAAATATATATATATATATATATTTTTATATATATAAGGAATATCTTGAGTATATCATAAAATCTTAATTTTATTGTTAATTAAAATAAAAAATCGATTATTTTATAGCATTTTTTTCTAATAAAAATAAAAATAAAAAAAAATGTAGCAAAATCATGTCATGATGAAATTGAATATATAGATTTGGAAAATTTTTAAGATAGAAAAAGGTTCTTTGAAAAATGTCCCAAAGAAAATTAAAAATATTAATGGAAAAAAGTCTCAAATCAAAAGTAATTACGCTTAAGTTAAAAAAAAACGGTAAGCTTCAGTTGGACGTACACAGGATATTTCGGATCCAACTTTTAAAACCTCTCTTGATTTATGTGATTAACGGTAATTCCTCGATTACGATTAACGATCTAATTTGTAAAAAACAATTTGTAAAATTTACATTATAAAGAAATTTAATGAAATTTTATTTCATTATTTTAAATTATAAAGAAATTTTAAAATATTGCATATCTTGAGGGGTTGGTAAATGTTTTTCAAAGTTAAAAATTTGAATAAGTTGAAAATCCTATACTTACCTTTTAGAATGGCAATTGAAATCTTTATCTTAAGCACACAGAACATTATATTATGAAAGAAAAACGTTTTGTAAAATTGCATATCTTGAAGGGGCGAAAATTGTTAATGGGTTGGATTTAAATTCGTTCTTTTGGCGATCTTTTCACAAATGAAAGAGAGCTGTATAAAATTAAGAATTTTTATCATTTTTGTTTTTAAGAACTTAGTTTTTTGGGGGGACTTTTTGCAGAGACGATACAAATCTAGGGTATACAAGAAAAGAAAAATTCAAAAGTCTTTTGAATTGAATTTTTAATTATCAATTAAAAGTCATAAAAAAATTTTTGCATTTTTTCCTAGTAAAATGATTTTTTTTAGATTTCATATTGAAAAAATAAAATCAAAAAAGGAAAATTTACAAATATCTCGTCATCGTATCTAGATAATATATTAAATCATTTAAATATATGCAGGAAAACAACCTCTTACAATCAAATAAACCACCTTAACTGAAGATTTTTTTTAAAAAAAAGTATTTTACAATTGTGGTCATAAAAATATGAAGATTGAAAGCTTTAAAAAAAATATATTTCTAGAATATCTTTGTGTACTTAATTAAAAATTTTTCTTTTAAAAATCCAATTTAGTCCGTTTTTCTCCCTCCTCCAATTCCTCCTCAAAAATCCCTGTTCGAAATTATTCGAAAATTATATCTTTCTATTTAAGTTATCACTTGCATTCCTTAGAAATTCAACACTAGAGTGTGGTGAAGTCCTCCTTTCTACAATATGAAAACTTATAAATGGTTTAAAACTGATTTTCGAATTTCTTGATACTCATCGATTGTAAGAACCGTTAATATGTGGAACTAGCTTCGCAATTTAAATCCCTGTTTTCTCCTGTTCAGACCAGGTTCTAACTTATCTTAAAACTATTCTATAACACCCTCTTTTTCTTCAAGTTTTTAAATCCCTTATCCTAATTTACAATAATTTAATTTAAAGTAACGATTTCCAAGAGTTTAGATATCTCGTTCCTAATTTTTTGTCCATAACTGTTAATTTGTTTCATAAGCATTTCAAAAGCATCTCTTATCATCTTAAAAGAATCCTGTTTGTTTTTTTTCTGTGTTATTATAAGAAAAAGAGAGGGAAAACAAATAAAATAAAAAAGAGAAAATAAAAGTTAAAAGAAAACTCATAGAAAGGATTTTTCTTCACCCCACATTTTCTTTTTATTTTCATTCTACTGCATTTTGCATAACACATTAAAAATGGAATATTTTTTTTTAATGATTTACTTTGATCATAAAGTGGAGTTAAGAAGAAAATATAAATCATATTCTTATCCCAACTGCTACCAATTAGTTATTTGTCAAAACTATATATACAGACATATATATATATATATATATATTTATAGAGATTGATTAATTTTAAAAAATACTAGAATACTGGGTGTTGTTTTTCATTTTATTTTTATTAATTCAATAACTTTTAAGATTAATTTAATTTAAAAGCTTATATATATATGTATATATATATATATATATATATATATATACAGTTTTCCAAGATATCAAACAGTTTAATTAATATAAATTCTTATTAGTTATATATTTTTATTTTTAATTGTTATGAGGTTGTATTGTTAATTGGATTGATTGGTAAGGTATTTTACCACTTGGGTATCTACTTATTAATTCACCTTTTTATTAAAATAACTCCTCAAGTCTTGATAACTAATAATCATAAATGACACCAAAAATTATACTTATCTGGATCAGTTGTTTTAAATGTTATATTGTCTGTGTATTAGTATGCATATTTACAAACTTGACACCAAACTGAAGCAAAATTGTATATAAGTCTTGTAGTGATTAGAAAATCTTTCAAAGTTTACGATAAAAAAGGGGTTGATATTAAATATAAATATACGTTATAAGATAAAGGATCAAAAATTTTTTTTAACATTTTTATTTAAATTGCATAAAAAAAAATAATTAAATGATAATAAATAAATCCTTAAAATATTTTTATTTTTTATTTAAAGGGTTTTGTATGAGATTAAATATTGACAATTTGTTTTATTATTTTTTAATTATATTTTATTTTATTGTTATTTTTTTTTTTTTATTTTTATAAAATGTTAATTAAAATTCTTGTGTATAATTTTAATTGAAAATTTTTTTTTTTTAATATTTATTTATTTATTATCATTTTAATTAAGATAAAAAAAAAGTTTTAAAGATAAGATAAATAAATAAAAGAAAAAGGTTTAATAAGACAATAAGTAACATTTTTTAAAGTCATCCTAAAAGTATGCAATTCTTTTTTGGTTTTTTCTACTTAAATTGGAGTTTTTAAAGAAAATATTTTTTCAATTTTGTTTTCTTAAAATAATGTTGGAAATAAGGTTTAAAAAAATAATACGTATGAACCAATTATTTAAATTTACCTGAAAGTATGCAATTTCTTGTTTTTCTTAAACTGGAGTTTTAAAAGAAATTAGTGGATTTGAAATCCTTGTTTTCTTAAAAAAAAAGTGAATGCTAAATTAGACAATATGTATTATTTTTTAAATTCCTCTGCCTAAAAGTATGCTATATAACTTTTATTTCTGTTCAACTTGAGTTTTCAAAGAATAAATATGTATATTTAATTTAAAGTCTTTTTATTTTCTTAAAAAAATACAGGAAATATTAAATAATACAAAATATATCAATTTTTAAAATTCTCCTAAAGGTATGCAATTTGTTGATTATTTTCTAAAATGGAGTTTTTAAATAAAATTTTGGATTTTAAATTGTTTTTATTATTTTGTTGGGCTTTAAAAAGAATATACGAGTATTAGAACCAAATTTTTTCCAAATATAAATAATTTTAATATAATTTTTATTATATAATTAATATTTTAATATAAATTAGGACACTGCTTAAGTAAGTTTTTATTTAAAGTAAAATTTTTTTTAGGATTTCAAAAAAGACATACCATACGAAATCAAAAAGGAATACATATATCTGTATATCCAGCTTTACAGTAAAATAATCTAATCCATTCAAAACAACCAACGCAAAAAAAAACAAAAAGAAAAAAATTTAAAAGGAATTTCGATCCTGTATTTTTTTTTAACCATATCCTTTGACATTTTATTTTGGTTATTTGGTTTCAAATTTAACATCATTCCATACTAAAATATAGATATATCTTTTTGATAGCTGATGTGTAAACTACTTATTTTATATTAATATTTAAGTATATATTTATTATATGAATTTATACATATATTTTTTTAATATAATAACTATATATATATATATATATACATATATATATATATATATATTTAAATAATATTTACATTCGCAAAATAAAAACATAAGAAATGAAAAAAAAAACTATGTATTTCAGTTGAATCTATGCTATCAAAAAAAATTGTTTGTTTTTTTTCATCAAGGATTAAAATGTCCTTGAGAAGAGAAAACAAAAAACAAAAATCAAAAACAAAAACTCCATTAACTAAAAAAAAAAATATTGTATTTTATCAAAAAAAAAAAACGACAACTAAAAACGAAAAGTACATACTTCAAATGCTATTAAGGACATTTTTTCCTTTTAAGGGGTACTCACATTTTATATATATATACAAATATATGATATATATATGTATATATTTTGTTACATAACAAAAAATTTTTAACAAAATTTCAATGCACATTAAATATGGTGAAATTATAGGGATAAAATAAACAGAAGTAAAAAAATAATAATAATATTATAAAAAATGAAATGCAAGGCAAAAAAAAAGGACATTAATGATGTTAGTTACCTAAGGCAATGTTTTGTATATTTTTGCTTCTGCATAAATGTAGGCGGTCTCTATTACAAGTTTTTCCTTTTTTTTTCTAAGGAAATACAAAAAATTTTTTTTTTAGATTTCGCTTTTGTTTTTTAATAAAAAAAGTAGAAAAATAAAAACAAAAATATATAAATTAAAAATGATGGTTTTATCCGATAGAGGGATAAAATTCATTGTTGGTTAAATTGAATGTAATAAGAAAAATTTATAGATAAAAGGAAAATTAAATTAATTTTTCTTTTAAGTGTTCTTTGTTTTTATGCTGAACTTGGACTTTTGTTTTATACATTGAGTTCGTTATCTCTTGATTTCTGTGTCAAACCACATTTTAAAAATTTAAAAAAAAATATTTTAAAAAAAATTTTTACAATTGAAATAAATTTAAGTTATGGAATTTATTTAATGTTTTAATAAAACATAAAGGAACCAACAGCAAAAACTTTTGATCAAAACTTTTGATTGAAGGGGTTGGTCAAAAGGCCAACGAAGAATTAAAAACTTAATTGAATATAAATTAAATCCCATGTCTATATAAAATTGAATAAAAAATATGCTCAATATCAATTAATATATGTTTTGCATATTTTTAAGCAAATTTTCAATTGATAACTTCTCAGTTATCTTCTGTTCGCAAATGCATAGGCTTTGCTTAAGTTTAACTTAATTATTTAAAGATTAATATAAAAAAGTTTTAAATTTCATAAAATTTCTAATGAAAATGAAAAAAAGTTTTTAAAAATATCATTATACAATTTACAGTGAACGAGTATGATTGATTTTTTCAACTCTTATTATATGACAAAATTTTTATTCAATTAACATTGTCAATTAAAAGGTAAAAGGTTTAGTGGATGGCATGCTTAAGAATTAGTGTCACTTAAATGTTATCAGTTATATTGCATATGTATTCTTATAAGAAGGTCAAAATATATTCAATTAATATCACCGATATATAACATATAATTTATTCAAAATGGTAATTGATTGGTTATAGGCATTTAATTTAATTTTATACCTGTTCCTTTTTAAAACTAATTTTCCGAATAAATTAGTCAATTTTTTATAATTTTTTTTGTTTGCGCCTATAAATATGTATTTTCATGACAAAAATTGAAAAATTAAGATTTTAGGTTTTTTTTTTAAGGTAAATGAGTGAATTAAACTGTTTTCTTAAAATTGTTTTTGAATAATTAAATCAATTCTTATTAATTTCTTGGACAATTTTTCATTGCGCCTATAAATATGTTTTTTCAATAACAAAAATTTAAAAATAAAGGTTTTGGGCTTTTTCAAGGTAAATGAGTATATTTTAACGATTTCTTAAAATTATTTTTAAAAAATTAATTTAATTTTTATAAATATCTTGGACAATTTATTTCATTGCGCCTATAAATATGTATTTTCATGACAAAAATTTAAAAATAAATGTTTTGGGCTTTTTCAAGGTAAATGAGTGAATTTTAATGATTTTATAAAATTTTTTTGGAATAATTAATTTAATTTTTATCAATTTTGTGGAAAATTTATTTCATTGCGCCTATAA
Organism: Dolichopus griseipennis; assembly: GCA_963082915.1. Lineage (NCBI taxonomy): Eukaryota > Metazoa > Arthropoda > Insecta > Diptera > Dolichopodidae > Dolichopus > Dolichopus griseipennis. The sequence continues at coordinate 84,347,305 of OY720445.1, read as the reverse complement.
ATATGTATGTTTGAAAAAGTAGCCTAAAAATATGTATTTTCAATGACAAAATTAAAATAAATTTATATGAAGGTTTTAGGAACTTTTTTTAAAACATGGGTGAATTAAAAATTAAAAAAGAAATAACAATATTTAATTGGCATATGGTGTCTTGTTAATAATATTGATTTGCAGATTAGTATCAAAATCTAAAAAGAAAAATTAAGTAAAAATTAAATATATCAAAAAAAAAAAAAAAAACAATAAAAAAAAGTAATATTTAATCGACAATAAATTACAACACTGGTAGTGTCATTAGTTTTTCCAATTTCTTTTTATCCTGTTTTATTTTTCTTTTTTTAAGTTAATTATATATATTTTATTTTTGTAATTGTATTTGTATGGTATTTATTTATTTATAATGTACAGGGTCTTGTAAGTTTTATTATATATTCTCTGCATTCCAATTTAATTACAAAAATTGAAAAACAAAAATTCCACCCAAAAAGAAAGAAAAGAAATACACAATTTTTTTTTTGAAATTAATGTGTCTGCATAATATATTATGTATTTACATATATATGTATATATTGGATATGTACACATAAGTACATATATGTGAAATCCATGTAAAATATATAATATAACAATATTTAAAATAAAAAAAAAAAAAATATGTACTTGTATTAGTTTATAAAATCCGATTAATTGACAATTTCAAGGACAATATTTAATGCGGATAATGAAAATTTGTACATGTACTTTAGAATTTACCTTATACCTTTTTCTTTTATTTCGCCACCTCTCCCACCTTCCCCGCTAAAACTTATTTTTCTTATACTTACATACTTTTGGTGCCTCATACCACCTTTTTACCTCTTACCACCACCAATAATATTATGTATCTTGATTATTACATACCTTTATACTTAATATATTCGTAATTTTTTTTAACATAGTACGAGTATAAGGCTTTAATTTTAATTTTTGTATCTTATAGATTGTTTTTTTTTCACTTGAATTTTTTACCTTAACTTTGAATTTTACCTTGGTCATGATATGTTTTTATTTCTTTTTTATTTTTTTTTAATTTAATTCCTTCTTTCCATCAAATTTTATTGATAATGAATAAAATATCTGTTTTTTAATTTTTACATTGGATTGCTTTTGTGTTGGTATTGCGAGGAATAATTTTATTTTTAATACTAAGAATATTCTTTAATTTCTAAGTAAATTCAATTGATAAAAAATAGATAACAGTATGAACATTTGAAGAATTTTTCGGATTAAATTAAAGAATTTTTGGTATTAGAAAAGTATTTTATTAGGATAATGTATAAGTTGCTGGAGTTTATGGGAATATAAATTTAAATCTAAATGTAAATCAGGAGCATTCATATTCATTCTGGTAACTTTGGATCAAGGCCAATAACTTATAAAGTATAGAATTGTAAGACTTTTGTAACCATCTTCTGATCCTGCCAAATCTCTAATCATAGACCTTGATTTTTTAATAATCCTGACAATAATCCAATAAAATAATCATCTTTTAATCCTTTTAAATTCGCATTCTAATCCTGTTAATGATTCATCATTTTAACATATAACTAAATTAAATTTGTTATGAGTTTATAAGAAAGGAGCATTGAACCGCATGTAGGATTTTATTTTTAGTATTAAATAAGATAAATATAATAACAATCTTTAGCTATCAATTAGATCTTTAAAAACAACTAGATAGAAATCAACGAAAGTCCTTATAGCTTAAGTAGTCCTCTTCTAGTAGACTCTTCTTCTCCTGGCCAATTCTCATTGACTTATCATATATTTAACACTTTAGTTGTTATAAGTTATAATTAAAATAGCACTCATTGATTTCATGACAGACTTTCCCATAAACATTTATCTTAAAACTAATGATGATCTTTGACTGGGTTTCTTGATTAGACAATCCAGTTTCTCTATTGCATTTTGAGTTTTAGTTTTTTTAAAGGTAGAGTTATAGACCAAGGATTTCTCTGGTATTGATTTAAAATTTGTACTTAAAAAAAGTGAAGATCTGGGTCTAATCCAACTTCTCTATTGTTTTTAAATTTTTTTTTCTCTAGGGATATCGATAGTTTCGAAGAAATTTCGAATTGGAGCTGTGCTCTGTTCTTATAGGTAGTGTACAACTTTTTGGGAAAATATAAGATTTTGGGATTGTGTGGGGGTGAGTAATATTATTTTTTTCTAAATCGTAAACAAATGCATTACCCACTTCAGGGGTCCATTTCATAGGACATTGTATTTCCCATTAAGAAATTAACAATTCAAATTTGTTTCAGATAATTTAAGACTGGATTTTCTCATTGAATTGAATTTTCCCAGAATACATAAAGGTAATTAAAATCGTAATAAATATCAGTTTGATTAATTTAATACAGACTTAGATTTTACTGAACTCCCCCTACTTAACTGTTTCCTTACATTTCCCATTTTCAAAGAACAATTTTAAAGGCAAAAATATACCACATTAAGTGACTATTCGATTGCGAATCCTTATAAGTGCACACAGTGACAAGACGTTAAAAAATACACAAAAAGGAGAACTTTAATACCCGCTTTTACCGTTTTTTTTTGTAAGAAAATTAAAATAAATTTTCATAGTAATAAGTATCTAATGGATATACAGATTATGTATTTTAACTGTTGAAATTTGTTTTAGTACTTAAATATTTTTCTAAAAAAAAAATCCTTAAGATTCAAAAGAATTTCTTAAGAAATATTTTTTTCGTATTAATTTCGTTTCATTTCATTTCATTTTTTTCTTAGAATTGAATTGAGAAACTCACAAATCCTTTTTTTTGTATTTGAGCGTGTGAGTAAGTTAGCGTTATAATTGTAAAGGAAATATTCATTAAAGTATCTATGTTTGTGTAGGTATTTTAAAACGTTATATTAAAGGAATTTTTTTTAATCCTTTTTGCTATAAATAGGAGGTAAAAAAATAAACAAAAAAACAAACAAACAAACAAATCTGAAAAAATAAGATTATATAAAAAGTTGAATATCTTTCAAGAATCATGACTATGATAAATTTCAAGATGCATCAGAGTTTTTTCATTTGTTTTGTTTTTTTTTCGTCCTTTCTTCCTTTTTTTCACTAAAATTACTTACAATTTTTTTTTTAAGATTTCTTTTGGTTTTCTTACTTTCTATATTTTATTGTTTTTTGTTTTTGTTTTTTTATTATTGTCATTTTCCTTTTTAAAAGGACATTACTAGGAGAACAGAAGTATGTGAAAAAAAAGAAATTAATATAAAAAACAAAAATAAAAATAGAAAGTAGGAAAGAGAAAAGATAAAAAAAAATAATAACAAAACAAAAAAAAAAAAAAATCATAAATAAATGAAGGAAAAGAACAAAAATTATAATCCTTAGAAGAGTTAAATTCCATTTTTGTATTTCCTTCACTGCTTTTATTGTTGTTGTATTTGTTATTATGTTTTTGTTCTAATTTTTTTTTTTTGGGGTATGGAGCAGTTGACCTAAATTCATATTGAAAATGTCCACTTTATCTAAAAGCATTTGTGGGGAAAAGGTATTTGGTGGATATCAAAATGCCATTTTGCACAATTTCTGTACGGTGGATTTCCAAAGCAGAGTGTCTCCTCATTAACTTCGCCATCTTATGTCACAACACTGCATGAATACTTGTGAGGAGGTATTTTCTTTAAGATATGGGGGCTACGCTGGATGTCTTCCAATTTTACAAATATGGGTTCTTAAATGCATATTATTAATTTTCAAAAATTGATATTTAAAGCTGTTTATAGAGGGAACGTAGAAGATAGAAAGTTCTTAAACTTTCGAACCCATTACTTCTTAAACTTTCGAAGGTTCTTAAACTTTCGAACCCATTTTGAAATCAACCTTTGGTCTAAAAACTGAGTTAGATGCATATTTTTGAAAACTCACCAAAAATAAATAAAAAAGAATTCTATTAACGTCTCCAAATCTTAATATCTGGACCACCTACTATCAGCTTAGTCTCAGTATAAAAAAATACTTAATCATATGTATCTATATATCTTTGCAGTAAAACATATAGGTGCAAAATTGATTAAGGAACCCTCTGTTATTATATAATTATTCTTAAAATAGTAAGACCCTGTTTTTTCAAGTAACTGTAAAACCCTTAGTAATTATTTTTTTATATACATATTTCAACAACAAAATGTTCAAAATAAAGAGAGCTGTCTTTCTCGGACTACAGTTGAACAAATAATTCAAATTCTGATTTTGCATGCATATAACTCCCTCAATCCGTAAAATCCCTTGTAATTATATTTTTAAATGAAAATTGTAAGGGGTGGGATATAATTTAAATTTTTAAAGATATGATAGCCCTCTTTATATTAAACATTTTATTCCTTTAATATGTATCTAAAATCAGCAGGTTTTACCGTTAGATATATTTAAAACAATATTTGGAAAGGATTTTAAAGTTACAGATGCGAATATCAAATTTGTTAAGTGTAAAATCTTACTAAATAATATTTTGCATTTTAAGTTTTTTTTTAATAAGTGAATTTTATATATAATACTTTAGATTTAGACTCTAGAGATATTTTACCATTTGAATTTTGTCAAGTGTTGCGCATCCATTTGTTTTTCTATTTTAACTTTTATTTCTTGAAGAAAATTACGTCAGAATGTTAAAATTTTCATTTTGTCCTCGCGTTTTTATGTTATCCTTTTTTGCTTTTTCGTTTTTTTGTTTTTTTTTGTTTTGTTTTTACACATTTTATATTCTATATCTTATTTTATTATCTTTGAATATAGGTTTGTGTATATATATATTTATGCATTCACGTATTTGATTATTATCCTTGAATGTGTGTGAATTTGTGTTTTTGTTTTCATATAAATTTGAGACGACGGTTTTTTATATTCGTTCTTAATTTAAAAGAATTAAATTGAATGTACATATGTATTTATATATATTAAATTTATATGTATATATTTATTTATATATTATATATAATTTGTATCTATAAATAAAATTGAGTAAGAGAGAAGAAACAAAATTAATAACCCTTTTGGTATATTTTTTTTTTTAGTTCATATCTTATATGTACGTATCTCTTATAAAAACTTAAAAATATAAATTTTCTGTAAAAGAATTTATGTAACAAAATCAAAACAGAAGATAAAGAAAACAAAAACTGGAAAAATATGAAAACTAAAAGAAAAAAAACAAATAAAAAATAAAAAAGTAACAAATTAAAACCATAACTTTACAAAATATGGCAATGTACGGAAAATAAATATATAAGAGTATGAAAAGAGAAATTAAATCAGGATGAAGTGGCAAAAAATTGTATTTTATATATACAGTGAAATAATGATCAATGGAACTCACTTTTTTAACTTTTATATAGTTACAATTCAAATATATAAAATTGCATAACCTTAGGATGAGTGCAAAAAAATAGTTTTAATGTATAAAGTTCCATTTAATAAATTCAGTGTTTCAATTTATAGTACATTAACAAATTTTTGATCTTGGCTGTACAGAATGCTTTAATTTTTGTATTTCCAGTAATTGCATAACTGTAGGATGAGTGCTTCAAAATTAAATTTTAAATATATATACTATTTCCATTTAATTAATTTTCAGTGTCCTAATTCAAATACATTTAAAATATTTTTCACCTTGTTTCGACAAAGGGTTTTATTCCCATTAAACTGAAATTGCATACTTTAAGGATGAATCGAAAAAAAGTTTAATTATATTGGAGTTCCATTTAATTAAGTTCTACTGTTCATTAATACGGATAAATTAACTTGAAACGAAACGTAAAGAGTTGTAATAAAAAGGATTAAAACTACAATTTTAATTTTTTTTTTATTATTGTTTTATTTTTACTCTTATAATTTTTTGTAATATCTGAAAGTGCAATTTAGCTAATTTAACTTGTTCTTCAGTTCCCACTGTAAATCTTTTGTTAATTGAAAAAGAAAAAAATATTTAATTTCTGTTTTTTTTTCCTTAATATATTCACTTTGTAAAATGAAATAAATGTTAAGTTTTTGAAGTTAATAGGGCGCTTCATTTTTCATAAAAACTACAAAGGGGAAAATATTTAAAAAAAAATTAAATGATTTAAAGAAAAAAAATTTAATTTTATTGAAAAAAAAAAAAATAAAATTAAAATATTTATTAAATAAAAAATAAAGTTGATCGGAAATTAAAAAAAAAAAATTTAAAACAAACAAAATATAAAAGAAAATACAGAAAGGTTTGATTAATTACAGGTAATATGAATGCTATGGAAAAGGTGGGTTTAAAAAAGCTGAAAAGGGAAAATCATGGATTAAGGAATTTTTCCTTTAATTGTAAAAGTTTTTCACTAGATACGCGTTTATACTTTATAATACTTGGAAGGGTAATTGGTTTGGTCTTATCGGTTTTATGTATATATAATCGTTTTTTTTTATATATATATATAATTGATTATATTATAAGTATATATTTATTTATAATATTAGATTGAAATATTATTTTAGAGTTTTCCTGATGGGTAATTTAAATTTTTTTTTAAAAAAAAAGATTCAAAGTATTAAATAACAATCAAGCTCGTTTTTCAAAAATGGGAAACTCTTAACAAAAGTCTGATTACAAATATTTTGAATGGCCGGGTTCATTCTTTAAATACTTAAAATGCAAAATTGGATAAATTTCCCGTTTAAGAAATATACGAATCATAAATGCTCAATGCTATATATAATATACCATTTTTTTATTAGAGAATTCATTTCCTCTCATTTCCTAATTATAACTAAAAGGGGTTTTAAAGTTAGATACAAAGTTAGAGTTAGTTATTTTTTAAGCTGGCGTCTTTACAGATGCACAGCCTACCAAATTGTTTGAATGGCACAATCTCTAGAGGGTTCAAAATTTAATTAGGAGGGATTTCACAGTTAGTCAAAACATCAGAGTTTTAATTTGTTTCAGAGCTTTAATTTGTTAAGAGGGAATTTGTGGGCTGGAAAGTCTCTTCTATTTTTTGTGATTGGAGATCAAAAAATCAGAGTTTCATATATTTGTTAAACTGGGATTTGTGAACTGCGCAGTCTCTAATATTTGTTGATTAGACAATCAAAACTTTAATTGGAAGGGTTTTTTACAGTTAAGCTTCATTTAGTGGATGGCAAGTCATGTGTATATAAAATTTGGAATACAGATCCATCGATAAATGTCATTTTGGTATCTAGAGGGATGTTGCATTACGAAATAAGTTTTTAGTCAAATGCTATTAGGTAAAGTAGAATTCCGCACTTTTGATTTTAGGTTGACTGCTCGATACCTATTGGAATATAAATAAATCTAATTTTAGAAAAAAATTTTGGTTTTTAATTTAAGATATAGTTAATTAAAAAATTTGTTTTTAAATTTTGTAAAGATTATTTTACATTTTTCTTTAACCGCTTGTTTTTGTTTTTTTTGTATCATTTTACAAATTTTTTGTTTAATGGAAAACATATTTTTGTGTGGATTGAGTTTATGATAGTAAAGTGAGATTGATTTATGAAATGATTTATGAAATTTATTTGAAGAAGTATCTAAAAAATCCACAACTCAAGTTATAATAACTACTAGATTGGATCAGAATAAAGATATTAAATATTTGAGTTGATTCTAGATTAAACGGCTTCAAGTTCACTTAAAACTTAATCAGTTCAAATTCTTTATTATATTTTGATTGAATCAACGTGAATCAAGTGAATCAACGAATCAAATCATATTCAACTGACCTGTGAATACCTTTGCAAAATCTAATATAATTGTACTTAATATGAGACTAAGCTGAAATTATGCAGATAATTTGGAATGTACTCTAACAAAGCAGTTTTCTATATTAGATTGAATTTTAATGTTAAAAACTGAAAAATTACGTGGTGCGCTTTATATTTTTGCATATTTAATTATCCTTTATTTTAAAAACAGAGAAAACTTTAATATACAATCATTCCACTTTTTTAAAATTTTATTTCACGTGAAAAGTATTTAAGTTCCATCTAAAAATAACATCTAGAAGATTAAAATTGTCAAAACTGTCATGGTTTCGTTGTTTCAATCCACCACCAATTCCGACACTTCCCTCAAGTAATTTCAAAAATTTAAAAAACTAATTCTATAGTTATATCTCCAATTATATATTCAATTATGTTGAGGATTTCCTTATTCCTTCATAAAAAAGACTTATTTAATCTTTTATAACCAGCAAAAAAAGGAAAGGGATTGTATAATTTTAAATTTAAATATTTTGAATTATTGAGTATTAAATGTTACAAAATTTTATTCAACAAATATGTGTCAGAAGGAATTTTGAAAGTTGAAGAAGGTTTGAATAGTTTAATTTTATATTACAATGGAAAGGTTAATAAAGAAGAAGGATTGACTCAAATAAATCATAAACGATTTAAGTAAAGATGTTTTATACTAAAAAAAAAATTAAATAAGGAATTACCGTTATTTCAGAATAAATTTATCATTATCATAAACCACAAAGGAAAATTAAAATAAAACGAGGAAGAGTGTAGTATTCTGATTCTGAAATTTTTATGGTGGCTATTGCTAACCACCTCAATTTTTAGCCTCCCTATTTTGTATGTTCAGAAGATAAGCAAATTCGATTGAAAACTTTGAATGTTGGTTTGTAGGCAAGCCTAATCAGATTTCAATAAAAAATTCCGGGTTAATAGCGAACCTACAGTCCGTTTCAAAAATACCTTGGAGGAATCGTTTAAGTTTTCCTTCCTTTTTAAGTTTTCAACTTGTGGGATTGATGAACAGGTGACACACATCTAAGCCAATTTACTTTTCAATGCTCATCCATTTCATTCTATTTTGTTTTGAAGGAATCGCAATCAGGTTACGATAAAAAATTTAAGGAAAATAGTGAACCTACAATCCGTTTCAAAAATACCTTGGAGGAATCCTTTAATTACACCTCCTTTATATTTTAAGTTATTATCCTTCAAGATTGATGAACAGGTGATACATGTTTAAGGCGATTTACTTTTCGATGCTAATTCAATCCAATAACTTCAGTCTACATGTATATTTCCTCATTGCTTTAATGGTTTACATAAACCTGTGCAATTTTTTTGATTTTAATATTCTATTAATGGTTATACACAGTATATCATGGTACTCAAACATTAAAAATTAACCTCTTTCATATACATATATGTATTTAATATTTAAACAGGTACAATTGTAGTTGTTGTATATAAGTTAATTTACTATTAAAATTTATTATCGATGGTAGAAATGATTTTTATATTGATTTTTATCTTATTTTTACATTTTTTATTTTACGATGGTTCTTCTAAGCTCAGGGTTTTTTTTTTCATACATTGATAGTTAGCAGTTTATAAAAAAAAGCATCATTCTTTTTATATTGGCAGTTAGCCCTCAACTAAATGAAAGAAAAACATTTATTACTTTTTCAAAAAAAAAAAAAAAAAAGGCAAATAAAAAAATAAATAGAAATATATATTTATGTTTAGAATTGAATCAAAATAAAAAAAAAACTTAGAAAACATATCATTTAGAAAAAAAAGTAATATAAGTTAATGTTAAGTAGATACTATAAGTAGAAGTAGGGCAGGTGGACGAAGGATGCGAAATATGTGGTGCTTCTTGATATAACAATTACGATACAAAATTGATTACCAGTATATGATCGTCTATTGTCATATATCTTCTAGAATTGATTTTTTTCTGTTTCGTTTTTTCATGTATAAAAACGTGTATAAAATCCTTCACATATACATCCATTAAGATTTGTGTCCTTTCTTTTATTTACTCTAATTTTATTGCTATATACATTTGACTTTTATTTTAGATTTGGTTTGGTTCGATTTTTTTGTTCGACTCTGACAGGGACATTAAAATTAATGAAACTCAATAAAATTGGAAAAAAATATTATACAACTTTTTATATACATATATATATATATACATATATGGGTATTAATATATAAACAAATATATTTTAAGAAACAAATAATTCGATTGATTGGAAATCGTTCTTCAATTGTAATTCAAATTAAGAATTTACAAATTTCTATTTTTTTATCCTCTCTTTTATATAATTTATATATATATATATATATTATATAAAATATAATAAATAATGTTAAATGTATGTTAGACATATAAATGTGAAAGTGATTGATTTTTGTTGCCCTCACAAAATGTGAACCTCAAAAATATATAAATAAAAAACAAAACAGGACATAAGAAGAAGAGAAACAGGACGATTTTGAAGAAAAACTGACTGACTAGAAATTGGAAGATTTTCTGTTTGGTAATCGATGAGTTTGAGAATTTTCTAAGGGTTCAATTCTATAAATGTGTTCGGGTCTTTTTTTTTTCCAATATATACAATATGTATATATTATTTAACTACAAAATATGAGTTTAACATATGTATGTAATGGGAAAACGTGTTGTATTAATAGTAATAAAAAAAATATTAAAAAAAAGGCAAAATGTAAATTATACAAAATAATATAATATAGCTAAAAAACATTCATGAATTTATATATGTATTTAAAAAAAAAATTCATATGTAGATTTCAGGACCTTTGAAAGAAATGTCATATGTTTTTATATTAAAGTGGGGCCTAGGATTTTTTATGCAAAACAAAAGGTTGTCTGTAAAGATCTTGGTTTTTTTTTAAGTTTTTTTAAAAAAAGTTCCCTAAGAAATTAAAAAATGCTCTTGTTAAAAAAAATGTGATATTTAATAGGCGTACGAATTGTTTTCTAGGAAAGAACTGAAGAAATATTTTAAAATTTAAAAAATTTAAACAAATATAATTAGTATTAGGGGCACAAAAAGTCACTTAGTAACATATTTTGATATAACATTTAAAATATTGCCTAGTTTTAGGCGAAATATTCATCCGCCTGAAAGTATGCAATTTGGTTATTTAATGTTAAAGTCCAATAATCTGGTATAAATAACGGTTGTGTGACATCTTTTGTATACTAGAACATTATCATTAATCTAAGAGACCAAATTAATAAAGATTAGGAAATTTTTTTTTAAATATATTGAACAAATGAAATGCTTTCAGGCAACCTTTTTTTCACATACCAGATACTTAATCCTATTCTAATATAAAAATATATGAAATTTCCTTAAATTTTAAAAATTGAATTCAAGAGAATCAACAGCATAAACCAAATATCAATACACAAATAGAAAAGATATTAAAATTTAAATACTTGGGGGGGCATACTAATTAGATAGTGGTACGAACACAGAATAGAAGCAGGAAATGGCTTTTATCTAAAGGTAATATGCAGTGTAAATAAATGCATGTAAATAAATGCCTAAAAATAACATGTCGCATATTTAGGCAAAGGCAAATTATCATTGAAGAGATTATAAATTAATAAAGGAGTGGAAGTGAATTGAAGGCCAGATGCTAAAGCGTTCAATAACATTATTAGCATGTCAAGCACTAGAATTGAACCCCCAAGGGCAAAAAAACGTAGGGAAGCTTAAAGAAACCTGGAAGAGAGCAGTCCAAGGTGACCTCAAGAGAATATGGGGAAGCCCTCAGTTCCTTAAGGAAATAATAAGACGAAAAAAGTATACATCCACAACAATTCAATTTCATTTTAATTTCCTTCATATTTAGAGTAAAAAAAGGATATGCCTATTTAATAGGATTCGTTAACTAGAAAATTATATAAATAACTTTAAATTATAAATTCAATTTCCATTGCATCCTGAAAATAGTAAAATTTGAATAAATATTACAAATAATTGAGGCATATAGCATATGAAATTAAAACAATTTTTTTGAAGAATAATATAGAAAAAATAACATTTAAATTAAAAAAGTTTAATTTAATTTTTGTGCAACATTTATTTTTCATTAATTTTCATTTTTTTTTTTATTTTTTTATTATGTATAATTGTGTGTTAAATGGTTTTTTTTCTGGAAAAATTACTTTTCATTTATAAAACTGTGAAAAAAAAAGAAAAATTATTATAATGAGTGCCTTTTAATATTAAAAACGTCTAAGTACTTTTTCACAAATTGTTTAACTTTTAACATTAAATTATAAATGACAGGAAATTGTAATTTTTATATATATATATATATTTTGTACCACTTTTGGTTTTTATTTGTTTGCTTTTGCAGTGCATCCTTTTTTTATATATATATGTATATATATTTTGTCTTTATGTGTATATAATAGTATTTATAGTCTTTTATATGCCTTTATATTAAAATAAAATTATACTTGTATATATAAAACAAATTAAAATTCCTAAAGGATATTTTTTTTTGTGTTACTGTTTTTTTTCTACTTTACCACTTTTAATGAAGATATACTGAATGTAATTTTTTTTTTTTTTGAAAATGTAAAAAAAAGAATCCTGAGAATAGGGAAAGGATAAGGAGGTGAATAACGATGAGTAGTTTTTCAGAATGCAATTTTCGTAATACTTAAAAATGATTATATAAGTATGTATTATGTAAGTTATATGAAAAAAAAAATGAATTGTATGTATCAGTTTTGATTTTTAAAAAATATTTATTCTTTGTGATGTACGAAAATATTTCATCAGTTTATTAAAGTATTCAGGAGTCTTGAAAAGGACGTCTGTAGAAGAATTCTTTCAATTTCGTGGGTAGGTAGATTATATCTGCCCAAGCTCATGGAAGAATAAATCTAAACCGAGAGAGAGAGAGATATTTGATTTAAGATTCAAATTCGAACTTTTAGAGCTTATATAGAACAAAAGAGGCATTGATCTAAAAATAATATCATGGTTACGTACCATCAGAAACGTGATAATGGTTCGGAAGGAGTACATTATCAAGAATGAAACTAACCTTTCAGGACATATGATCGCTATCATATTGATAAACACTTCTTAGGTAAATTTTTACATGCGTCAGACTTGAACATTTTGGATAACAAGCTAAACTAAAAACTAATTTGGTTAAATCATATTTTAGCAGTAGTTAATGACGCTATTAATTGTTTGGATTTCTTGTATTGCTGCAAAACTTACGTCTCCCCCTCTGATCTCTTTAACTTCTAGAAAACTTTTATTAGGTCGTCAAATGTGTTTCCCAGAGTTGGTAATACATATGTGTACGATTTAGAAAAGTTTAAGAAGAACATTAAAATTTTTCTTCTAAATATTCAATCCAATTTCCCTCATCCCCAATAATCCTAGGGTCCTATATTTCTCAAACACAATTCACAATCTTTTCAATATACTCATCCTCAGACCGAAGCTGTACATTTGTATCACAGATCTGATCCTAAATTTTTGCTTAAGAAGGTTGTGTGCTAAAATGGCACTAACTAAGAACCACTTTCATAGGTTGCTTTCGAAGCTTTCCATGTTCCTTGTCAAAAAAAAAAAACCAAATGATATTACAGGTTTATAAAAATTTTTGATAAATTTTTTTAACTCAAAGTGTAATTTATAATAAGTAGTAGCATACAGGGCAAATGTACTAAAAAGGAGTCCTTATGTAGTTTTCCTAACATACTTATCAAATATTCAGTAATTGATCTCATCCAGGGATCCTTTAAATAAAATTGGTAATAAATCCTGTATGTTATAAAAAATTAGAATTCTATTTTTAATTTTATAATAAATTTCAATATAAAAATTTATTTAAATAGTAAAATTATTATATGTTTTTTTTACTATAAATTTTCTAGAGAATTAAAAAAACTGTTGGATATTTTTTCAATTACAAATTTATATCTACCCATTATTTTATATATATATATATATCTGGATATCCTAAAAATAAAATTTGATTATATGTTTTTCTACTTTTCTACAAAAGTAAAAAAAAAAAAAATTTATTTCAAGAGGAAGATAAATCATAAAGAAACAAAAAAGAAAAATTGGAATCCATTAAAGTATTGAAAATTATATTTAAAAGTTACCTTGATATTTTCTATTTACCTATATCTCCATTTCACTCACAATACACACAATTTATATAATAAAATTCATTCATTATCATTTAAGAGTTTTTTATTTAATTACAAAATAAAAAAGATAAAATAAAAAGAATTTAAATTTTAATGGAAAGATATTGAAAAGATATTTAAGTAAATGAGAGTTTGTTTAAATTTTCAATATAAATCTATTTTGATATTAAATTTTTTTGCATACTTTTAGGCTGTTGAGTGTTATATGACATACCTACTGAGTATTATTATAGATTCAGTTGTTTTTTTTTTATTGAAGTAAAGGTTAATAAATATGTGTGTATGAAGAGAGAAAACTTGCCTAGTTAATGTTTTACAAAAATTAAGCTCAATTTGATAATTAATTAAATTATTCAGTGATCGTTAATATTAGAATTCTTTTAAATGATTTGAATTAAAGATTTTTGAACTAAAAACTATTTCAAATATAAAAATGGAAACCCTGATTTTAATAAATCGAATTCATCCATTGACTTAAAGGAATTCCCAATCCTTTCATTTAGTTTAATATATTGGCACAGCCTATGTCTATGTCTCCCGAAACATTATTACTATAATATAAATTAATCAGATTATTTTTCACTCACATAGAACTCAACGATTGAACTATGATTTAGTAAAACCAGAGGAGTCTTTTTAAGTCAAAAACTTTGATCAATTTTCTTTTTTATTACATCAAAAAAAATCCTTTAAAAGCAATATTAAAATTAAATGAAATAAAAAAAAAGTATAAATATTTTAAGTCAAAGAAATTACAAATTCGAATTTTCTTTTAAAAAATCAAAATTTCATTCCAATAAACCTTTGATAAATTCCCATAAAAATATCTGCTTTCCTTTTCTTTTATATTTTTTTCAATTAAAAAAAAAAAAAAAATTTGTGGAAAAAAAAAATTTCCACATAATTAACCCGATTTCCACTTTTCTACAAAAAAAAAAACAACAAAAATAAAAACAAAAAGGAATGTTATATAATTTCCTTCTTAAATTGTGCACACACACAGATTTTGTTATTTTTTTTTGATTAAAGGATAAGAGTTCCTTTTTCCTGGATGAAATCATTTTTATCAGAAAAAATAAAAAAAATTTGGTCCCAAAATAATTTGAAATCAAAACAATATATATATACATTTATTATTTATGTTTTATTTGGTTGTTTGTGTGTTTATTTTTTCATTTGTCAGTTTTTCACTCAATCAAAAGGCATTTGAGAGGAAAAAGAGGAATTTTTATTAGTTTTACTGTATATTATTAAACAATTTTTGTTGTTGTTGCTATTTTTGATTTTTATTATTTGCACTCTATATATATATATATATGTATGTGTATAACATAAAATATTAACTGTTTATTATTTGGTTTTTATATAAATGTTTCAATGTTCTGTAAAAAAAAGCTAAGAAATTGAGTGAAACAATTTTACTCATGTTGTTGTTGTTTTTTTTTTTATATTTATTTTTTATAATTGACGGGATCATATCAAAATCGTTCAATCAAAACATAGATTTTTTTCTTTTGTTTGTTATTTGTATATATATATATATATAATATAAGTATAGGTTTGGGTGTGTGCACACGAGCATATAAATATGAGTATATATATATATGAATTAAGTTATAGTTTATTTGATATTGACAGAATAACTCATCATCAAAATCGGAATGAGTGATATTTTATAGATGAAATAAATATATGTATTTCCTATACAAGGATAAATGTTATCCTTTTTTTGTTATTATTATTTTGTTATTGTTTTGTTTTTGTTTTCGTTTTGCGGTTGTTTCATGTTACCAAACAGTTTTGAGGTGGGAGCAAAAATAAAACTAGTGATGAGTAAAAAAAATGTTTTTGAAAAATGTTTTTTTTTTAAACCATAACGACAATTACATTTTTTGATAGTAAATGATGATGATGATGATGATTATGATGATCGTATTACTTATGATTTTTAATAATATATTTAGTTTTAGTATTTTGGAAAATCATTATGATTATGAATATATGAAAACATTTTTTAAAATAAAAGTAAGTAAAAGGTTTTATTTTTTTAATATTTTCGAAAATTTTCGAAAATTTTTTTGCAATTTTCTATATTGATATTTTTAAGGAGTTGGTGTTTTAGGAGTTGCAGTGCTGTTGTACAAATTTTATAAACTCGGGTTCGTTTATGTTCATGTAGTGTGTATTTATTTGTTGTTATATTTTTTTTGATATACTCTTTGCACATGAAGTCGGCCTTTTTTTAAAATTAAATTGGTCTTTTTAAATCTCCCTAGTTTCGAACATAAACTAGCCTAGTTTTTCGAGATTCAGTAGTCATGTGATTTAGGCGTCATTTTCTGGGACTTTTTTTTAACTTTTTTAAAATAAAATAAACCTGTGGAATTTAAAAACTAAGGATTCATAAGATTTCGTCTGGACTTTTTGAAATTACATTTTGCCGACTTTTTGCATTTGAAGAAAGTCCTCAAAAATATTTGTATGCAGTACATAAGAGTTATATTAAATTTGTAGCAAGTTTGGTTTCATTGCAATATTTTTGAGGGATTTCAGAGTTGTAAAAGGCAGAGGTTTCACATTTTCCAGGAAATAGAAAACAATTATTTTTAAAAAACATTAAACTCGAAAAATGGAATTTAGAATAAGTGTGAATAAGAAATTTGGGATTACGCTCTGCTTCTAACGGTTATAAGAATATATAATTCCGTGCTTCCACCGTTCTGTATTTAGTATGTGTCTTTTTTAAATGTTTTCCATGAGAACAAAATTGAGTGAAAATCTTTTTTTATTTCTTTTTCATATTCATCTTATATTAAAACACACATATACACACGACTTCACACACACATTCAATTATTCAAATATACAGTTTATGTATATTTTGTTTGGTTTTTTGGTTGAAAAATTCTATTTTATATCACAAAAATGGAAAATAATACACTTTACGATGAATATAGAATACAAATTTTATGGAAAAATATTTAAAAAAAAGTACAACAAAAAAAAAACAAAAAAAAAATTTTGTAACTTTGATATTAGGTTTTTGGTTGTCAAGTTTAACCTCACTTTATGTGACATAAATTGGATTTATGATTTTTTTTTTTTATGAAAATAATAGAGAAAGTGAATTATTACTATACATAAGTATATATATATATATACAAAATAGATAATATATATTATGTATTATATATTCGAATTATATGATTTACACAATATTTTTAAAAGTCATTTTTATCATCATTATTATCATCATCATCATCAATATCATCATTATAATAATAGAAAAGATATTGTACGTTTTGCTGTTGCTTGCAATTTCAAAACTAAAAAATTTGTCGAAGGAGGAAATATTCTAGGATATTTTAGCTTTCTGTATGTATTTGTTTGTATGAATGTATGTAATGAATATTGTAGTTATAAGCGTTTTTCCAATGAAAAAGTAAATAATAAAAACTAAGTGACATGTAAATATTATATTGAATAATATGTTTGATAATCTTAATTTGTTTGATCTCATTTTCCTTTCCTTTTTATGTTTTTATTTTTTTTTTTTATTTAATTTTTTTTTATTTTACTTTTTATTTTATATTTCTGGTTAAATTGGATGAAATAAAGTGTATTGAATATTAAATTGAATTGGAAAATATGAGGTGAGAATGGGTAATTTAAAATAACATAATTCTTGTAGGTATGGAGTATATGAGTAGTGCAAGGACTTAAGTTTTACTGAAGTAGATGGTCCGGAGTCTTTCGACATAAGCTGGGATATTTAAGTTAAGTGCTAAATACAGATATTTATCTAATAACTAATCCCAGCGTTCCCTTCCCTTCCAAATCTTGCTAGAATACCTCCAGTATATTCAAACTGGGCTAAAGTGTCTCAAGAAACTACGAAATAGAGATATTTATATAAAAAATGACGCCAGTGTTTCTTAAATGGTTATTTAACTAAAGCATCGCATACAATTTGGTAATTAACTTTGTTTAGAGGAAAAGTCGTCGGGTGAACGCCAGTGGTATAGAAATTTAAATTAACGTCTTCACTTAAGAAATTTTAAGGACTGTAATTCGGAAGTAGGTTATTTAAGTTTAAAAAGGAAACTAATTAAATCTTTATTTACAATTTTCCTACCAATTTCCTGCTTCACATTATTGAACCTTTAATTTTTTAACTCCATTCCACAAACTTACTTTCCTAATAATACCTATCTCGAAAATTGAACCGTACAAATGTACAGTTGTACAAATGTATTAAAGACCTAATCCTGATTTTTGGTTTTCAAAGGGTGCCAGTCTTGGTTTCTTAAAGTTTAATACTACCCAAAGGAACATCATGTTTCTATTTTGAACTATTTTTGATATTTTCCACTCATTGTTTCAAAAAAATGAAACAACAATCTCAAATAAATTTTATGTAAGTGAAATTTAAGGCTCAGTTGACACAATTACCTTGTGTAATCTAAAACCTTATTAAAATATATTAAATTACATATGTAAATGATAAAGAATTGATTTCTTCATTTTATGTTTGTTATGTGAAAGAATTTGATTTCCTAGAACAAATGTTCTCAATTTAAATAATCTACATACTTACTTTTGTACACATAATATACTCTAACACTTGACGGGGTTAATATTATTTGATATTTTTTTTAATTTTCTTTATTTTTGATTATTAAATAATATTTTGATTTGAAAAATTATTTTGAGTACACTAATATTGAAATTGGAGACATTGATTAAAATCAAAATTCAGGATGACAAAGAGAACTTTTATTTTAAAGAATCTCTATATAGTTTCGTGTTCTTAAATGTCTCAGATATCACTTTAATTAATTTTAAGAACTTTTAAGTGGCTCCGGTATATGTTTTTGTATTAAATTCATTGCAATAATACAATAATTAAACATAAACTTAATTTGATACAAAGGAATTTTGAACACAATCCGAATTTTGTATGCTCACTCAATTAGAAATAAACCATTCAATGTCGTCAAAACTTCCACGATAGAATGAGATTCGAATTCTCTGAAGGAGTAACATTTAAATTTTTTAAAAGAGTCGCATTTCAATTCTTCACTTCCCTAAGAGAGTGAATATAAAATTTCTCGAAAGACTTAGGTTTTAATTCCCTGAACGAGTTATATTCAAATTTTCGTAAAAGAATTGGATTCAAATTCCCCGAAGGAATAACACTCCGATTCTCTTAAAGGATTACAGTTAAATGTTTAGAAAAAATCTGATTCCCATTTTCTAAATAAGCTAAACTCCACTTCCCTGAAAACAGGATATTCATATGCATATATAGATACTCATATTAAAGGTATACATATTGCAGAGTAGAATTCAAATTCCTCGTAGGAGTAGCACTCCAATTCCCTGGAAGGATTAACAGTTAAATTTTTCGGAAAAATTTTAATTCCTATTTTCTGAAGGAGTTAAATTCCACTTTCTTAAAAAAAAGATATTCATATTCATCCATGTATGGGGATTTAAATTTCCCCAAGGAGATATTGATTCTAGATATTCTTAAAGAGTAGGATTCGATATTAAAAAAGAAACGAATAACATATTATGTAGGACAATTTTTGAATATCTTTTATCTGATGTACTCAAAACACAACTCATAGTACCTAAGGTTTCATGTTTCTTGCAACTGTTTATTAGTTAATGGTTATAACACGTGCTAGATAATTCTTATTATTTTAGCTATTACTTATATTAACTGTCTGAAATAAAATAATTTTATTTAATGTTCATACATACTGTTTAAATTGTAGAATAAAGATCATTTAAATGAAATACGAAAAACTTTTATTACTTTGCTGATCCTGCAAATTCTTTTAGAATCGTAAAAAACAAGAATAAACAAACATTAAATTATAAACATTTAAATGTGTAGGTTTAGTCCTTTTTTTTTACTTAAGTCTTTCATTATACTATGGTTTATTATTAAAATGTTTCTATTTATTCCCTTTAAAATAACCCTGGTCGAAAGACACCATACTAAACTGATACTACACTACTACGCTTGAAAAAATAATAAAAAAAGGAAATTATTATTTATTTAATGGTATAAGAATATGGTCTGTATACCAAAAAAACATAAACGAAATACAAAATCCATATGCTCTAAAAGATTCAAAATATTATAAAACAGTTTATACTCCTATATGCTTAAAATGTCTGTTCTATGATTCTATGGTTGGCTGCATCAGTTGGTCTTCTATATTATTTATTTTTTTACTTGGCTCGGTTTTAGGTTTTTTGTATTCCCATTTCTATTGTAGATTTAATTTATGAATATGATACATAATGTAGAAAATTTATCCCATAAGGGAACTTTAAACCATTGTAAAATGGTTACTGGTGACTATTACTGGACATTAATTTCTATTTTATACACTTTATAATAATTATTTTATTATATGTCTACTGGATTTATTTTAGTCCAAGATTTGGTACTGTAAACATTTAATATAATGTCCGATTCATGTTTTGAAAATTTTGCCAACAATGAGTCGTTTAGATTAAAAAAATATTCGATGAAACATAAGTTGATTTCTATTTAAATTCTTGGGACTTCTAATAGACCTCTTATCCATCCATCCTATCCTAGGGTAACAGGACTTCACAAAAATTTGTTGATTATCTTATTTAAAACGTTAATTCGTTTAATTTTTCGAAAGCTGATGTTCCTTTTGTATTAAAATATTTATTCATGCGGCATATGCCACCTAGTTTTTTTTAATTAAAAACTTTTCTTTAATTGAATTTATCAGTTTGAACAAATTCAAAAATATGTAATAAAAATTTAATTCGCTTATTTTTTCAAAAGTTAATATATTTTTGGCGTCATATGCCGTTAAAATGCCTCCATTATTAATTGAGAGTTTTAATTCAATTATTTCGTTAATTCAATAGTTCGGTTCATAAAAGTTGAACAAAATATTTGTCTTGATTATTTAAAAATAATTTTTAAATTAGCCTTTGACCTTTTTTGGGAAATTCCCTCAATTTAGTTGTCAAAATTTCTCAAAATTTATTAATATTCATGGAGTTTTAAATTTTCAATCAGGAAATCAGGAATAAGGAAAAATTTAACAACCCTTCTTTAGAAATTAACAATACTTTTATAATAAAAACAAAACAAACTTTTCCTGTAGACCTAATAATTAAACTGCATACAATATAAATTCATACATACTTTATAGTTAAGATTCCAGAAAGATGCTATATATAAACAGCAAAACCACATGAACATAGTTTGAAAAAACAGACATACTTATATTAATGTTGAAATATAATAAACCGTGAAATTCAATGATTATCATATAGTATATATATTCAATTTATTTTTGTGTTGAAATTCTAGAAATATTATTACACCATCTGTACAAGCAATTTTTGAGTACTTTATAAATTTATGTGAGCGTGTAATTGTTTTTATTTAATTTATTTTTAAAATTTTTAATCCTTTCAAAATACAATAGGAATTATTTTTAATGTCAATAATAAAAAATAAATTTAAGAAATCGTTTATTTAATAATTTTAATTAATTCGTATAATAAATTCTATTTTTAAAAATTTAAAAAAAAATATGCCTAAAGTTATGCAATTTTTGAAGCATGTCTTAACTCATTTTCCACTATTTTATGAGTCATGGATAAACAAGAAATACGGCATTGGTGCCTGTCTGATTGACTTTGAAAAGGCTTTTAATTCAGTTTGGTTGGATGGATTAATCTATAAACTAATAAAATATAAGTTCCCCCCACGCTTAATTATACTGATTAAAAATATGTTATATAACAACAAATTTTTAGTATATAGCAAAAATAACGAGTCTGACAAATCATTCCTAATTGAAAACGGTCTTCAGCAAGGTATTGTTAATGCACCTATCCTTTTTACTATATATACAGCAGATCTTTTATTCTTGCTAGAACGAGTAAAAGGAAATAACTACGCCCTGGCATTCGCAGATGATATTATAATATACTCTGCGAATGACACTGTAAACAGCATTCAATATAATGTACAAAAAATGTTTAATATTGTGCAGGATTATTGCAAGATATGGATATTAAAAATGAACTACAACAAATGTGAAACCATATTATTCCGTAATACGGTTGACAAAACTAGTTCAGACATTAGAAAAAATTGGAAACAATTTAAAATTAAATCGCCTATGTCAACTCTCGCAAACAAAAAATTCGTTAAGTATCTTGGAGTTCAGTTACATCGAAACTTAAACTTCATAGATCATGTAAAATACTCAATAGATAAAGGCAATAAATCCTTTATGGCAGCTAAAAAACTCTTTTACAACAAAAATATTAGCAATAGAGTTAAAATAATATGCTACCAGACATTAATTAGGCCAAATCTTGTCTATGGGGTACCAATATGGTACAACATTAGTGCAAGCTTAATGGAAAAAATACGTAAATTCGAAAGAAAGTGCATAAGAGTTTGTATTAATAAACATAGAAAGCCTGAGTCCGAATACAAGCATTTTTATTCTAATAAATATTTGTACAAGGAAGCCAAAATCATGAGAATAGATAATTTTATAATAAAATTAATCAGAAGTCATTTTGATAGAGCATTAAAAACTCCAGAAAATGGTTTAATATCACATATATTTTACCACAATGAGGAGTACATTAAGAAGACCTTGCTCACGGGTTTTATAGCTCCTGAGCATTTCATCTTCTTAGATAAATATAGATACACTCAAAACCAAGATCATGTCCCTATACTATTTCATTATAGTAGACGGGCTACATGCAAAAAAATCGAGTATATCCCAGGCAATATTAACGGAGATAATTTAAGATATGAAATGTCCATATCAGAAAAAGATAAAGCTATAAATAAAGATTATTGGTGGTTAAATACATCTTAATTTAATTTCTAAAAGCATTTGTGCTATTTTATAGTCAATAAGTTAGTTTATTTAAATTTAAGTTTAGGTTAAGTTAGGTTAAGTTAGTTAAGTTTTATAAAAAAAAAAAAAATTATTAAACATTGATTTTTTAAATTTTACAATGTATTTATAAGATTATATTACAATAGTTTTGTTCTTACAGAAACAGAAATAATTTTACTTACTATATATTAAATTTAACAATAAAAAAATCCAAATATTTTTAAATGTTAAAAATAAAAAAGATATACCTTGTTTGTTAACTTTGTTTTGTAGGTTAAGATACTCATATGTAAAAAATATAACAAAATAAAAGTTTATTTAAAAAAAAAAAAAAAAAATATGAGTCATGGATTGCTAAATATATACATGGGTTGCTGATTATAAATTAAAAATTAAATAAATTAACTTATTAAAATCTAGTATATTAAAAAATACGCCTAAAGTTATGCAATTTTTCGTAATAAGCTTTAAAACTTTTCTTACAATGGCTTTTATTTTTTATTGGCTATGGATTGCTAAATAAATGACTGAAAAATTGGTGAGCACTTTAGAATAAATAAAAAACTAAAAAAATTATAAAAATTGTAGAATATAAGTTAAAGAGAAATATTTTTCATACTCCTATGATGTTAATTTTTAACTCTTTAATGACATTATCCTACTTAAAATATTGAAATCTGATAATTATCACAATGAGACACTATTAATACCTACTTGTATTTCATTTATAGCATTATTAAATAACATTAAAATAACACTTTTAAATATTAAATTTAATTTATTACGTCGTCAAATGATTATGTGATCAAGATCAAGAAGAACAAATTCAAAAATTTCTGACTACGTGTATAAAAAATTAAATTTTCGTCATAATGACGTTTTATATTTCCTTTAAATCAAAAGAGTATAAAATGAGTGGAATATAGGGTCAAGGTAATATATTATTTTGCAAGTCAATTTTGGAATTATTATAGTTATATACTCTTCTATTCCGTTATATATCTTCTACATTTTTGTATGTTATCAATTTCAAAAAAAATTTAATAATATTTTCAGTTATCAAACTTGTAATTTATGGATATAGGTATTTTCATTTCACAGCATCACACGTTTTCGTTGAACCTCAGTTATTTTTTTGATTTATTTTCATGCATAGAGTTGATAACGAATCGCCTATAATTCAACTACAGAAAAAAAAAACAATTACTGGTAGTCAGAAATAACTATTTTTTTTTATCATTTATACCAGTGGCGGGCGTTTAATTTAAGAAGTAGTTTTTTTAAGTGAGGATAAATAAAAGCTTTAGAAATAACACTTGAAGATTTTGATAAAAATTTAAAAATTTTTTATTTTAGTATTACGAAATGTAGTGCATTGTGAGTTCTTGTGGTGGGACCTAGAAATATAAGTGAAAATTAGAATTTTTTTTATTTAAAGTGTGCAACGCTCACATAAATAAATCAGAGATTTAATAACAGCAGAAGATATAGAAATTTGGCATATTTTTTAAAGATAATGCTATTTCCTTAATATTAATTAAACGTTTCTTAATATTTTTAATATTTTTCTTATATTCCGATTTTTATTTTACATATGCTTATGAACGAGTCACCACTGTCTTTTCATTTTAGTTTTCTATTCTGCTTATGCCTGATTCACCTCTGTTCTTATTACACTTAATATTATTCAAACAAATCAATTTAACAGGTATCAAACCTATATAATTTGCACCTATATACAATTTTCCTAGAAAATATTAAATAGAATGCAAAAAACAAAAAAAAAATTATACATGTATTTAAAAAGATCATTAGAGCATGAAATTTGATCTAACCTTTAAATAAAAGATTAAATTTTTTCTTTACCACATTGATTGATTAGCAAATCATCTTTTCGAATAACAGTAAATCCCCATCATAGGAAGGAAGGGAAGCAAAAAAAAAATACACGTATAATACGGGTTTATAAAATTTAATTTTCCTTTTTTGTTTTTTTACTTATTTTCTGCTTTTCTTCCGGAAATTTTAAATATTTATATTGTACGCTTCAATGTATTTATTTTCCTTCCTATCAAGAGCAGCAACAAAAAAAAAATTAAACACAACATTTTTCAATTTTTTTTTTTTTTGTTGATTAATAACCAAGAGCTAAAAAAATGGAAGTAAAAAAAACAAAATATTGAATGTAATCATCGTTTAAAAAATAAAACCACATTCTTTGCTTTTAATCAATTTTTATCAATAAAATGTCAAAAAATGGACATGAAATGAAAAAAAAAAGAATATTGACAATAAATATATAACTAAAAAAAATTTATTTAATTTCAGTGATACCAAGTATATATTTTACATTGCATATAAATTATTACATAATTTTTATTCTATGAACGCTTATAATAAACTCAATGTTGCATAGTTTAATTTCATAGTTAGTGTGCAATACTTATGTTACATAAGCTGAGGTAGAGCACGTATATTAGAAAATCCATTTTTATGGTTTTAGATTTATGTTTAAAAATTTATTTGCATTTATTATGTTTTGTTTCTTTTATGCATTACGAACCCTTTTGTTGGTAGTTAAATGAAGGTGAATTTTTGTTTTTGTTTTGTATAATTTTAATAAAGTTTTTACCTTAGAGTATTTTACCTTTAACTGTTTCACTCTGAGTAAAAATGTTAAATATTTGTAATAATGTGATAAAACTATCAGTAAAATATTTAATATAAGTTATAGTTGTATAAAAAGCAAGTCAAAAAGAGAATTGTGAATGTTCGGATAACATATAAACTATTTAAAAAAAATCTGATCCTGAAAGTATGCAATTTTTAGAAAAATAGAAAAAGAAGTTCGGAATTTCAGTATTTTGATATTAATTAGTGTTGAAGAAGTTATTGAATAACGAAATTAAAGTTTTTAAAATTTTATATTTTGTAATTTATCCTAGAAGCATGCAATTTTTGATAATTTACCCTAAAGGTGTGCAAGTAAAACAAGGAAAATTGGTTATTTTTTTATTTAAAAGAGTAGAAGAAGTTATTAAATGACTTTAAGGTCTGAAACTAACTTTTAACAACTTTAAATTTTATAATTTATCCCAAAATTATGCAATTTTTTAATTATGTATTTAAAATATTAGTTTTTATTTCAATTAATGAAAGTTTGCGAAATATATGAATCAGTTTCAACTTTAAAAATTGGGTTTTATTATTTAAAGCTCGTATAATTTAGGTTTCCTCAATGTTACTATGGTGAATTATTTATTTTATAAGTTTGATCAATTCTAGATGAAAACTGGCAACTAATATACAGACAAACCGATTAACATTATGAATTCATTATTTTCATAAAATTTCAAATATAAAACAAAAGTTTTTTAATTGTAAATTTTCATATTTTTTATTTTACTATAGTAAATCACAGGTGAAAAAATATTTTTTTAACCACGTTTTCAGTTTTTCTTGTATATTTTATTTTTGTTATTATTATTATTATTATTTTTTTTTTCATTTTATTCCACGTACAATCAAATCTTTTAGGGTCACTTTAAATATTTGCATTTTTATATGTTGTATTTATATGTATAAGTATACCAGAAGTGATAAAATGATATCAAGGATTGTCCATTAAAGGACATAACAAAGTTATATTTATTATCAGAATTATATATATACCGAGAATATTTTATATAGTATAACTACCATAAAGTGTTACTACTAAAAAAATATATATAACTCTTTTTTATTTATTATATATTAGTAAGGGCACTGTGTTATAATACTGTATGCAGTTAAGTTCTATTTATAGTTTACTGTAGCTGCATTTTTTTTTTTTTAATTTTCTACCATTGCTTTTCATATCATCATATCATACACCATATGATATTATATAGCTAAGATGGAAGATGGTCTGGGAAAAACAAAGTGAGGAATAGGGTACAGTGAAGAAGAAGAGTTGTTTTATTTCGGTAAATATTCTATTTTAAGGTTACCATGTTTTTTTTTTTTTTTAAATATTTGTGCTGAAAATGAAAAAAAAAATAAAAAAATTAAAAATATTTCTTTTATATAAACTCTGCATCTATTCATACAAAAAAAAAATAAAAATTCATTTATAACATGTTCAATTTGAATTGTGCAGTGAATTGAACTAAATGAAACGTGCAGAATACTTAGGGATTTTAAATTCTGCATGTTATTTTTAATAAATTTTTTTTCGAAATTTTTTAACTTTATTTTAAGGTTGAAAGAATAAAAAAAAAAAAAACAGGAGCAAAATAGTTTTTTTTATCTTTTAATATAATGTATGTATGTAATATATGTGTTTTTTTTTAGTTAAAAATTGATATAATTAAAAATACATATATGGTTTTGGAAAAAATTTGAAAAAAAATAAAACTGTATACAGGGTCAATTTTGGCAAGATATACTACTGTGCATGTTTAATTAAAGTTTTGTATATGCTTGATTAGTAGATGTTTTAACTTATCAAATTGTCAACTTTTTCTTATCTAATTGAGAGTTAAGCATCTGAATTGTATTTGATATCTTAACTCAAAATAACTCTGTCTTTTGACTTAAACACCCTGCTGAAAAGAATCTAAGAAATAACAGAACT